>WSUB01000330.1:0-22524 GCA_019633425.1 Tulasnella sp. 424 | reverse complement strand
TTTATTCCCATACCTACAGGCTTCAAGCAGGCTTAGCCTACCTATTTACCTGCCTTCTATAAGGTACCGACTGGGTATATAAATTCACGACCTAACCGATACTGGACCGGCACACTTCCTTACCTGTATGAGTAAGGGGTGGGGTGCGGCCCGCCGGTACAAGCGTATCGGTATCGGATAGGGAGGCTACTTTAGAGTTCCTACCCTGCTTTACCCCCGTTGTAGGTAGTACGGTAGATGGGTTAAGGTTAAAATAGGGGCGTACGACCTAAAAAGGATTATTTGATAGGGCTACGCTACTAAGCCTAATCTAAGCTTTTTTTTGATTATATGGAACAGCTAAGTCCATTAAAGTATTTTCACATATTCCTGTTGCAGGAACAATAAATAAGAAGAATAGGAAGTAAATGGCAGTAGAAATTTGACCTATTACAGTGAATGGGTATTCAGGATGTTGACTACCTAATCATAATAATAGGAAGAAGTTAACTACGAATACTCAGAAGAAGAATTTCATTAAAGGTCTAAATTGGTTACCTCTAATTCTTGATGTATCCACTATAGGCATTATTAATAAGATTAATAATGAGGCAAACATTGCAATTACTCCTAATAATTTATTAGGTATTGATCTTAATATAGCATAATAAGGTAATAGATATCACTCAGGAACGATTGAAGCAGGAGTACTCATAGGGTTCGCTGGTATATAGTTGTCACTATGTCCCATTAAGTTAGGATAATAGAATACTATTACAGATAATGCTAAGAAGAATAATAAAATAGTTACTAAATCTTTAAACATAAAGTAAGGGTGCATTGGAACTCTATCAACATTACCTGTTATACCATTAGGATTGCTTGAACCGTGTTGATGTAAAGTCATCATATGTAACAAAGCTAAAGCAGCTAATATAAATGGTAATAAGTAGTGTAATGAGAAGAATCTATTTAATGTAGCGTTAGATACTGAGAAACCACCTCATACTAATTGTACAAAATCTGTACCTACATAAGGTATAGCACTTAAAAGATTTGTAATAACTGTAGCTCCTCATAGTGACATTTGACCATAAGGTAAAACGTAACCAAGGAAAGCTGTAGCCATCATTACAACTAAGATTATAACTCCGATTGATCATGGTAATACTCTAGGTGATTTATATGATCCATAGTATAATCCTCTTCCTATGTGTGCATATACAAAAATGAAGAAAAATGAAGCAACATTAGCATGAGTATATCTAATGGCTCAACCTAAATTTACATCTCTCATAATATGTTCAACACTTGTGAAGGCTAATTCTACGCTAGGATTATAGTGCATTGCTAAGAATATACCTGTTACTATTTGTATACCTAAACATAAAGCCAATAATGATCCAAAGTTTCACATATATGAAATACTTGAAGGCTGAGGTGAGTCTACTACATAAGAGTTAACTAAACTTAAAATAGAATTGCTTTTTAATAAACGCATATTTTATTTTATTATGTAATTTGATAAATAAAATTATAACTAAGTGACTAAGGCTTTCCCGGTCGTACGGCTTTAACTTGACGACGAAACTACCAGGACAGCCTTAGGCAGCAAATAAGCTACTACAGTTAATTTTTATTTTATTACTATAACCTTTCTATGCCGGACGGTCGGCGTACACCACCATTTAGGACGATAAAGCCGGTACAAGAGTACGGCAAAATAGCTAGTTGCTGTAGCAACTAGTTGTAAATGGCAATGCTTGGCTATTTAAGAGGATTAAAAAGATGTATTTTATAGAAACAAATTTAAATTTAAACCCTCCTTGCTATAAGACATGTTCTTAATAAATAACCTAATAAAGCGGTTCCAGTAGGACTAGACATGACGTAGTTCTAATACTGATGGATGGGCATAGTACCCAACCTTGCTGATCGCTTCGGCTACGCAAGGGCTCAGGCTGGTTTAAGTATTTGAATGCAAGTGGGCTCGAACCACTGGCTTTCTCCTTAAAAGGGAGACACTCAACCTACCGAGTTCTGCATCCTATTTTTATTTTTATCCGGCAGGCCCTCTTCTGTAACCGAGGCCTCCTGCAACCTGAATAGGACTCTTAATAGTGCATCAGGTACAGGGGAGAGAGATATAACTAAGGCCGTACGGCCTTAAAATTATCTGGTGGTGTTTCTTATTATATTAACTGAGTCGACCAGGGTCGAACTGGTATATCCATTACCAAAAAATGGTGTTCTTCCTAATTAAACTACAACTCATTGATATACTGCGAAGGTTAAGAGAATTTCCAGGCCTACGGCTCCCTCCCGATCCCGTGTCATGTACCTGTTAGGGTGGGGCAGGCCAACAATTAGAGACTATAGGCTAGTGTACCTATCCGGTTCCGGTATGTTTGTACCGGCGAGACAAGGAAATCCAGTATTGGTACGGGACGCTGAGCCTAGACAGGATCCGAGTGTTTAAGCCTGCGACAAGTACCCCTTAAAGGGCCCTGCGTCGGTTATATAGGCGCCTGTATTAAAGACCCACTGCTATTATATCGAAAGATGGACTCGAACCACCTACTGATTCTTACAAGGAAACTGTTTTACCAATTAAACTATTCCGACTAACTAAGTTTTTTCTGTCTCTCTATCAGGTTACGGTACGCTCGTACCGACTAGCAGCGTATGCCTCGTCTAGTTGAGGACGTACTTTATCATCAGGCCTCTCCGGTACCGGCTAGGCTGAATGCAGTAGCTGCTTAATCAGGTACCGGCTGGAGAGTGTGGCAATGGATGATAAAGTACGTCCTGCCCTACTATACATTTTTAATTTAAACAAGGTTTAGATAGTCCTTACCAGAATCGAACTGGTACTGACAGCATGAAAAGTTGTTGTGCTACCCCTACACTAAAGGACCTTAAATTTACCGTTATTATAAAAGTGTTTTACCCTGGCGTTCCGGCCTGTACAGGAAGTACAACTTAACTAGCTCTCTGGTACTTAAATACCGGAACAGCCAGACTGCTTGGATACTGGATGGCCAAGAAAAGTGCAGGTATGTTATTATACTTACTTTTATAGCCGGTACCGGATGTACTTAATTAGGTGTTAAGAGGATTCGAACCCCTGTGGTGGGTATTAACAGTACCCCGCATAACCTCTATGCTATAACACCGACTTGCCTATCCTAAAGTATGAGGAGGGCTCCGCCATAATATTAAAAACTCGCCGGTACCGGATAGACTTCTTCGACCCTTTAGCTGGTACAAGAGCAATTAATTTAATGGCGTAAGCCTCTAGTTACTGTGTATAGCTTTCCATTCCAATAATAAGGCTTATATACTCTTCTTTTAATTAATAGTGTGTAGATCCTGAACCGGTTAGGTCGTCGGAGCCATATCTTTAATAAATAAAGGTGGAGGCGAGGCCCACCGGTAACGGAGAGGCTGGCGTGCCCTGCCATGCCTTTAATTAACACCTGGCGATAGGTTCCTTATTATAAGCCTAGGCCAGGCTGTAAAGCAGGCAGACCGGAGATGGCCTTATCTTGGAGCCTGGAGCATTTGCGGCGACTAATAAGATGTAGGGTTAACTCTGTCTAGTTAAGAGGCAGAGCTTTTAGTTTGGCTATTAGAACTTATTATAAATAATATACCTGGAATATAAATAAATAGTAATCTTAAGTAACTTACTATAGATGACATATCTACGCCAGCATGATTATTAGATAACGGTCCTGGTAATAGATTAATAATAATAGGAGCAAATAATAGTAATATAATAGAAATTAGCCCTAATACCATGTATAGAGCATAACTTGTTACTATACCTGTATCTCAGTTACTAATATTTTTACCTGTATTGAATAAGAAGTTAGAGATACCGAAAGGTCCTACTACTTCAACAACTCCTCTATCTAATACTTTAGCTACAGTATATCCTAAATTTAAACCAGCTCCAATGATATAGTTATTATAAATAATATCTAATAAATATTTACCATTAAAGAAAGTATAAATTTTTCTACCCATAGAATAATCAGTTAATTCTATCATAGCTTGTCCTTTAATACCAGATGGATTTTTTAAAGATAATTGACTATTATGATATAGATATACTGCTAATAGAGCAGCGAATACGCTACCTATTGTAGGAAATAATTTAATTAATAATGGCATAGAGAATTCAGCTTCAACTAGATTAATGTGGTTAGGGTGTATAAATAAGCTATTTCCGAAGAAATCTGTACCCATACCTACGAATAAATCAGCAAAGATAAATCCAAAGAATATACTTGCTAATGATAATAAAGTTAAAGGTATTACTACACTTAAACTAGCTTCATGTGAATTTAAATAATCTGATTTAGGTGCATTAGGATAAGTTAAGAATACTAATGAAATCAATCTAAATGAATAGAAGGCTGTGAAGATAGCTGTTAAAGTTCCTAAATAATAGGCAGCTTGACCACTAAATTGATATTTAGCATAAGCTAATTCTATAATTAAATCTTTACTATAGAAACCAGTTAATCATGGTAAAGCCATTAAAGACAATGATCCAATTAAAATAGCTGTATATGTAAAGGGTAAGAATTGTAATAATCCTCCTAATCTTCTAATATCTTGTTGATCTGCCATAGCATGAATTACTGATCCTGCAGCTAAGAATAATAATGCTTTGAAGAAAGCATGATTTACTAAGTGGAATAAGGCTACGTTATATTGACTTAAACCTACAGCCATGAATAAATATCCCATTTGACTAATAGTACTAAATGCAATAATTCTTTTTAAATCATTTTGTAATAAACCTGATGAGGCAGCAAAGAATGCTGTTATTGAACCTACTCACATTATTACTAATAATGCTGTTGAACCATATTCTATTAAAGGTGATGATCTCATTAATAGGTATACTCCAGCTGTAACTAGTGTAGCAGCATGGATTAAAGCTGATACTGGTGTTGGACCTTCCATAGAACCAGGTAATCAACCGTGTAATCCTATTTGAGCACTTTTACCCATTGCAGCTAATAATAATAATAAACCTATTGTACTAATTAAATTTTCATTGATATAACCAGCTAAACTGAATACACTTGAATAGTCTATATTACCAAATACTCAGAAGATAGAGAAGAAGGCTATACTTAATGACATATCCCCTACTCTATTCATTGTAAAGGCTAAAATAGCTGCTTTGTTAGCTTGAACTCTTGTATATCAGAAATTGATTAATAAATAAGATGATACTCCTATTCCTTCTCAACCAATGAACATAATTAAATAATTAGATCCTGTAACTAAAACTACCATAAAGAAAGTGAATAATGATAGATATGAGAAGAATCTTTGGTTATGAGGATCTTCTGACATATATGATATCGAATAGATATGAACTAATGTTGAAACATATAATACAGGTATTAACATAGATACTGTTAAACTGTCAAATAAAAATTCTCAAGATATAGATAGATATTCTGAATCTATTCAACTACTTAAAGGAATTGTTACAGGTGATGAACCTATTCCTACTTCGTAGAAAGCTATACTTGCTAATAATGATGTAATAAATAATAGGAAACTAGTAATAAAATGACTACCTGTTACTCCTATTTTTCTACCCATAAAACCTGAGATTGCTGAACCTAATAAAGGTAATACTAATATTGATAGATACATTAACTTCTTAATGAAATATTTCCTCTTAATCTATAATAAGCTACTACTATACTTAATCCTATTACTGATTCTGCTCCAGCTATACTTATTATATATACACTAAATGTTTGACCTATATTATCATCTAACTGATAAGAAGATATTAACATTAGGAATGTTACAGCTAATAACATAATTTCAATAGAAATTAACATAAGAATTATATTTTTTCTATTTAAAATGAAACCTAGTATTCCCACTAGGAATAATAATAATGATAAATTCATATTTTTTTTCTTATTTTAATACCTTACGGACCTGTGAAATGATAAATGTATAAAGATTCTATTTTATATCCGATACCGCAGTCGACGATCATCCGTTTATAGGGCGTACGCCACTGACTAAACGACTTGCTTAGTCGACCTAAAAGACCAGATTTTTATGACGTATGGCGCCCTAGCCTTGACGGAAGGGAGACAAGAATTAGTCTTTTACATATTAGACCTAATAGGTCTTTAATTATTTAATACCTCTTTTACCTACTTCTTATATAAGGATTTAAACCCCGCCCTACGGGGCAGATTAGAAGGAAGAATAATACGAACAAAGAGACTTGAACTCTTACGAAGAAACTTCATGAGTACCTAAAACCCACCCGGCTACCAATTTCGGCACGTTCGCTTATCTCCTTTATAACGCAGGAGCCCTTATTAATTTTCTTCACATGTACCGGCCAATACCTAATAATAAGCAGACAACTGTACAGCTGTCGGATGCCTGCCGGTACCGGATATATTTAATTAAGTGTTAAGAGGATTCGAACCTCAATATAGGGAGTAAGAATTCCCCTGCACAACCTTATGCTTTAACACCTTATCATTTGTATGACTGGGCAGAAAACCAGCCACACCTGTATTTATGATAGGGATATGGTTTAATATATAATAAAAGCCTAGATAGGGAAGGCTAGACTCGAACTAGCTATAACTTAGTCCCAAACTAAGCAACGCACCACTTTGTTTTCATCCCTCTTGTCTCAGGCTGTCTGCCTGAGGCCTAGGCCTCAGGCGTCGTAGCCCTCATCTACCTAGATCTACTATTCACCCTAAAGTAATAGAGGCATACGCCCTTACCTTATTATTCCTTATACTGCAGGCAAGCAATACTGAAGTGTGACAGGCAGGTATAGAGCCTGTCCTGTGTGTGGCGATGGACTATAAAGTAGCCCTGCCCTTCCTCCCGCTCCATATCGTACGGTAGCTGCTCGGCCTCTAGCTACCTGCTAATGATAAAAAAAGAATAGGGTTAATTTATAGCTATAGGCTATATAATTATCCATCTGCCTTACCAGCCATAGGTCTTATAAAGATCTAGACAAGAAAGGAAGGGTGACAATTAGACAAAATTTGCAAATAAATACGAACAAAGAGACTTGAACTCTTACAGAATTACTTCCACTTCTACTTAACAAAAGCCTGGCTACCAATTTCAGCATGTTCGCTATTATTTTTCTTTCTGTGCACGGCCTCCGATAGACTATTATCACACACTCTTTATATACCTGATACCGTAAACATTAGAATAGTGCTACTTTATCATCCGGCCTCTCCGGCACCGGCTGCACAATTTAGTCCGGTTATACACTAATTAAGACCGAAGGGACTCGAACCCTCATTTGACCCATTATGAGCGAGTGGCATTAACCAATTATGCTACAGTCTTTTCATCAGGTACCGGGGAGTAAGAGCACTGTTCGGCCTAATCATTGTCTTAATATAAGGGTTAGTGGCTAGGCGTACGCCATCTTAAGAGTCCACTACCCAGGTGTTTTATATTTTACCCATAGTATGGGTTGAAAAGGAATCGAACCTCTCCCGATCATAAAGATCAATTTTTTTACAGAAAATCCTAATTACCATTCTAGCATCAACCCCTTTTTTTTATTATAATTATTTATTAATTTTTCGTGATATGGATACATAGAGCTTGCCTATATACCTTATTATACGTTACCTGTTACTTGGATGTACGGCAGTCGCAGGCCGAGGATTAAAATAAACGGAATAGAGGGGATTCGAACTCCTAAAGGGATAACCCTAATAGTTAGCAACCATCTTATCTTGCCAATGAAAACTATTCCTTTGTATGTATTTAAGGGCCCCAGTACCTTACGATACCTTATCGGATCCTTATAAGGCGAAATTAGGATTCGAACCTAAGTCAAATGATCATGAGTCATTTATGTTACCTTTACACTATCTCGCCCTACTCTTACAAAAGTGAATCATGCCGTAGGCCTAGTTACGATTAAAAATTACGATTTATTAATATATATCTTTTCTACTCTTTTATCTCCTATTTTTATTCGGAGGCCGTACGACTAGTGGAGGCTGCCCGCCCTGATCCTAATACAGGACGAGTCAGTGGGGCGTACACCTCTCTCCTTCTCCGGCTACCGTAAGGCCTCCGGCGATAATGCTATCGTTAGGCCCCAGACTATAAGGTATCGTGGGTATAGAAGATAAAATTGTGTAGACCGTACTTAGGATGATAAAGTATGCCCTACCTATGTTTTTAATAACGGACACAGTGAGATTCGAACTCACGACTATTCGTAATCGTTTTCAAGACGATCGTATTAAACCACTCTACCACATGTCCTTTAAATAATAAGGCCATCCTTGATAATATTATTTATACTTTACCTTTGCCCTACCAATCTTACCATGCCGTACAGTCATCTAATCCTGTTTAGAAGAGTAGGACTACGCCAGCCTGTCCCGTACCGGCGGGTAGATAAGTATTGACAATTAATAAGCAATAATAAAAGGGCTTATCCTTATTTAAGGTGTAGGAGATTTGAACTCCTGTCTCAATAGTGTAAATATTACGCTAAACCGCTCAGCTAACACCTTTGTTACTCTTTTATTAACTATCCACCCGATACTGGCTGGCTAGCCCGCCCTTACGGGATCCTGTGATTGTGGCGTACTTTATCACCCCGTAGTAGTATTACCATCCTTATTTAACAGAGCTGAAAAAAGGAATCGAACCTTCTTTTTATCATCATGAATGAAATGTTTTAACCATTTAAACTACTTCAGCTTATAAATTAATCCTCGTCCATCCTTGTATGCCGCAGGCCTCTGTACGCCCTCAACTCGGTCTAGACTAGTAGTATATCAGCCCTTACATAAAAGGTACCGGAGCCTGCTTTCCGCTAGTCCTTTAATCCTGCAGGGTTGGGAGCAAGATCAGACGGTACTAGCTCCGACTTATCAGGTACCGAACCTATGCCTAACAGGTAGAAGACCGGTCCTGGCCCTACGGTACCGGAGGCAGAGAGTATAATAATTATTACACTATATTAATAGTAGATATCTACAAGACGGATTGTGTAATGAGCATTATAGGTTGCACTTATTAACTAGAGGTAGGGCTACTTTATAGACCACTACCTGTTAAGCTAGCCCTAGGGACAAACTGAATTCTATCTAAAAATTATTAGGTAAGAGATAGGAGTTTATTTTCTAGTTAATATGTTATTTAAATTCTTAAATACTTAACTCTAATTTTCTGTTTAATTACCTTAAATTTATTTATTATATCTCTTATGTTACCCCGAACTTATCTAAATATTTACAAGCCGTACGGCAGTAAAATATTCCAGTTTTAGATATCTTATTATATAATGACTTCGGCCTTTACGGTACCGGCGGCTGGACTTTTAAGTAGCCCGACCCCCTGGGATAGAAAGGGTGAAACCATGGATTTGAACCAAGATCCACCGTCGCCACAAGACGTTATTTTACCAATTAAACTAATTTCACCTCTTTTATCAGGTACCGTCTAGGGCGTGCTACTTTATCAAACCACGAGAAGGTAGGGCTTAGCCATCTTAGTATGGCTAGCCCGACTCTTAAGGAGCCCGGGCTAGCCACCAGCCACTGCTAGTCATAGTTCCAGACTGGAATCTTTAGCCCAACCGGTACTGGTAACGGAACCGGTACTGGCTGGGTTAGGGTTATTTAGTGTAGATATACTGCATCTTTAATATATGAACATGTTAAAATACAGAATACATAAGCTTGTATTAATGATACTGCTAATTCTAATCCGATTAAACCAATGAAGATAGAGAATGGTATTAAAGTTAATACAGAAACTAATATACTACTTGAGAATAATTGACCTAAGAATGTAGATAATATTTTTAATAATGTATGTCCAGCTGTCATATTAGCAAATAATCTCACTCCTAAAGAAACAGCTCTAGCCATATATGATACTAATTCAATAAGAACTAATAAGGGTACTAATGCTAAAGGTGTACCTGAAGGAACGAAGAAAGCAAAGAAATGTAATCTGTGTCTATATAGAGCTAAGATTGTAACACCCATGAAGATTGTAAAGCTTAGTCCAATAGATACGATAATAGATGTAGCTACAGTGTAGTTATAAGGAATATTCCCTGTTAAGTTACTAATAACTATAAATACAAATAATGAGTAGATGAAAGGTAAATAGATTTCATTAGCTGAACCTATTTGGTCTCTAACCATAGAATTAATACTTGTAAAGAAGCTTTCTAAAGCTATACTTCATTTTGAAGGGATTATTCTGTTGTTATTTGTTGTCACAACGTGAAGTGATAAAATAACTGCTAATACGATTAAAGAATATAAACCTAAGTTAGTTAAGCTTAAATTTAAGTATCCTAAGATAGGAGCATTTAAACCAATAAGGTTAGTTACTTCAAATTGGTCTAATGGAGAAGAAATAGTAAATTGACTTACTATTAAATTGCTATTTGTGTTTATCATTGATGTAATGTTATTAATCAGTATACCTTAATTACTATTATTATTAGTAATAGATATAAGATAATACTGGGTAGGCATTAAGCCGTCTCACTTGTATACTATTAGTAGGGCTAGCCCCCTAAACTACTAAATAGTAGAAAATAATCTGGCGTAGCCCTCCCGTAGGGCTGTGAGAGAGTTTGTAAAAAGGATCTAGCTTAACAATATAATAGGCCTAAGCACTATCACAAGGTTTAGTCAGATCTAAAGGTTAAATTTATAGATAAAGGTAAGCCAAGACTAGTTATACATACAGAACAAAAATCTAGTTTGTGCCGGAGGCCGTAATTACTTTAGTAGTTACTCCTATAAAGCCTTTTGAGTACTATAAAAATAATTGGTACTGGCTAGCTCCATTTTACCTACAAATACCTTTAATTATTATAAATAAATTAGTCCACTTATATTAAATATAGGGTGCGGATGTCTACCTCCTATACTTTACCTCCTCGACTTCATCCCCTCTATCTAAGTATCCGTCTGGATACCGACAGGGTATCGGCCAGGCAAGATAGCATCCGTCACTATTCCTTTCCTTTAAAGCCATCCGGTCCCGGCGAGCCTTAATTTATTCCGGCTGCCTGCCGTAGGCCTAGGCCTACGGCTGAAAAAGGCTGTCGGGCTACTTTATCATCCAGCCGTACGGCCTTAAAATTTATATAAGGCCTTCTTTATATAATAAAATATAAATTATTATTACGAGTCCTACCTGATTCGAACAGGTACCTTCCTAGGTGACGCCTAGGCACTCAACCAATTAAGCTAAGGACCCTTTCCTTTAGGGCGATGGCGTACGCCCTACCACTAATTTACTTTATTCTCCTTTTATTTAACCTTAAACAGGCCTAAGCGGGCAGAGCTGAAATCGTCTAGGTGTGGACTCTTAAGCTGCAGGTGTACGCCAGTACTTTAGAGTCCCACCCTCCTGAGGTCTAGGCCTACGGCAGGCAGCCGGATGCTATCTTCTTTTTTTTTTTAGCCGTACGGCCTAATTTTTCTAAATATCTCCTTACATCTTCCTCTCCCGATCCTGTACAAGGGAGGGCATGCTATATCATGTATCTAGGCATACCTAGATAATAATCAACCATATGTCTTATTCCATCTTCCTTCTTTTATTTAAACATTATTAACACAATATCAAGGTAGTTAGATACCTTATATCTGTACATCCTGAAGCATCTGCTGCCTGCCTTCCTTGTTCGGTACCGGCTGGTCTGGCCTGGCGTAAGGCGTACCGCCTCGTCGTACCGGCTACGGATGTTGGTGCAGTACTCCTGCTCCGTATAAACAAGAGCGAGGCGAATCGAACACCTGCCTATGATTTTGAAGATCAATATACTACCATTATACTACGCTCTTTTGTGTGTTTGGGCTAAGCCAGCCGGTACCGGACAGTGCGGCCGGGTACCGGTCCCCTGCTGATGCTGCCGGCACCTAAAGGATAAAGTTCTCTTTAGGATTCGAACCTAAATCAATGTTTTAGAAGAACACAGCTCTACCGTTAAGCTAAGAGAACATAATTAGTCTCCTGCCCTCTGCCACCCGGTAGCCTGTACCGGAACCGGATAGATCTGGCTACCAGTCCCCCCCGGGGGCGGGCTATGGCAGCCGGTACCGGACAGTACGGCGGTAAAGTATTAGAGTTAAGAAGGACTCGAACCCTACGATTAAAAATAATCATCAAATTTGCAATTTGACTACAGTACCATTCTGTAAACTTAACTCTTATTACAGTGCCGGTCCCGTTCACTTTCCATCTTCTCGTCTGAGGCCATCCGGTACAGGCGGGCCTTATTACAAAAAGCTGAAAATGACGAAAGCGCCGGCTAACCAAGTAATCGGAAGCCTGTAACATTAAGGTACGAGTCCAAGACATTGTTAGCCTCGGACCAATTAGGCCTACGGCAGGACTCTTAAATAGCCCGATCCGGCTAAAAAGAAAAACGGGGAGTAACGAAGGCAGAGCTGGGTACCCTGCCGCCTTGATAAGCTCCAACGTCGGCCGTACATAGCCGTACGGCTTAAAAAGAAAAAAATAAAATATGTTATAATAAAGTCAATAGACAGATTAGTAATATTAAGCTAAATGTTTCACAACAATTCCACTCATATCCTAACTAGAAATGTTCTATTTCTTATCTGATATGCTAATCTTTCCCTGCCAGACCCAAAAGAGCAGGCAAGGATAATATGATTGCATAGATAGTATCCAGGGATCGGTTTCTTGCTTAATATACTTTCAGCAATTATCCGTTATGTTTGTGGCTACCCAACTGTGCCAGAGTAAAGATAGAAGATCTATCAATACAACCAACAATTGGTGCACTATTGAAACACGCCCATCTGATCCTTTCGTACTGAGAGGTAATTCCCTTTTTACTATTTTTTACTTCGGAAGATAGGGACCATACTGGCTCACGCCGTATTAAACCCAACTCGCGTACCCTTTTAATCGGCGAACAGCCGAACCCTTCCAAGATCCTACGCCCGGAGGATAGGGTGAGTCGACATCGAGGTGTCAAACAGGCCGGACAATGTGTACTCTCGCGGCCTATTAACCTGTTATCCCTAGCGTAACTTTTATCTATTAATCGACGGCTATTCCATAATATACCGCCGGGTCATTATGCCCTACTTACGTATCTGTTCGACCTATGAGTCTCACAGTCAAGCATGCTAAAATCATTACATCTAATTCGATCACACATGATCGCTCGGTCTCCATCCGGTTTATGCATACCTTTATTTAAAAAAAGAAAATATGATATTAGACTTTAAGATAAACCTTTGTAGACTTACCTTGAAACTAATAAAAACAACAGTCCTAATAGGTACATGTTGTTCAGGTTTCCCTAATTTATCTTTTCTTAAAACCTTGCGGCACTGCCACTAAGCTAGTACTAGACTAACCAAGCTACAAAGCCGAAGGCACTCTAAGAATTAAGCTACCTATTATCTCAAGTAGGCCTGGCCGTACGGCAAAGGCACAAACCTAAAACAATAGTGTTCTTGAAGATAAATTAATTTTGGGTATTTTTGATACTATATTAAAAACGTCCGCCCCAGACAAACTGCCAACTAGTCATTTTCTCCTCTGTTTTATAGGGCTTTGCCCACAGAGAATAAATATTAACGGAATTCCGGTTAAGGTGTTTCACCTTAGTCATGTCGACTACCTTATACGCTACACCCAGATTACGAGAATATTATAACTAGCTACAGTAAAGTTGCATAGGGTCTTCCCGTCTACCCGAAGTTAAACCGCATCTGCACGGCTAATTCAATTTCACTGAGATACTTGTAGAGACAGCGAGACCATCGTTACTTTATTCAGTCAGGACCACATTTAATGGACAATTAATTTTGCTACCTTAGGATCCTCATAGATAAGACCGCCATTGACCAGAACTTCAGCCAATAATTACGCTAAGCGCTTATCGACCTTATATTAATGGCATTGGGCAAAATTCGCTTTCTATACAAAGATATTATTCGTCGCAGAAAGCTGTGTTTTAAGTAAACAGTCGGGGCCTCCGATTCTGTGCCACCACTTAAATGCTATTAAGGCCTTGGATTACCAATATGGTAATACGCAAAGCAACCTAGCCTATAGAAATATTGCTAAAACTAAAGGGGAGGTTTACACTTCCTTATATAAACTTAACTTTCGCTAAGCTTATGAAAATTCTATCTTATTAAAGCTAACCTTAATAAAACAACAAGGAGTAATAGCATCCAGTGGTTCTTCATATCGTCTAACTTATGAAGACAGTTTGCCGAGTTCCTTTACAAGTATTATCTCTTCGCCTTAGTATTCTCTACCTACGAACCTGTGTCGGTTTAGGGTACGGTAGTAATAATGCATTATTTTCCTGGTCCTTTTGCCATCATAGCCTTACGATTAAATAAGAACAAGCTTATTAATCTAAATAAATTGCTTTATTATTAGAACTATGGGGACAATAGGACTTTCTGCATTAAACTCATCAGACCTAAGCATTCGCATAGGTTCCTTAGAGGCCGCTATAATTTTAGGAGGTTTAACCTCAAGCCTAAAAACCCTTTCGTATTCGGCGAGAAGTATTATAACTTCTTTTTACGTTACTCATGTCAGCATTATCTATTCAGGGACGTAGAAGCAATGAAACACTGCTTTTTAACCGTTCTGAATGTTCCACTATCCGTTTTAAGTCCTATAGTATAAATACTATTAGGAATATTAAAAGGCATGATATCGGTAGATTATTTAGACCCGTTAAATTTTCGGTGCTATTCCCCATACTGTTTCTTCTTCCTTGCCCTAAAGCACGGGAAGAATTAACATGGACTACTGCGTTGTTACACGGTCTTTAAAAGACTAGCGACTACCAAGCTCACTTCATAGTTGCATTGAGAGAATAACTTCCTTAATTTCACTTAATAATCATTTTGGGACCTTAATTCATGCTCACGGCTGTTTCCGTCTCGACTACACACCTTATCATGAGCAGTCTGAATTTCTACTATCAATTTATGTAATTCCGAGATTTTCATGCAAAGGTAGGATTTTTACGTCCCCCAAATGACCTAATAAGAAATATCTTATTAAGCTTTATGCATGCTGAGTGCTGTACCTCCATAAATCTTCCTTTAATAGGTTACGTTTCCGCTACCTAGCTAAAGTTTGTAGAAGTCATACTAACATATGTTTCGTGGAAAACCAGCTATCACGAGGTACGATTGGCCTTTCACCCCTTTCCACAGCTCTTCGGAGAATTATGCAACATTCACCCGTTCGATCCATTATAATCTGGCCATGGAAAGATCACCTCGTTTCGGGTATAATAGAAGTAACTTATCCCGATACTGCTTTAGTGGCAGAGCCCTTAAAGACTTACGCACAGTCGCTTTCGCTAAGGCTTTAAACCTTGCTACTCCTATTAACTTGCTGACCCATTATGCAAAAGGTACGTCGTCATTTTAAAAAATGTCATAAGACACTGTAAATTTCGACTGCTTCTAGAGTTACTAATTCAAACTATTTCATTAGTCTACAACAAATTTTTCACCATTTCCTTCACAGTACTATTCACTATCGCTAAATTTATTATACTTAGCCTTAGAGGATGGTTCCCCTTTGTTCCGACAAGTTTTCTCTCATCGTACTTTATAGTTGATCTAACTTCCTTGAGAGAGAGCTAGATTCAACTGACATAATAACCTAAAAAGCTTTTACCTACAGGACTGTTACCTTCTGTGGTTATCCGTCTATTAAACATAGATCTAGATAATAATCCAATTTCCATGGGACTTCGGTTTGGCCTACGGTTTTAGTTATGTCTGGCTAATCTGATTTCACTCACCATTACTTTCAGAGTCTCGGTTGATTTCCTTTCCTTTCCTTACTACAATGTTTTGCTTCAGGAAGTAATTATATAAGGTTTTCCTTAGGATACACACAGTTAAGTTCATTTAGTGCCGTAAGGCTATAAACTTTAATTATAGCTTAACGTCCCGGTCCCGGAGGGCTAGGGCTGCTAAGCATCTAATTAAACCTGTGTTTTTAGAACAATGTCTTCCTTTTTAATAAATTTGCTATGGTATTCTTAATAACCCCTTTAAATACTTTAAATATTTTTTCATATCTTTGATACTTTTATGCCGTAAGGCCTCCGGCTGCGAATAGATTCTCCGGTACCGGCTGGCAGGGTAGGGCTAGGTCTGCCTCTCCGTTACCGGTGGGCCTCGCCACCTATCCGGTACCGGATGATAAAGAGAGTCCTGCCTACAGCTAAAATTATATCCATCCAGCCGCTGGCTCCGGTACCCTTTACTTAAGAGTCCTGCCGTAGGCCTAACAGGATGCATCCAGCGACCATGTTTTTTATATTCAGAGGAGGTAGAGTCGCCTCCACCCGGTCCTGTACAGGCGGGCGAGGCGTAGCCCCACCGGATAGTCAGATCGTGAGGTACCAGAATACGACGACCAGGCCTAGGCTCCGGTCTGCCTGCTTTACAGCCTGGCCTCGGCTAGGATTCTGCTATTATAAGGTTTAATAAGAGAAGGAATAATTATTTAAGGGTAGTTTATTAAATTAAACACACTAGGAGCCCGTACGGTTAAGTACGAGGCCAGGCTGTAAAGCAGGCAGCGGAAGGTGATAAAATAGGCCTAACGTTTGTGGCGATGGCGGTGGACTATAAAGTAGCCCTGCCCTGTCCCACACAAGGTCTAATGGATACCGTGCTCCTAATCAGGCTTTAGCCTTTCCACCCAGACTATTCTATCCTAGGCTAGGACGTACGCCACAGCACACCGGGGAGGCCTAGCCTTCCGTTTACGGTACCGGCTGGCCTAATAGTAATTATAAGTCTAGTGTTGACAATTAAGATCTTATATAAGATCTGATCCTTTAATCCCCTAAGGGGAAGGAATAAATTAAATAAACACATAATGTTAAAACTATTATTATTAATACCTATATTAGGTTGTTTACCTTTAATATTTATAGGAGGTTCAAATGAATCTAATACTGACCATACGTCAGTAATAAGTAGAGAAAAAACTAATTCTCTAATGAAAAATATAGCTTTAGGAACATCACTATTAAATCTATTTATATCTATAATAATTTGAATACAATTTGACTCATTAACAAGTGAATACCAATTTGTAGAAGAATTTAGCGTATCTTTACCTTTAACTCAATTTCATTTTAACATAGGTATAGATGGAATATCATTATACTTTGTTCTATTAACAACATTTATAACACCTGTTTGTATCTTAAGTAATTGAACAGATATAACAAATAAATTAAAATATTTCTTAATATCATTCTTATTATTAGAAACATTACAAATAGCAGTATTCGTTGTATTAGACTTATTCTTATTCTATATATTCTTCGAAAGTGTATTAATACCATTATTCTTAATAGTAGGAATATGAGGTGCTAGTGCTAATAGAATAAGAGCTGCATTCTTACTATTTTTATATACATTAGCTGGATCATTATTTATGTTATTAGCTATATTAGTAATTTATGGTAACGTTGGATCAACAGACTTTAAATTATTAAGTTTAGTAGAAATTAGTTTTGAAAGTCAGAAATACTTATGATTAGCATTCTTCTTAAGTTTTGCTGTTAAAACTCCTTTAGCTCCCTTCTATATTTGATTATTCAGAGCTCATGCTGAATCACCTCTAGCTGGAAGTATCATATTGGCTGCTGTTATCTTAAAATTAGCAACATATGGTTACTTAAGAGTATTAATAGACCTATTACCAGATGCTACTCAATATTTCTCTCCTTTAGTTCAAACTGTAGCTATAATTACTTTAGTTTATTCATCATTAGCTACTATGAGACAAATAGATACTAAAGGTTATGTAGCTTATTCAAGTATAGGACATATGAGTGTAGTTATTTTAGGTTTATTCTCTAATAATATACAAGGAATAGAAGGAGCAATACTATTAAGTGTAGCACATGGTTTAGTATCTCCAGCTTTATTTATTTGTGTAGGGGGAGTACTTTATAGTAGATATCATACAAGATTAATCTCTTATTATAGAGGTATGGCTTTAACTATGCCAGTATTTACTATCTTCTTCTTATGCTTCACTTTATTTAATGCTGCTGTGCCTCTTTCTTTAAACTGAGCTGGTGAATTCCTATCATTAGCTGGTATATTCCAAAAATCTCCTATAATAGGTATTCTAGGTGCTTCAACTATAGTATTATCAGCTATTTATAGTATATGACTATATAATAGAATAAGCTATGGAGAATTTAGTAAACATCTAAAAGTAACTAAAGATATTACTAGAAGAGAATTTATGTTATTATTACCTCTACTAATAGGTGTTGTGGCCTTAGGTATATACCCTAACGTGATATTAGATACTCTACATGTATCTGTTACAACTCTATTATATGTTTAATAACTAGCTCTTTAAGGCCAGGCCGTACGGCAGGCAGACGAATATCACGTCTTTATTATGGGGTATCTCATAATCTTTATTAAGAACATAAGTTTAGTTAACCCTACTTACTTTGTAGATCTTCAGCCCTCGACCGGACGAATATCCGTTGCCCGGCCTACCTCTTTGTGCCGTAGGCCTAAGGTGGCAGCGGTCATCGGTATCGGAGCGGTGCCAATATGGCAAGGGCTTATATACAAGTTAGCTTGGTTATCCAACACCAAACTGTTCGGCCTAGCCCAGCCCTCATAGGCATTAAGGATATAGTGAAGCAGTTAATCATAGATTTTAGTTTAACCTGATCAATCAAGGCCTTACGGCCTTATTGTGTTTATTGGAGTTATAATAATAACTAAATCTATAGTTAGGGTGGACTCTTAAGGAGCCCTGGATTTGTCACTACCCTACCTAGCGACCACACCTAGCCTGGTATTAAGGAACCCAGCGTTCCTGATAGCCGGCTCTCCCCGGTACCTGATGGAAGGATCGTCAGTAGTAGGGTTCGTAAGTCTAATTACCCTTGGTACTTAAATTTTAAAACAAACAAACAAACAAAAAATGAATTATCAAGCACATCCATATCATCTTGTAACTACATCTCCATGACCTTTGTTTACAAGTTTTAGTTTATTTAGTATGGCAATTTTTGCTGTATCTTATTTCCATGGATTCCAGTACGGAGGTACAGGACTTCTATTAAGTTTCATAGTAACATTATATGTAATGATCCTTTGATTTAGAGATGTTATCATGGAAGGAACTTTCTTAGGAGATCATACTCTACAAGTACAAAAAGGTATCTTCTTAGGTATGATTTTATTCATTATAAGCGAAGCTTTTGCATTCTTAAGTGTATTCTGAGCTTATTTCCATTCTAGTCTTTCACCTAATATTGAATTAGGAAATAGTTGACCTCCTCAAGGTATTGTTGCTTTAGACCCTTGAGCAATTCCATTATTAAATACATTTATACTATTATCTTCAGGTATTACAATTACATATGCTCATCATGCTTTAATTCAAGGTAATAGAAAAGATGCTATTAATGGTACATTCTTTACTATCTTTTTAGCTATAATCTTCACTGGATTACAGTATGTTGAATATAATCAAGCTATGTTTACTTTCGCTGATTCTGTTTACGGTAGCGTATTCTTCGCAAGTACAGGATTACATGGACTTCATATTATTATTGGAACAATATTCCTTAGCGTAGGTTTTGTAAGAATTATCTTATATCACTTAACTGTTCATCACCATGCTGGGTACGAAGCTGCTATCTTATACTGACACTTTGTAGACGTAGTATGATTATTCTTATTCATAGTTGTTTACTGATGAGGAGGATAATTTGTGGCTAGCCCTTGCTCCAGCCAACCCTTTATTTATCTTTAGTTACTGCATTTGCTTAATATTTGTATCCGGTACCGGCGGGATTATAAAGTACGCCCGCTTTATCATCCACTGGTTCTGGCGATGGCGTACTTTAGAGTCCCAGCCCGCGTCCCTAAAATATTCAATTTATGCGGTATCTTAAGAGTCCCGCCGGTACCGGATCTCACGGCAATGCTAAAGGAGTACGCTGTCCGTAAGACTGGATGATAAAGTAGCACTTATAATATAAGTAGATTAAAAAATAAAAAAGTTTAATTCAGTTTTAGTATCTAAAGGATGTATTTGTGGCAGCCGCCCTTCTATAGTTAGGAGGGCGTACGCCGAGGGCATACGCCACACTATCCTGAATAGCTTAAATCAAATAAATATCGCTCCGTAGTATACGGATTTATAGCGTATAAAATACTACAAAGTTATTAATAACTTTGTATAAACAACTAGAAGAATTTAATTTTGGTTCGGACTGAACGTTGTCCAGTAGTCTAAGACATGCAAATTACTGTCAACTATAGTTGACAGAGTGTACGGGTGAGTAATATTAAATAAGATAACTTATAGCCCTCAGAAACAGAGGATAGAGAGATAATAAAGTCGAAAGGCTTTTCCTTAAAGGAACTTTTCCGTTATAGGGTTCTATTTAATTTGAATAGGTAGTTGGTAGGGTAAAGGCCTACCAAGCCGACAATCAATAGCCAGCTTGAGAGAGGGATTGGCCACATCGGGTATGAAATTTACCCAAGTAGTGTTTAACTACCTGCAGTCAAGAATATTTGTCAATGCTCGAAAGAGTGAACAAGCTAACTGGAATTTAGTATTGCAAAGAAATTTGTAATATTAAATAATGTAAGGGAGGATTATGACGTTACCTTACGATGAGTGTCGTCTAAAAACTGGTGCCAGAAGACTCGGTAATACCAGAGACGCGAACGTTAGTCATCTTAAATGGGCGTAAAGGGTTCGTAGGCATCTTATAGAAAGAATAAGATAGAATCAAGAAGAGGAAATGGAGAATGTTTAGAGAAGTGATGAAATACTAAGATCCTAAATGGAATACTCGTGGCGAAGGCTCCTTTCCACTAATGATTGACGCTGAGGAACGAAGGTGTAGATAGGAAATAGGATTAGATACCCAGATACCCTACACTGTCAACGATGAATGGCAAGAGTCTATAACAATTTATATTTAAATATAGGCTCTGAGGCTAAGAGCGCTAACCATTCCGCCTTGTAAGTATACTCGCAAGAGTGAAAATAAAAAAATTAGTCGGTTCTAGAGCAAACGAAGTGAAGCATGTTGTTTAATACGATAACCCGCGTAAAACCTTACCACTCCTTGAATATTTGTTATGTAGGCTATTCGCAAATAGCGAAGCTTTAGTGATCTATAGTAGGCAGGACTTTATTGGCCTGATCGAGTTTAGATGACGATAATAATTACAGGTGTTGCATGGCTGTCGTCAGTTCGTATCGTGAGAGTTTAGGTTAATTCCATAAACGGACGCAAACCCTACTATTAATTTATACTTAATAGTTGACTTCCTGATAAAGGATTTCTTTATGGGACTAAGACAAGCCCTTATGGCCCTTATGGAGTGGGCTACAAACGTGCCACAAAAACTTTTACAATGTGATGCAATACACTTCAGTCTTGGTTGGTTTCAGCCAAGATTTTAAAGATAATGTGGAGCTAATCAGCAAAAAAAGTTAGAGACGAATTATTGCCTGCAATTCGGCAATATGAAGAAGGAATTTCGAGTAATCGTTGATCACAAGTCGCAACGGTGAAATTATAATCTAGGATGAACTAACTGTCTGTCAATTGGAAGAAGCTTTCCTTTTAGGAAGAAGCTGTGTTTTAGGTTATTTACATTAGTGGCTTAGCCCTTATTACTAGAACTTCGAATTAATTTTCGTACTAGTTTAAGCTGTTTTTAATACTCTCTTTACTTAAGCCTTTGGCCTAAAGTGAAGTAAGAGGTATTTAATTACAACTAATGATCCTATCCTTACTTAGAATAGGAAGAATTTAAACCCTAACTACAGTTTCCAGTATTAGTAAGTAACATCTAATAAGTCATAGCAGGGTAGCCGTACTGGAAAGTGCTGCTGTAATATAAAAAAAATTGATAAAGTTAACCCTCGCACAAGCGCACCTGAGTACAGGATAGGCAGGGACTCTTAAGAGGACATATCCAGCTGCCTCTCCGGTACCGGCGGGCCTAGGTGCCCTTATTTTTTTTTAGATGGTTCCTGTATCGGCAATAGGCTGGAGCGGAGTCATAAACTAATCTAGAGTATTTTCTTAAAAGAAGAAAGGATTTTTATATCAAATATATAAAGGTTCAGGTTTAAAGTTTAAATTAATTAGGGAGCCTATAAGTATAAGTAGAGATATAAATAATATATTATTAGGGCGAGGGCTACTTTATCATCCAGCGCCACTACTGTACCAGCATGTCTTTAAAGTTAAGTAAGTAGCCGAAGCAAAGCTTCTTTATTTAATTGGTATTGGATACGGTAGTGGCTAGCCAGCCCAGCCCTAGTCGATACCGGATACGGGAGACGGGACGAATGCATGTAGGCAGTACGGCTGGATGATAAAATAAGCCGGTACCGGAGGCGTACTTAAGAGTCCTGCCGCTCCATTTT
>WSUB01000033.1:220494-304797 GCA_019633425.1 Tulasnella sp. 424 | reverse complement strand
TCCTACAACAGAGACACACACACTTCCACAGTGGAAACCCTTCTACCGCCCTCTTTACACACCACCATACTGGGTCAGAACATGCGTCCTGTTCCTAAAGTTCTTCCTGTACTTCTTCCTCTCGTACATGACATACGCGACCACGCAAGCTCCGATGAACATGATGCCTGCAAATACACCGAGACTGATGGGGAGGACTGACAGTTGGCGACCGGGCACGGCGACCAACAGAGTTTGAGGTTGAGTATTGGCTTGGGCGAGAGCTGCTGCTGTTGAGGTGGCGGCGGACGAAACTGAGGTCGAGGATGCTCCTTGTTGATCTTCGGCTGCAGTAGGCGTGGCGGTGGCGGATGAGGAGATGACGGAGACTGGGTCGACTCCGGCGTTGTTACCAGCTGCAGGTTGAGTCGCGGCGGCTGAGGCGGTCGTACTGGTGCTGCTGGCCTGGACGGACGAGATGCCTGAGTAGATGACGAGTAAGTTGACGCTAATTCCCGAAAGGAGAAAAGACACGCCGAGGACCACATGCAATGACAGAGATAGCTGAAGGTTTGCTCGTCGAGGCAGCAGCACTGGTAGAGGCAGCTGCGGACGGAGAAGCAGAGTCGGCGGCAGTGGCAGAAGCAGAAGCCGAGACGAAACTCGTTCCCTGAAGAAGGGTCGCAACGTTTCGTTAAGAGGCGGTGAAACGACCAAACTCGATATAAAACACGTATAATAACCGAAATTGCAGCCGCCTTTATGGTCGAGGAAGTATCTGAAGCAGAGGCCGTGGACGTTCCTGCTGAAGACTGGCCTGCCTCAAAAGGGAATGGAACGACACTTGATGACGAAGCTGCCGTGGTGATGGTAGCTGAAGTGGTCTTGGAAGTGGTGCTAGCAGAGGTAGTGCAGTCTTAGTCGATTTGCTGCCCCTGGTTGTAGTAGTGATAGCGGAAGCAGTGGCTTCCGTCGTGGTAGTGGAAGTAGGAGCATTCGTCGTAGTCGTTGCCTTGGTGGTAGTGGTGGTCCTTGTGCTCGACGAGGAATCAGTGCTGGCGTTCTTGTTGGGGACATTGGGAGTGAATGTGGTCTCGCATGTCCGTGTCTAAAAGAGTCGTCTGATGGTAGACGCATCACGTCGCGTCGTCAGTCAACGTGATAGCGGGTCAGGGAGGTGAAACACTAACCTCGAGCACAAGATCATCGCCGTTGTCCGGAGTCAGAGTAATGAAGCAAGTCTCTGTACGGGCTCCGTCGGGACTGCATAATCGAGTGGGAGAGGTGAGCTTCTGGTCGGTGCTTCGAAGGAACCTACGCCACGACGGTGCACGTGACGACCTCCTGCAGTTGCTTCGGTCCGTTCAATCCGTTCCCTGACCGAAACCCCCTGTTCCTTCCTTTTGTTTATCTAGAGCCCGTGGTGACTATCGCTTCACTGAGTGTCGCTTTATCTTGACGCTGCTGGGCAGGTTGCTCGCAGCGTTGAAGACCGTCCTCACTTCCATCCTCCAAACCCCCTCGGCATCCTCCCGACTCACCTCTACCTTGCCTTCATCTCCTATCCCGGGGACGAAGACTCTCCCCAATGTCCAAAACGGCAACTCCAACCCATCCAGTTGCCCTACCTTTCCGCCCAACCCGAACCCCACCACCACCACCATCACCACCAACGCCCTTCATAAACTTTCCACTCCTGATCGTCCTCACTAACCAAGCGTCTTGCTCCTTTAAAATGCCTCGTCTTCAAACGCTTCGGCTTCATCACGAAGCGATTCGACTTGGACATTTGGCTTGTCCGACCAAAACGTCGTCAGCACCTCGATCAAGCTGCACCCTTTAGACCTGCTCATGCAGATGTCACCGCTGGCGTTCGTGCAGTGCATAGGGTACGCGTGGGCGAGCGGCGAATTGGAGCGGGCTCTGGTGCATAAAGGACCGGGGTTGGAAGGGTGGAGCCAGAAGAGCGCGACGGTGCTGTTGTTGAACGGGATCATCGCGTTTTTGTTGAATATCGTTAATTTGACGGCGAATCGGAAGAATGGGCCGTTGACTATGACTGTGGCTGGTGAGTGTAGCCCCCTCCCCAAACTCGATTTTCCCTTTGATGTTAATCGTCTATGCCTTTTTTTTCCGATTTTACGTAGCCAACGTCACGTCAACCACGGTCCTGTTGGTGATGTACTTGTTCCACCTGACTATCACGCCCGCCAACTCGATTGGTATTGCGTTGATGCTGGCTGGTGGAGCGTGGTATGGTGCGCTGGAATATGAAGAGAAGAAGAACAGACTGAGGATGGTGTAAAGAGGGAATGGGAGATGAATATTAGCCTCCCATCCCTTTTCCGCCACTGTGAGGGCCCGGGGTCGGTCTGAGGTCCGGATGAGAAATTTCTCAAACTCAGCGGCGGTGGGGTTGAGCAACGGGAGTTTGAACAAAACCCCACCCAGCCCGTTCCCGTAGGCACCAGCTTTCTTTACCCATGTCGGTGAAACAATGTACGGGTCCCTATATTTGCACCGAAGGCCCTGCGCCAGAACCTCCTCCCTTGCGCACGGCCCTTCTCGACTCGCATCATAGACCTTCGTCCCACCAACTCCCCTCCTAATGCTCACAGTCATGACCAACCTCACCATCCCCTTGTATTGTACACGTCGGACACTTTGCCTTGTGCCTTTTTTGTTTTCCCTCCTTATCGTCAACTCCCCCAAGCGAGGCTGCTATTCCTTCCCATTACCGTACTGCAGGGTTATCCCATCTCGTCTTGGAGTCGTCGTTTGTAACTTTATTCTCCTAAAAAGCCTACTCGAATTCAAAGCGTTTGAACCCACTTCAAAAGGTAAGTCGCCGAGTCGGCGGACTTGCTTCATACAGCAGACAAGTCCTGACAACAAACTTGGACTATAGATCCACTCTTTTGCTTCATATGTCACGCGCTCAGCTATTCGACGGCAAAAGTTCCGGCGCTTTGTGGAGAAACACTGCCCGTCCGACTGCCACCGACTCGGTTTGGTCAAGGGCATGGAAGTCAGATGGAACTCGAAATATTCTGAGTATAAGCGGGCATACAAACTGAGACTGGTGAGTTGATTTCTTGGGATGATTGAGCTTTGAAGTGACTGTGTTACCTTTTAGGCAATCGATGCCTAGTACCTACATTGCTCAAATGACCGAAGGAAAGACCGGGAAAAAACTTGATGAAGCAAGAAAACAACAAGGAAAACTATACATGAGCTATCCTGAATGGGATCTAATCTCACAGTTATGCGATGTCCTTGAGGTTCGTTCTTTACAATGAAACGACACGCAGAACAGGAACTAATGGCCGTACCCTCACGGGATCCATGTAGGTCTTCCAGGTTGCGATTTTGGACCTTTCACGCTCCGACATTCCTACATTGCCCATGGTGCTCCCGCTATACAAGCAGGTTGAGGTCAAGCTTGAACAAGCTCTCAAATCCGCTCAAGAGTCGGCTATTGGGTCCATGTCTATCAGCCAAAAAGCATACAAAGCCGCTTTGAACAAGCTTGCGAAGTACATTGCGGCTGCATGCGAGTCTCCTCTACACTTGATTGCAACAGGTAAGTGAGAGATTGAAAGCTAGGAAGCAGCTAGGCTTATCAACATCAGGAAAAGGGGTCAGTGGTACAAAGTGCTATAAAGTGCTATATAGCATGTATTGCAGCATAGCACCGCATAGCACTGCATATCTGCATATTTATCTCTAATTGGTATATAGCATATATACATTACTGTAGTGATTTATTGCATTTGATAGCTGCATATCTGTGTAGAGTAATGTAGTATAATGTTTTCCCATTCAATTCTTTGCATTTATACGGAGCCATAACATTTATAAAATGCTAATCAAATAATCCAATTGAGCCTAGATAATAATATCTACTGATTAAAAATAATAATTCGCATCAATGGCCGGTATTGGACAGGAAAAGGTTAAAATGTACAGTTGGGGAGAGAAAGGCCGTCGTTCACGGGTATTTCTATGTAAAGTACATGAAAATCATAGTATAAGATACAATATAAGTCAATATAAGCTTACCTCAACTCCTCTAGCATACATTAGAGAGGAATCAATGGCCGTATTTGGTGATAAAAGGTTTTAACGTACAGTTGTGGCGCTAAAAGTTGCCGTTTGTGCATGGTCCGATGATAATGAGAATGAAAAGGTTAGTGATTAAATTGAGAACATACAGCAAGTATGACTTCCCTGAAGTGTTCCTGAGCGGCCGTAGAGGCCGTGGCAGCAGGCGTGGCAGTGCCGGGGATCGACGTGTGGTGTGTTGGGGATGGTGTCCGTTGATGGTCGTTCCAACGAGAATTTCGGCAATTAGCATATAAATCATTAATGAATGCAGAAATGACTTACGAACCAGACTATATAGCTTTCCCAAAGTCAGTAGCACTAGATATAGCCCGGTTGGGGATCGGTGTGTGGTGCCCGGAGCGTCGCAACCGGTGAACGGTTGTTCTAACGAAAAATGTCAACGTGAGTTTTCAGAATCAAGAACCCACATCAAAGGTGACATACCTCAAGTCCTTTTGAGGACTTCCAAATGCCACAATGACTACTATTGTCAAGTTTGGGATCAAGGTGTGTTGGAGACCGAGTTGCAGCGTGCGGGCCCGAGGCGTCGTTGCGGTTCAGTGAGTTGTCCGCAATGTCTTCTTTCTTCCTGTGGTCTTGAGAGAATGGTGATAGGACAATTGCCAATGCTTCCTGTCATCATTGATACTGAGGTCTGAGTGTAATTAGGGGGAGGAGAGGTGACAGAGATGGGGGGGGAGTGGGGAAGTCCACATTCAAACCTTGCACGTTCATGTGTGAACTGGACCCTGTCGTTCTAACTTGACGGCAAAGTCAGCACACCCAAGTCCCCAAACCACGCCTGAGTACCACTGCCTTTGTGGCCTTGTGAGTTCTCATACTTTACCGGCAGGTAAGTCCCTTTGGATGTGTGTTCTTCACTCTAAAAACTAACTTTGACATTTTTCGTTGGGAACACCCATTGACCGGTCGCGACGCTCCGGGCGCCACACAGCGATCCCCAACCGGGCTATATCTAGCGCTACTAGCTTTGGGAAAGCTATATAGTGTGGTTAGTAAGTCATTTCTGCATTCATTAATGATTTATATGCTAATTGCCGAAATTCTCGTTGGAACGACCATCAATGGACACTCTGTCATCAACACACCGCACGTCGATCCCCTGTAGAATATAGAAGTATAAATAAATCTTAGGAATTTATGTACACTATGTAAAACACACCTTATATGTATGAATTATGCATTTCCTGATGCAGGGCTTCTACCACCAGTGACATATATAAATATATGCTGGTACCAGTTGCAATTTCGGCACAAACTATACTAAAGCCTATTCTTCTATGAAAACTATGTCAGTACACTTCTATTAGACTTAGCTATTGTTTACAGCACCCTAATAATTCAGCAAGGCAATGTGAATATCCTGATATAAAATGCTATTATGCTATGCAGATATTATTTGCTATAAAGTGCTTTAAAGTGATATACAATAATATAACTTGCAATTATATGTTATGCTCTAATATATACTGGTGGCCAGATATATAGCATATGTATTCTATATAGTTTTCCTAAGAAATATATCCCAAAAGGCTTTTTGCTGATGAATCACTGCCACTGTTCAATAGCGTTACATCCGGCGATGCGCCTTGCCTGGTTTGAAGACCGCTCCTATTGGCCGTCGGTTGCCATTGCTACGCGTGTGAGGGTTTTACTTACAACAATGTACACCGAGTATGCGGAACAATATGACAAAGAACGGGCGGCAACATCGTCCAGCGCATCCCGCCAACTTGAACAACACAGTCAGCAACCACCACCTCAGCAGTCAAAAGCCGCAAGTCTTCTAGCGACCGCAATCTCACTCAGAAGGCCACATCAATCTCACGAAGCCGAGCTGGAAAGCTACTTCCGAGGAGCCCTCGGATGCCAGCGGTGGGATGATTTGCTCTCCTGGTGGAAGGTGCGACTTTTTCCTCCAAATGGGCGCATATCCTACCCATTAATGCATTGCTTCTTCCTTGTAGATGAATGAACAAGCATTCTCTGTATTATCACGAATGGCACGGGATGTCCTCGCGGCTTCCGGGGTCAGTATTTCGGTGGAGCGACTATTTTCTGTCTGCCGACACGTGATGACGGAATCACGCACCGCAATGACAGCAAAAACCGCTTCCAAGACTGTCTGCGCAAAGGAGTGGCTCCACGAAGGCCTGGGGAGTACGATAGTCTCATTCTCTGGACTTCCAGCAGCGCACGACTCGGACTGAAACCATTGTCACCTTCACGGTACGGATATAATATATTATAATCGATTGTAATGGAATACTTATCATTATATTTCATTAGGTTACTCATAGATTAAATTAGCCCTTCCAATGTATTCAATCTAGGCTGATTTATCACGATTATGGGTTTCGGGATAATATAACCTTAATCGTGCATGTCTACTCGCGTCCCGCTACTTCTTTAACCCTTCCCTCACCGTCCTTTTTCCATTCTTGGTCCGTTTTGGGGGATAATTCTATGCAGCAACCCCTCCAAGCTAAACCCCGGATGAGAGTTGTTGAGGCGTCATTTCCGGGGGGTTGCGGCCGGTGGAGGGTTGCTGTATAGAATTAGCGCGGAACCAGTAAGCGGCATCCCGCTCCCCTCTAGTGTTCCCAATCTTCGCAAATAATATTTCTGCCTCTGCAAAGTGGGATGCGGCCGCTGATTGATGGCCCTGCTTCCGGCGCAGGTGACCAAGACCACGTTGCACGTGTGCTCGACCATTGTCATTACCGATGCGAGTGTAGATGTCCTACGCTCCGGTATACGACTGTTCTACCTGGGTGTATTTGGATTGAAGACGGTAGAGCTCTCCCAGCCTATGCAACGTGTTTGCTCGACCACGGTCATTACTGACACGAGCGTAGATTTCTTGCGCTTGGGTGCATGACTCTTCAGCCTGGGTAAATTTGTATTGAAGTCGGTAGAGGTCTGCCAGCCCACCGAACGCGTTCGCTTGGCCCAGGTCATAACCGATGCGAGTGTCAATTTCTTTCGCTCGGGTGTACGACTCTTCTGCCTGGGTAAAATTGGATTGAAGTCGGTGGACGTGACCCAGCCCATTTAACGTGTTCGCGAGGCCATGGTCGTCACCCACGCGAGTATAGAATTTTTGCGCTCGGGTGTACGAATTTTTTGCCTGGGTGTATTTGGATTGAACTTGGTAGCTATTTCCCAGGAACTCCGATGCTTGTGCGGCTGCGCTTCGGTTCCCTGCAGATCTCGCGAGAGAAAGTGCTTCCTGGAACAACGAGATAGCCTTTTCATGGTCGGCCTGATAGTAATTCATCTGACCTATATTGAGCAAGAGCTCGATAGACGAAACTTTGCGGTCTGAACCCTTCCCACTGGATGGGGGAAGTGATGGCTGAAACGGGACGTATGTTAAGAACGTTCACAATGAAATCACCGCTGGACTCACGATCCATTTCAGCTCAGAACAGCACCGAGCAATGTTCGGTCTAGCTCTAGGATCGAATGCCCAGCAATCCTTCATGAGACTGCAAAGCGTGATGATCTGCGCCAGCTGTGCATCTTCGCGAGTCTCAGGAACCTCCCCTTTGATCACCATCAGGGTTATAGCGCCCGCCGAGTTGACCTCGTGAAACGGAACTTTGTCGGTCATGACCTGATGAAGGGTGGGTCAATGAACATGAGAGATGACAAGAATATCGGATATTCGCATTGCCGCTTACCTCCCAGGCGATCCAGCCTGCTGCCCAAATGTCGGTCGACAAACGCGGGCGTTTCCCGTTCACCACTTCAGGAGGCGCCCAGCGGAGTGACCAGGCAGGGCCTGTCAGCGTTAACTGATTTCCAACAGCACCGACATGTATTTCAGGATGGGCTTGCTCCGTCGTCGCATTTTCCTGAGCTTGCCGGTTAGGAACCCCGTCTTCTGACTCAGTGATGGCACGTGCCGAGCCGAAGTCGGTAATTATTGCGCGGTAGGATGAGCTGACGAGAATGTTGAACTGGGTTGGGGGCATCAACGTGAGATGGGAAGTTCCAATCGTGTGTAGAACGATCAACTCACGGATTTCAGGTCGCCATGGCAAATCGGTGGTTGGCGAGTGTGAAGATACTTGACACCCTCGAATGTGTCCTTGATCTGGAAAAAGTACGCCGTTGGCTTTCCTAACTCTTTTGCGTGGACCATTTTCGCTTACAAGTGAGACGCGCTCAGGGATTTCCCATCTCCCAGTGGCAAGAAATTCGCTGACGTTTCCATTCGGCTCCCACGACAAAACTATCCAGGCCTTTCCGTTCTCGAGGTCTTCGATGAAGCCAACCAATTTGACGATGTTCTCGTGTGACAAACCCGCCATTACCTCCACTTCATGAACAAATTCCTACACAGCTCCCGTAAGTACCGTGCAGCAAACCACAAGACTAGTCGGCCTTACGTTCGAGAACTTCTTTTGGTTCATGTCTGGGTGATATCGAATTTTCTTTACTGCCACCTGTTCATCCCTCCAAATGCCCCGTCGAAATGTCGCCCGAACCACGTCTGCCTTGCCGCCACTTCCTTGCGGCGACGTCCCAGAGGTAAAGACAATTTTCTTGGGACGAATGCTGAAACTTGCTAAGCCATCCAGTCTTTGCCGCTGGGACATTATTGTCAACGATTCTAAGCCAACTGCGCATACAGGATCGGACTCACAGCCGAAGGTTTTTTGGGCGCTGTTCTCTGCGCAGCTTCGATTCGAGTATGGAGGTATGCGTCTTGTTCGTTGTTCTCTTCAATCGTCGGGGTGTGAGGTCTTGACACCGGTACCTTAACCCGGGGGGACTGGAACGGCGCGAGGAGCCTCGAGATAGATCTCTGCATTAGCCAACAGCGCCAAGAACCGCTTCGATTTGACCGATGGTGATTAGCGAGACTGAGTGTCGCGGGGGAAGGAGCTAAAGGTGGTGGTTGGGAGAGGGTGCAACCGAGCCACGGTTTGATCGCGCCAGCTATATGAGGGCTCAGTCGGCTTCACCGCCTCCAGTACTCGGAGGCGTACCTCGCGAAATCCGTGAGGGATGCTCCGTCGATGGGCTAAATCTTCTCGAAAGAACAGATGATGTTCCTCACACCACTGGCTTGGCTGGTGGAAGGCACTCAAAGGTACATACACTGGACATGCGATTTAAATGTTCAAATGACAGCTGTCGAGGTGGCATTGCCTGCGCAAATACGTCCAACTACAGAACAGGGTCGACGACGACTCGACAGCCCACCCATGCCTTTATGATCGCTCACTCAGGATCGTCAAACGTGTCAGTTTGGAAGGCGGAAGGGCCGTGGAAGAGTTGGATTTCGGATTCCTCGGTCAAGTCGAGATTCGGCTTTACCTGGTCACCTCACCGGCAACCTCCTTGTATCTCGTCCTAATGTTAATAAAACTAACGAACTATAAGGGTGTTAGGAATACGAAGTAGAAATAGACTGGCAAATGGTTAGCTTAATAGATGTTTCTGCACTCGCGGTGCACAGTAGAAACATAAATAACCCATCGCCGAAGTTGTTCTGAAAGACTAGGCTCCCAGACTAAATACAACTTGTGTGGGGTAGGACCGAAAGACGTCGCTCTAGCGGAGCATGCAGCCCAGGAGTAGGATACCCGATCCATTGTAAGCAAGGACTACTGGTAGGTAAGATGGAGAGTGCGGATAAGCAATCTATCACTGGGAAGGTATTATGAATGGGACGCTGGGGTGTGTGGATGCACGGGGTCCAGGCGTCGATGAGTTTTGTTTTGGTGACCCAACTGCGAGCCAACGGGCGGCGTCCTCCTCATCTTTAGTGCTTCCAATCTGAGCATATAATTCTCTTGCCTCAGCAAAGTGGGGTGCGGCCTCGACTTTACGGCCCTGCTCCCGGCGCAGGTTACCAAGACCATGCTGCACGTTCGCTTGACCATGGTGAGGTTTGATTTGGTGACACATCCGCGAGCCAATGAGCGGCGTCCTCCTCGTCTCCAGTGTTTCCGGTCTGAGCATATAAATCTTTTGCCTCTGCGAAGTGGGATGCGGCCTCGACATTACGACCCTGCTCCCGGCGGAGGTGACCAAAACCACGTTGCACGTTCGCTCGACCCTGGTCATCACCAATGCGAGCGTAGATTTCTTGCGCTCGCGTATACGACTCTTCTGCCTGGGTATATTGGTATTGAAGACGGCAGAGCTCTCCTAGCCCACACAACGTGACTGCTCGACCCCCGTCGCTACCGATGCGAGCGTAGATTTCTTGCGCTCGGGTGTATGACTCTTTGGCCCGGGTAAAGTTGGATTGAACTCGGTAGAGGGTTCCCAGCCCACCCAACGCGTGAGCTCGGCCCAGGTCATAACCGATGCGAGCGCAAATCTCTTGCGCTCGGGTGAATGACTCTTCGGCCTGGGTAAATTTGGATTGAAGTCGGTACATGCCCCCCAGCCCATTCAACGTGTTCGCTCGGCCCTCTTCATCACCGACGCGGGTGTAGATTTCTTGCGCTCGGGTGTACGACTCTTCTGCCTGGGTGTATTTGCATTGAACTTGGTAGGTATGTCCTAGGAGCTCCGATGCCTCTGCGACTGCGCTTTGGCTCCCTGCAGACCTCGCGAGAGAAAGTGCCTCCTGGAACAGCGAGGTAGCCTTTTCATGGTCATTCTGATTGTAATGCATCCAACCTGTAGTGAGCAAGAGCTCGATAGACGGAGGTTTGCAGTCCGAAGCCTTCCCACCGGACGGGGGAAGTGATGGCTAAAACGGGACGTATGTTAAGAACATTTACAATGAAATCACCGCTGGACTCACGATCCATTGCAGCTCGGTACAGCACCGAGCAATGTTCGGTCTAGCTCTTGGATCGAATGCCCAACAATCCTTCATCAGACTGCAAAGCCTGATAATCTGCGCCAGCTGTGCATCTTCGCGAGTTTCAGGAACCACTCCTTGAATCACCATCAAGGTTATAGCGCCCGCCGAATTGACCTCGTGAAACGGAACTTTGTCCGTCATGACCTGATGAACGGTTTGTCAATGGACATAAGAGATGACAAGAATAGCAGTTATTCGTATTGCCACTTACCTCCCAGGCGATCCAGCCAGCTGCCCAAATGTCGGTCGACAGACGCGGACGTTTCCCGTTCACCACTTCAGGAGGCGCCCAGCGGAGTGACCAGGCAGGGCCTGTCAACGTTAACTGATTTCCAACAGCACCGACATGTATTTCAGGATGGGCTTGCTCCGTCGTTGGATTTCCATGAGCCTGCTGGTCATGTGCTTCGTCTGGAACCCCGTCTTCTGACTCAGTGATGGCACGCGCCGAGCCAAAGTCGGTAATGATTGCGCGGTAGGACGAGCTGACGAGAATGTTAAACTGGGATGGGGGCATCAAGGTGAGATGTGAAATTACAATCGTGTGTAGAAGGACCAACTCACCGATTTGAGGTCGCCATGGCAAACCGGTGGTTGTCGAGTGTGAAGATACTTGACACCATCGAATGTATCCTTAATCTGGAATAAGAGTGTCGTTGACTTTCTTGGCTCTTTCTCCTGGACGGGTTTCGCTTACAAGTGAGACGCGCTCAGGGATTTCCCATGTCCCAGTGGCAAGGAATTCGCTAACGTTTCCATTCGGCTCCCACGACAAAACTATCCAGGCCTTTCCGTTTTCAAGTTCTTCGACAAAGCCAACCAATTTGACAATACTCTCGTGCGACAAACCAGCCATTATCTCCACTTCATGAACATATTCCTAGGCAGCTCCAGTAAGTACTGTGCAGACCATCACAAGACTAATCAGCCTTACGTTCGAGAACTTCTTTTGGTTAACGTCGGGGTGATATCGAATTTTCTTTACTGCCACTTGTTCATCCCTCCACATGCCTCGTCGAAATGTCGCCTGAACCACATCTGCCTTGCCGCCGCTTCCTTGCGGCGACGTCCCAGAGGTAAAGATAATTTTACTGGGACGAACGCGGAAGCTTGCTAAGCCATCCAGTCTTTGTCGCTGTGACAATTATCAACGATTCTAAGCCAACTGCGCATGCAGGATCGGACTCACCGCAGAAGGTTTCTTTGGCATTGTTCTCTCCGTAGCCTCAATTCGGGAAGGGAGGTGTGCGTCCTGTTCGTTGTTTTCCTCGATCGTCGAGGTGTGAGGTCGTGACACCGGTACCTCAACCCCAGAGGACTGGAATGGTGCGAGGAGCCTCGAGATAAATTCCTGCATTAGGCCACGGCGCCAAGGACCGCTTCGATTCGGCCGACGCTGGTTAGAGACTGGATAAGGAACGAAAGGTGGTGGCTGAGAGAGGATGTAGCCGAGCCACGGTTTGATCGCCACAGCTATACGAGGGCACAGTTAGTCGCACCGCCTCCAGTACTGGAGGCGGTGAAGTGGCTTCCCTCGCGAAATCCGTGGGGATGCTGTGTCAACAGGCCGAATCTTCTCGAAAGAACAGACGATTTCCCTCACACCACTGGCTTGGCTGGTGGAAGCAAGGCACGTGCACTGAAGATGCGGTTAGAATGTTCGAACGGCAGTTGCGTGGTCCCCGACTCAGTCGTAGACATAGACAGGAGGGTTCTGTCAGTCAAAATGGCGCACCGTTCCTGATACCAGGCACCATGTCCCACGTCCGCTTATGAAAGCCTCCACTCGCCTCATACTCGAAACCGTTAGGATATGCTCCCGCTAGACTTTTAACACTGCTCCCCGAGCCGGAACATACCTTGCGACCTTGATTATGTCAACTAACCTCCCCAATTAAACGCTTGTCAGACCCTCTCGGACTGAACACACTTCATATTATACGCAGGTGCTGAGTTCATGATAATAATATTTGTCATTTTATTTATTTTTTGGTTTTTGCGCCAGGTGTCAGCCCTAAATGGGAAATCGTATCCAGCAGACGGGCAAATTTTCAACTGCGAGAGCCTTCAACGTAGAGTTCCGGGGGGGATGTGATCGGTGTCCTTCTTAGGGCGCAAGTGATTTTCCCCAGCAATAGACTCACCGAAGCCAGCCGGAATGCTCAAGGCCGGACGCCCTCGGTCTCTCAAAGCTGTGGCCCATAAGGCTGAAGCCGAATTCAAGTGGATTCCCAACTCCGTCACTGAGCTTGAATTCCGTCCTAGCTCGCTATAGTTCGGATCTCTGTGTACAAGCTGTTATGACGCCGACGCAAGACACCCACTTCTATGTTCCCCGGAGAGGCACTCTTCATCAAAGCCGCTCAACTTCGACAGCCTGCGAGCGATGAATTTCGCGCTTTCTCTGACCTAGAATCGCGGCGGCCGAGGCGGTCGTGCTGGTGCTGCTGGCCTGGACGGACGAGATGCCCTAGTGGATGACGAGTAGGTTGACGCTAATTCCCGAAGGAGCAAAGACACGCCGAAGACAACGTACAATGGCAGAGATAGCTAGAGCCTTGCTGGTCGAGGCAGCAGCGCTGATAGATGCAGCCGCGGACGTAGAAGCAGAGTCGGTGGCAGGCAGAAGCCGAAGCTGAGACGAAACTCGTTCGCTGAAGACCGGGTCGCAACGTTTCGTTAAAAGGCGGTGAAACGACCAAACTCGAGATGAAACACGTACAGTGACCGAAATTGCAGCCGCCTTTGTGGTCGAGGCAGCATCCGAAGCAGAGGTTGTGGACGTTCCTACGGAAGACTGGCCTGCCTCAACAGGGAATGCAACGAGACTCGATGACGAAGCTGCCGTAGTGGTGGTGGTAGCTGAAGTGGTCTTGGAAGCGGTGCTATTAGAGGTAGCGCTAGTCGTAGTCGACTTGCTGTCCTTGGTTGTAGTAGTGGGAGTGGCCTTGGTCGGGGTAGTGGAAGTAGTAGCTTTCGTCGTAGTTGTCGCCTTGGTGGTAGTGGTGCTCCTTGTGCTCGACGAAGGATCAGTGCTAGCGTTCTTGTTGGGGACATTGGGAGTGAACGTGGGCTCGCATTTCCGTGTCTAAGAATAAAGAGTCGTCGGATGGTAGACGCATCCGTCGCGTCGTCAGTCTACGTGTTAGCGGGTCAGGGAGGTCAAACACTAACCTCGAGCACAAGATCATCACCGTTGTCTGCAGTCAGAGTAATGATGCAAGTCTCTGTACGGGTTCTGTCGGGGCTGCATAATCGAATGGGAGAGGTGAGCTTCTTGGTCGGTCCACATTGGAATTTCGAAGAAACCTACGTCACGAAGGCGGTGACCTGCTGCAATTGCTTCGGCCCGTCCAAAGCTGCTCTGGAACCCAGCAACGCCGATTGGGTGGGGACGATCCTGTTCTTGCGAGCATCGATGCGTTGGTTTGATGCCTCGCTGAGGAGGATAAGCTACGTTGTGGGTGTTGTTTATGCTGTGTTGTGGTCAACCCTCCCCACTTGGCCGGGCCAACCCCAAACCCCATTTCTAACCAGACACCAGCTGTAAGGTTAACCGTCCGACAGAACCTCACGCTAGCTGCGTTAAGTGTTCTCTCTACGCTCAACATCGCCGTCTCCAACCTCTCGCAGCAGCTAGTTACCGTGCCCTTCCACCAAGTCGTTCGCGCCCCCGCACCCTTCTTCACCATCCTCGTCGCCTATTTCCTCGGAGCATCAAGAGGCAAAGGACTTCTCGGAGTTGGAGCTACGAAACTTCTGGGTTTGTTGCCCGTCGTCGCTGGGGTCGGTTTCGCGTGAGTAGTCAGGGGTCTTCTTAAAATCAAGGCGTTGGCCGGGTCGAACGCTTTTATCCGGCGGCAAGCCCGGCCTCCGTTCCCTAAGCTGACTGAAAAACCCTTGTTTCTTTTAATTTTCTAGTACCTGTGGTGACTATAGCTTCACTGCGTGGGGCTTCATCTTGACGTTGTTGGGCACGTTCCTCGCAGTGCTGAAGACGGTCCTCACTTCCTTCCTTCAAACCCCTTCGGCTTCCTCCCGACTCACCTCTACTTGCCGGTCGCTACGCCTGTCACCGCTAAACCAGGGTACGAATACACCTTGTCTCCATCTCCTATCCCGGGAATGAAAACTCTCCCCAATGTCCAAAACGGAAACTACAACAACCCACCCAAGTCGCCCTACCCTTCCGCCCAACCCGAACCCCACTAGTACCACCATCATCACCAACGCCCCTCTTCAACTTTCCACCCCTGGTCGTCGTCACTAGCCAAGCGCCTCGCTCCTTTAAACCACGTATTCAAACGCTTCGGCTTCGTCACGAAGCGATTCGACTTGGACTTTGGCCTGTCGGACCAAAACGTCGTCAGCACCTCGATCAAGCTGCACCCTTCGGACCTGTTCATGCGGATGTCTCCCTTGGCGTTCGTGCAGTGCATCGGCTACGCGTGGGCGAGCGGTGAATTGGAGTGGGCGATGGTGCATAGAGGACCGGGGTTGGAAGGGTGGAGTCAGAGGAGCGCGACGGCGGTGTTGTTGAACGGGATCATCGGGTTTTTGTTGAATATCGTTAGTTTGACGGCGAATCAGAAGAATGGGCCTTTGACTATGACTGTGGCTGGTGAATAGCCCTTCAACCCGGATTCGTTTTAGAGATACTAATCGTCCATGCTCGTGATTTTAGCCAACGTCACGCAAGTCATCATGGTCCTCTTGGCGATGTACACGTTCCACTAGACTATCACGCCCGCCAACTCGATTGGTATTGCGTTGACGTTGGCTGGTGGTGAGTGGTACGGTGCGCTGGAATATGAAGAGAAGAAGAACAGGCTGAGGATGAGATGAAAGGCACATCGACTTCTCCAACCAAGGATCACCGACCCAATTTAAACAAAGCATCAATCCCAGCCAGCAGGCCCTATCCAACGTTCACCTCCCAGCCCAAAAGCAAAAGCCCGAACGGAAGCCATCCCAGACAAAAAAGCAAACAACCAAACTCACCGAGCTCACGAAGAAAGGTGTAAAGAGGGAAGGGGAGATGAATAGGCTCGGCTTTTTTAAGCTTTAGCCTCCCATCCCTTTCCCTCTCCTCCCTGCGCAAGACCCTCCTCCCCTGCGCAAGGCCCTTCTCTCCGTGCATCAGACCTTCGTTCCACCAACCGCCCTCCTAACGTCCACAGTCATGACCAACCTCACCATCCCTTGTATTGTACACGTCGGACACTTTGCCTTGTGCCCTTTTGTTTTCCCTCCTTATCGTCAACCCTCACAAGCCAGGCTGCTATTCCTTTTTACTACCGTACTGCAGGGTTATCCCATCTCGTCTTGGACTCGTCGTTTGTAACCTTATTCTTCTAAAAAGCCTACTCGCGTCCCGCTACTTCTTTAACCCTTCCCTCACCGTCCTTTTTTCATTCTTGATCCGTTTTTGGGGTCTTCCGTTATCTTTTTTCTTCGTTCTTGTTGTACTCGGTTGTCCAGCTCTGGTTGTCCAAGTCTCCTGGTCCGTGCTTATATTGTCCTACACGCGCTCTCGCTCTCGTCACTCGTTTTGAAAAAAAGTCTCCAAGTCTGTCTTTCACGTATTTTCCCGACTCCCCCCAATAAACACAAACTCCAATATTTAGAGTACCTTTGTACATAAACTCCGTAGATTATCGCCCTGGCCACCGTAGAGGTGTCCGGGTCCGGCATCGTCCTTCTCGTTACCTTCCCTTTAGGTAGTCGCTCTTTACTGTAACCAAACCATCCGGCTCTATGTATTCTTGTCAAATGAAGATGTGTTGTTCTGTCGTTACTTGCCTTGGGGGCGCTCGAAAGGTTGAATCGATCATATTTTTGGCAAGTCCAACTACAGAGGCGACGCGTTTCGCCGGGCAACTGCATTTGCAGGCCATCCATCAGTGCGAAAGCGACCTATTTGGCTAGGAAATAACCATGGTATTGCCGCGGTCTGATATAGTACTATGGCTAAAACATTTTACATAATTACTGTTTTGGACAACCGCACAAAAGTAACCAACGGGAGGAGAGTTGATCGAACAGGGTTTCAAGAGGAGTTCACAGTCTGAAGTTGGAGGGCGCAGATAAGCAATCTATCACTAGGAAGGTATTATGAATGGGATGTTGGGGTGTATGGATGCACGAGGTCAGGGTGTCGATGAGTTTTGGTTTGGTGACACATCCGCGAGCCAATGGGCGGCGTCCTCTTCATCTCTAGTGTTTCCAATCTGAGCAAATAATCTTTTTGCATCTGCATAGTGGGGTGCGGCCTCGGCTTTACGGCCCTGCTCCCGGCACAGGTGACCAAGACCACGTTGCACGTTCGCTCGACCCTGCTTATCACCGAGGCGAGCGTAGATTTCTTGCGCTCGGGTGTGTGACTCTTCGGCCTGAGTAAATTTGGATTGAAGTCGGTAGAGGTCTCCCAGCCTATCCAACGTGTTTGCTAGACCCAGGTCATCGCCGACACGAGTGTAGATTTCTTGGGCTTGGGTGTATGACTCTTCGGCCTGGGTAAATTTGGATTGAAGTCGGTAGAGGTCTCCCATCCCCTTCAACGTGTGTGCTCGGCCCAGGTCATTACCGGTACGAGCGTAGATTTCTTGCGCTCTGGTATACGACTCTTCTGCCTGGGTGGCTTTGGATTGACCTCGGTAGACGTGACCTAGCCCTAGCAACAATTTCCCTCGGCCCTGGTCATCACCGATGCGAGCGTAGATTTCCTGCGCTCGGGTGTATGATTCTTCTGCCTGGGTGTATTTGGATCGAAGTCGGTAGGTATCTCCTAGGAGCTCCGATGCCTTTGCCGCTGCGCTTTGGTTGCCTGCAGACCTCGCGAGAGAAAGTGCTTCCTGGAACAGCGAGGTAGCCTTTTCATGGTCAGCCTGCTCGTAATGGATCCGACCCATTTCGAGCAGCAGCTCGATAGATGGAACTCGGCGGTCTGAGGCCTTCCTACCGGACGGGGGAAGTGATGGCTGAAACGGGATCTATGTTAAGAACGTTTACAATGAAATCACCGCTGGACTCACGATCCATCGCAGCTCAGTACAGCACCGAGCAATGTTCGGTCTAGCCTTCGGATCGAATGCCCAACAATCCTTCATCAGACTGCAAAGGCTAATAATCTGCGCCAGCTGTGCATCTTCGCGAGTCTCAGGAACCTCTCCTTGAATCACCATCAGGGTTATAGCGCCCGCCGAGTTGACCTCGTGAAACGGAACTTTGTCGGTCATGACCTGATGAAGGGTTGGTCAATGGACCTAAGAAATGTCAAATATTCGCATTGCCGCTTACCTCCCAGGCGATCCAGCCAGCTGCCCAAATGTCGGTCGACAGACGCGGGCGTTTCCCGCTCACCACTTCAGGAGGCGCCCAGCGGAGTGACCAGGCTGGCCCTGTCAGCGTTAACTGATTTCCAACAGCACCGACATGTATTTGAGGATGGTCTTGCTCCGTCGTCGGATTTCCCTGAGCCTGCTGGTCAAGTTCTTCGTCAAGAAACCCGTCTTCTGACTCAGTGATAGTACGCGCCGAGCCAAAGTCGGTAATGATTGCGCGGTAGGACGAGCTGACGAGAATGTTGAGCTGAGGTGGGGGCATCAACATGAGATGTGAAGTTCCAATTGGGTGTAGGAGGACCAACTCACCGATTTGAGGTCACCATGGCAAATCGGTGGTTGGCGAGTGTGAAGATACTTGACACCCTCGAATGTGTCCTTGATCTGGAATAAGTACGCCGTTGGCTTTCCTGGCTCTTTTGCATGGACCATTTTCGCTTACAAGTGAGACGCGCTCAGGGATTTCCCATCTCCCAGTGGCAAGGAATTCGCTAACGTTTCCATTCGGCTCCCATGACATAACTATCCAGGCCTTTCCGTTCTCGAGGTCTTCGACGAAGCCAACCAATTTGATGATGTTCTCGTGTGACAAACCCGCCATTATCTCCACTTCATGAACAAATTCCTAGACAGCTCCCGTAAGTACTGTGCAGCAAATCACAAGACTAATCGGCCTTACGTTCGAGAACTTTTTTTGGTTCATGTCTGGGTGATATCGAATTTTCTTTACTGCTACCTGTTCATCCCTCCAAATGCCCCGTCGAAATGTCGCCCGAACCACGTCTGCCTTGCCGCCACTTCCTTGCGGCGACGCCCCAAAGTTAAAGATGATTTTCTTGGGACGAATGCGGAAACTTGCTAAGCCATCCAGTCTTTGCCGCTGTGACATTATTGTCAACGATTATAAGCCAACTGCGCATGCAGGATCGAACTCACCGCAGCCTCAATTCGGGTCGAGAGGTGTGCGTCCTGTTCGTTGTTCTCTTCGATCGTCGGGGTGTGAGGTCGTGACACCGGTACCTCAACCCGGCGCGACTGGAACGGCGCGAGGAGCTTCGAGATAGATCTCTGCATTAGCTAACGGCGCCAAGAACCGCTTCGACTCGACCGATGCTGGTTAGAGAGACTGATTGTCGCGGGGGAAGGAGCTAAAGGTGGTGGTTGCGAGAGGGTGTGAGCGGTCCACGGTTTGATTGCCAAAGCTATAGTCCGCCTCACCGCCTCCAGGACTCGGAGGCGTGGTTAGTGGCTTATCTCCGAAATCCGTGAGGGGTGCTGCGTCGAGAGGCATTCTCTCGAAAGAACAGATCATGTTCCTCACACCACTGCCTTAAGCTTGCCTGGTGCACTCAAGGCACATGCACTAGACATGGTGCCATGGTGGCATTGTCTGCGCAAATACGTCCAACTACAGCACAGGGTCGACGACGACTCGACGTCCACCCATTCCTTTATGATCGTTCACTCGGGATCGTCAAAGGTGTCAGCTTGGAAGGCGGAAGGACCGTGGAAGAGTTGGATTTCGGATTCCTCGGCCAAGTCGAGGTTCGGCTTCGCCTGGCAACCTCCCTGTAGATAGTCATAATATTGATAAAGTTAACGAGATATAAGAATGTGAAGTAGTAATAGACTGGTAAATGGTTAGCTTACTCGATATTTCTGCACTCGTGGTGCGCAATAGAAATATAATAACCCGTCGCCGGAGTGGTTCTGAAACATGTCGCTCGAGCGGAGCAGGCGCCCAAGAGTTGGAGATCTGATCCATTGTAAAGCAAGGACTACTGGTAGGTAAACTATCAAATTACAGATGAGCCATACATTATTCATAATCAAAACTTCAGCACCCAGGATTCCCATGTGGTCCCCCACATGGTACTAACTGAGCGGTACAGAGCTTGACTGCGCAGATCGGACGGGATGCGGTATTTTCACTGTCCTATGGCCGAAGATGTCAGACATGGAATTTTAAACATTATAATGGCCGTTTTCTTGCTCTACTTTTCACTGAACCTCTTTAGGGGGGATGCACCTCTCGTCTTAACGGGGTTCATCTAACTTAGGAATTCACTCTGAAAACCGCTGTTTTACAACACGCAAAAGACCAAAAAATATTTACACGCGAAACATAGGCACTACCAAAGAAGCGAGAAATGAGTGGGGGGTTAAGGGGGATGAAATCCTCTTCATCATTGTCAAAAATTCCTACAACAGAGACACACACATTTCCACAGTGGAAACCCTTCTACCGCCCTCTTTACACACCGCCATACTGGGTCATAACCTGGGTCCCGTTCCTAAAGTTCTTCCTGTACTTCTTCCTCTCGTACATGACGTACGCGACCACGCAGGCTCCGATGAACATGATGCTTGCAAAGACGTCGAGACCGATGGGGGGGACTGACAGTTGGCGACCGGGCACGGCGTCCAATAGCATTTGAGGTTGAGTGTTGGCTTGGGCGAGAGCTGCAGCTGATGATGTAGCGGCGGACGAAGCTGAAGTCGAGGATGCTCCCTGTTGGTCTTCGGCTGCAGTAGGCGTGGCGGTGGTAGATGAGGAGATGACGGAGACTGGGTCGGCTATGGCGTTGTTACCAGCTGCAGGTTGAGTTGCGGCGGCTGAGGCGGCCGTGCTGGTGCTGCTGGCCTGGACGGACGACATGCCTTAGTGGATGACGGGTAAGTTGACGCTCATTCCCGAAGGAGCAAAGACACGCCGAGGACGACGTACAGTGACAGAGATCGCTGGAGCTTTGCTCGTCGAGGCAGCAGCGCTGGTAGAGGCAGCCGCGGACATAGAAGCAGAATCGGTGGTAGTGGCAGAAGCAGAAGCCGGGACGAAACTCGTTCCCTGAAGAAAGGGTCGCAAAAGTGTCGTTAAGAGGCGGTAAAACGACCAAACTCGAGATGAAACACGCACAATGACCGAAATTGCAGCCGCCTTTGTGGTCGAGGCAGCATCAGAAGCAGAGGTCGTGGACGTTCCTACTCCACATTGGCCTGCTTCAACAGGGAATGCAACGAGACTCGATGACGAAGGTGCCGTGGTGGTGGTAGCCGAACTGGTCTTGGAAGTGGTGCTAGTAGAGGTAGTTTTAGTCGTAGTCGCCTTGCTGTCCTTGGTTGTAGTAGTGGTAGCAGAAGTTATGGAAGGTTTTTCGGGACAGCTCCACTCCCCAGATGTTTCGTGACACCGTGACTGGCTGTAAGGGTCCATGGTCATAGCTATCATTGATTAGGTAATTATTGCCTATCCAACAGGATTAGTCACCGGTAGCACACCGGGCCGAATGTCGCCGGAGAATGAGGTGCGAGTGGCGAAGAAAAGCTCCGACGGGCGAGGAAATCCAAATCGTCCAGGGAACCCCAAAATTTGAAATTTTTAATTTTTGAAAATGTATAGGTTCAAATTTAATTTTCTCAAATAGAATACTGTATTTTCGAAACTCGCCTGGAATCGCCTCAAAATTATCGCGTTGGCCCTTGACCGTGGCGCTTAGCTCAACCCTGGCCGTTTTCTCAATCAGAGATAAAAGGCGAAGATCAAAGGGCGTATGAAAAGGGGTGAGCAGCAAGCAGCAGTGAGCAAATGGTGAAAGAAGGAGAACAAAGGATGAAAGGCTGGGCAGCGTGCAGGATGCCACTGCAGATGCCCGAAGGCAAGGCTTGAAATGTGTGTAGTGAATTGTAAACGGTGCGAGGCAAAGAGCGCGGGTAGCTCGGTGGCTTATTGGTCGAAGATTGGCATGCTGGGAAGGATGAAGGGTGAATCAATTGACGAAATGAGTGGGGGCGTGGTCACGGAACTTGTCAACGTGAAAAGACTTGGTTGAGAAGTTCGGAATTGGGGATAGGAGCTTTTCCCACGGCGTTGGGAGCCTCAAAAGCATCAAGAGCTACGAAAACGGCGTTGAGCGGTGAGAGCGGCACTGACAGCTTTGACAATGTTGGCGAAAGCTGAAAATGGTCGCCGAGAGTCGTCGGACGTGCAGATGATCGGAGCTGTGGCAGGAATGATGATGACGGTAGAATTGATCGTCGAAAAGTTCAAAACCTGTGTTGGAAGCTTTGAAATCAGCATCGAGAGCTTTGATAAGGTTGGCAAGAGACCTTGGACGTCGAAATAAGTGGAGTCACCGTCGGGGAAGGGTGTCGAGGCGATAAAATCTGGTCGAAATGTTCGGAATCAACTTCAGGGTGCTCAAATACCGTGTCTGTCAATAAGGTTTGGCGAGAAGTGTTGGACGGGGAAGTGGGCAGAGTCGCGGTTGGAGAGGAAGTCAACAAGTCAGTTGATGAACGAAGAAGAAACGGACAGAATTGACTGGAATACGACCTGTAAATACTACTACACTTCTAAGGATACTTCACGTGTCGTTGAAAGTGGGTCCAAGACTGGGAGCAGCTCGCTACCGCTCCTGAGCGGGATTTCGCCCATAGCTTGCTCAATTCTTCGAAATCTGCTACGCTAAGGCTACTCATAGAAAGCTACCATTTAGCTCCATTTTATAGAGGATTTAGCGAAACGAGATACCCTTTTTAGAAGCTCCTCTCGCCAGAGGTAGAACTCGAACATTTGGATCCCACGCCCTCTCGCCCTCCGTGCAAAGTTCTAAGAGTTCCCCTCCCAGATATAGAAATAGAAGAACTATGTCCTATTCATTGAATCCAATCTAGTTACACCACTCGGCTGTCTACTTAGCTACGAACTACGATTCCAGCTTCATCTTTATGTTGTTCCGCGACATCCCCACGCGCGTCACCCCAAATACCGCCTCAACCAGGTAGCCCGTTCCAGGGCTGATCTCTTCATGCCATGCGAGGGTATTACAGGCGAAAAAGAAGGATTCGATTTCCGTAAGTTAGAGTTGAACTTATGGATTTTCAAAAATGAAAAAGTTTAATTTTGGGTTCCCTGGGGGATTTGGATTTCCTCGCCCGTGAAGGCACGTCACTCGCGCACCCCATTCTCCGGCGACACTCGACCCGGTGCGCTGCCGGTGACTAGTCCTGTCAGATGGATCGGCAACGATGACCTAATCAACGATAGCTATGGCCACGGACCCTTACAGCCAGTCACGGTGTCACGAAACGCCTGGGGAGTGGAGCTGTCCCGAAAAACCTTCCATAAGAAGTAGTCGCCTTCGTCGTGGTAGTGGTAGTGGAAGTAGTCGCCTTCGTCGTCGTCGCCGCCTTGGTGGTATTGGTGGTCTTGGTGCTCGACGAAGAATCAGTGCTAGCGTTCTTGTTGGGGACATTGGGAGTGAAGTTGGTTTCGCATTTCCGTGTCTAATAAAGAGTCGTCGGATGGTAGACGCACCACGACGCGTCGTCAGTCAACGTGATGGCGGGTCAGGGAGGTCAAACACTAACCTCGAGCACAAGATCATCGCCGTTGTCAGCAGTGACTGGAGTCAAAGTAATGATGCAGGTCTCTGTAAGGGCTCCGTCGGGGCTGCATGATCGAGTGGGAGAGGTGAGCTCCTTTGGTCGGTCCTTCGAAGGAACCTACGTCACGAGGGCTATAGTGACCTCATCGGATTTGCTTCGGTCCGTTCAATCCGTTCCCTGACCGAAGCACCCTGTTCCTTCCTTTTGTTTATCTTGAACCTATGGTGACTATCGCTTCACTGAGTGGGGCTTCATCTTGACGCTGCCAGTGCTGGGCACATTCCACGCCGCGTTGAAGACCGTCCTCACTTCCCATTCTTCAAACCCCCTCGGTCTCTTCCCGACTCGCCTCTATCTTGCCGGTCGCTACGCCTGTCACCGCCAAACCAGGATACGAGTAAACCTTGCCTTCATCTCCTATCCCGGGAACGAAGACTCTCCCCAATGTCCACAACGGCAACTATAACCCACCAGTTGCCCTACCTTTCCGCCCAACCCAAACCCCACCACCACCACCACCATCACCACCAACGCCCTTCATCAACTTTCCACCCCTGATCGTCCTCACTAGCCAAGCGTCTCGCTCCTTGATCAACCGCTCCGGCTTCGTCACGAAGCGATTCGACTTGGACTTTGGCTTGTCCGACAAAAACGTCGTCAGCACCTCGATCAAGCTGCACCCTGGACCTGCTCGTGCGGATGTCGTCACTGGCGTGTGCACCGGGTACGCTTGGGCGAGCGGCGAATTGGAGAGGGCGATGGTGAATAAAGGACCTGGGTTGGAAGGGTGGAGTCCGAAGAGCGCAACAGTTCGCGTTTTTGTTGAATATCGTTAGTTTGACGGCGAATCAGAAGAATGGGCCGTTGACTATGACTGTGGCTGGTGAGTAGCCCTCCAACTCGAATTGCCCTTTGGTTTTAGAGATACCAATCGTCTATGCTCGTCTGATTTTAGCCAACGTCAAGCAAATCCTCACGGTCCTCTTGGCGATGTACATGTTCCACCTGACTATCACGCCTGCCAACTCGATTAGCATTGCGTTGGCGCTCGCTGGTGGTGCGTGGTACGGTGCGCTGGAATACGAAGAGAAGAAGAATCGGTTGAGGATGGTGTAAAATGAGGGGGAGATGGATAGGCTCGGCTTTTTTAAGCTTTAACCTCCATCCCTTTCCCTACGACCCTCCCTCCCTGCGCACGACCCTCTCTCCTAGCGCACAGCCATTATCTCCTCGCATATAGACTTCAACTCCAATCTCATCGTCCACAGTCATGATCAACCTCACCATCCCCTTGTATTGTACACGTCGGACACTTTGCCTTGTGCCTTTTGTTTTCCCTCCTTATCGTCAACCCCCCCAAGCCAGGCTGCTATTCCTTCCTACTACCGTACTGCAGGGTTATCCCATCTCGTCTTGGACTCGTCGTTTGTAACCTTATTCTTCTAAAAAGCCTACTCGCATCCCGCTACTTCTTTAACCCTTCCCTCACCGTCCTTTTTTTTCATTCTTGGTCCGTTTTCGGGGTCTTCCGTTGTCGTTTTTCTTCGTTCTTGTTGTACTCGGTTGTCCAGCTCTGGTTGTCCAAGTCCCGTGGTCCGTGCTTATATTGTCCTACACGCGCCTCGTTTGGAAAAAAAAAGTCTCCAAGTCTGTCTTTTACATATTTTCTCGACTCCCCAAGAAACACAAGCTCCGATATTTAGAGTACTTTTGTACATAGAAACTCCGTAGATTATCGCCTTGGCCACCGTAGAGGTGTCCGGGTCCGGCATCGTCCTCTTGCTACCTTCCCTTTAAATAGTCGCTCTTTACTGTAAACCAAACGATCCGGTTCTGTTTATTCTTGTCGAATAAAGATGTGTTGTTCTGTCGTTACTTGCTTCAGGGGCGCTCGAAAGGTTGAATCAGTACTTTTATATTTAGCAAGTCAAACTCTGGAGGAGACGCCTCGCCGGTCAAGGGCATTTGCAGGCCATCCATCGGTGCTAAAGCGACCTATTTGGCTAGGAAATAACCATGGTATTGCCGCGGTCTGATATAGTACTATGGCTAAGACATTTTACATAATGACTGTTCTTGACAAACGTACAAAAGTAACTAACGGGAGGAGAGGTGATCGAACAGGGTTTCAAGAGGAGTTTATAGTTTGAAGGCGGAGAGTACGGATAAGCAATCTATCACTGGGAAGGTATTATGAATGGGATGTTGGGGTGTATGGATGCACGAGGGTCAGGGTGTAGATGAGTTTTGGTTTGGCGACACATCCGCGAGCCAACGGGCGGCGTCCTCCTCATCTATGGTGTTTCCAATCTGAGCATATAATTTTTTTGCCTCTGCAAAGTGGGATGCGGCCTCGACATTACGGCCCTGCTGCCGGCGCAGGTGACCAAGACTAACTTGCACGTTCGCTCGACCCTGGTCATCACCGATGCGAGCGTAGATTTCTTGCGCTCGGGCAAACGACTCTTCTGCCTGGGTGTATTGGGATTGAAGATGGTAGAGGTCTCCCAGGCTAAGCAACGTGTTTGCTTGACCCCTGTCATTACCGACGCGAGCGTAGATTTCTTGCGCTCGGGTGTGTGACTCTTCGGCCTGGGTATATTTGGATTGAAGTCGGTACAGGTCTCCCAGCCCATCCAACGTGTGCGCTCGGCCCAGGTCATTGCCGATGCGAGCGCAGATTTCTTGCGCTTGGGTGTACGACTCTTCGGCTTGGGTAAATTTGGATTGACGTTGGTAGAGGGACCCCAGCCCCAGCAACGTGTTCCCTTGACCCACGTCATCACTGACCCGGGTGTAGATTTCTTGCGCTCGAGTGTACGAATCTTCTGCCTGGGTGTATTTGGATTGAGCTCGGTAGGTATTTCCTAGGTGCCCTAATGCTTGTGCGGCTGCCTTTTGGTTCCCTGCAGACCTCGCAAGAGAAAGTGCTTCCTGGAACATCGAGGTAGCCTTTTCATGGTCATCCTGATTATAATGCATCCGACCTATGTTGAGCAAGAGTTCGATAGACGGAACTTTGCGGTCTGAAGCCTTCCCACGGGATGGGGGAAGTGATGGCTGAAACGGGACGTATGTTAAGAACGTTTACAATGAAATCACCGCTGGACTCACTATCCATCGCAGCTCAGTACAGCAACGAGCAATGTTCGGTCTAGCTCTAGGATTGAATGCCCAACAATCCTTCATCAGACTGCAAAGGCTGATAATCTGCGCCAGCTGTGCATCTTCGCGAGTCTCAGGAACCTCTCCTTGAATCACCATCAGGATTATAGCGCCCGCCGAGTTGACCTCGTGAAACGGAACTTTGTCGGTCATGACCTGATGAAGGGTTGGTCAATGGACATGAGCGATGATAAGAATATCGGATATTCGCTTTGCCGCTTACCTCCCAGGCGATCCAGCCAGCTGCCCAAATGTCGGTCGATAGACGCGGGCGTTTCCCGCTCACCACTTCAGGAGGCGCCCAGCGGAGAGACCAGGCAGGGCCTGTCAGCGTTAACTGATTTCCAACAGCACCGACATGTATTTCAGGATGGGCTTGCTCCGTCGTCGGATTTCCCTGAGCCTGCCGGTCAAGTTCTTCGTCTAGAACCCCGTCTTCTGACTCAGTGATAGCACGCGCCGAGCCAAAGTCGGTAATTATTGCGCGGTAAGATGAGCTGACGAGAATGTTGAGCTGAGGTGGGGGCATCAATATGAGATGTGAAGTTCCAATCGTGCGAACTCACCGATTTGAGGTCGCCATGGCAAATCGGTGGTTGGCGAGTGTGAAGATACTTGACACCCTCGAATGTATCCTTGATCTGGAATAAGTACGCCGTTGGCTTTCCTGACTCTTTTGCGTGGACCATTTTCGCTTACAAGTGAGACGCGCTCAGGGATTTCCCATCTCCCAGTGGCAAGGAATTCGCTAACGTTTCCATTAGGCTCCCACGACAAAACTATCCAGGCCTTTCCGTTCTCGAGGTCTTCGATAAAGCCAACCAATTTGACGATGTTCTCGTGTGACAATCCAGCCATTATCTCCACTTCATGAACGAATTCCTGGACGGCTCTCGTAAGTACTGTGCAGCAAATCACAAGACTAATCGGCCTTACGTTCGAGAACTTCTTTTGGTTCACGTCTGGGTGATGTCGAATTTTCTTTACTGCCACCTGTTCATCCCTCCAAATGCCCCGTCGAAATGTCGCCCGAACCACGTCTGCCTTGCCGCCACTTCCTTGCGGCGATGTCCCAGAGTTAAAGATGATTTTCTTGGGACGAATGCTGAAACCTGCTAAGCCATCCAGTCTTTGCCGCTGTGACATTATTGTCAACGATTCTAAGCCAACTGCGCATGCAGGATCGGACTCACTGCAGAAGGATTCTTCGGCGTTGTTCCCTCCGCAGCCTCAGTTCGGGTGGGGGGGTGTGCGTCCTGTTCGTTGTTCTCCTCGATCGTCGGAGTATGAGGTCGTGACACCGGTACCTCAACCCCGGAGGACTGGAATGGTGCGCGGAGCTTCGAGATAAATCCCTGCATCGGCTAACGGTGCCAAGAACCACTTCGATTTGACTGATGGTGGTTAGAGAGACTGATTGTCTCAGGATGAGGAACGAAAGGTGGTGGTTGAGACAGGGTGTAATCGAGCCACGGTTTGATCGCCCCTTGTATATGAGAGACGAGCGTTCAGTCGGCCTCATCGCTTCCAGGACTCGGAGGCATGTTTAGTGGCTTATCTCGGGAAATCAGTGAGGGGTGCTGCGTCGATAGGCTAAGTCTTCTCGAAAGAACAGACCATGTTCTTCACAACACTGCCTCGGCCGGTGCACTCAAAGGCACGTGCACTGGACATGCGATTGAAATGTTCGAACGACAGCCGTCGTGGCGGCATTGCCTGCGCAAATACGTCCAACTACAGAACAGGGTCGACGACGACTCGACGTCCACCCATTCGTTGATGATCGCTCACTCGGGATCGTCAAACGTGTCAGTTTGGAAGGCGGGAAGGCCGTGGAAGAGTTGGATTTCGGATTCCTCTTCGCCTGGCCACCTCACTGGCGACCTCCCTGTATATAGTCCCAAGGTTGATAAAAATAACGGGTTAAGAATGCGAAGTAGTAATAGACTGGTAAATGGTTAGCTTAATGGGATGTTTCTGCACTCGCGGTGCGCTGTAGAAACATAAATAACCCGTCGCTGGAGTTTTTCTGAAAGACGTCGCACTCGCTGAGCATGCAGCCCAGGAGTAGGAGATCCGATCCATTGAAAAGCAAGGACTACTGGTAGGTAAACTATCGAATTACAGATGTGCCATACATTCTTCAGAGTCAAAACTTCAGCACCCAGGATTCCCATGTGGTCCCCCACCATGGTACTAACTGAGCGGTACAGTGCTTGACTGCGCAGATCGGACGGGATGCGGTATTTTCACTGTCCTATGGCCGAAGATGTCAGGTATGAAGTTTTAAACTTTATAATGGCAGTTTTGTTGCCCTTCTTGTCACTGAACCTCTTGAGGGGAGATGCTTCTCTCGTCTTAACGGGGTTCGTCTAGCTTAGGAATTCAGACTCGGAAAACCGCTGTTTTACAACACGCAAATGACCAAAGAATATTTACACACAAAGCAAAGGCACTACGAGATATTGAGTGGGGGGTTAAGGGGGATGAAATCCTCTTCATCATTGTCAAAAATTCCTACAACAGAGACAACACACACTTCCACAGCGGAAACCCTTCTACCGCCCTCTTTACACACCACCATACTGGGTCATAACCTGGGTCCTGTTCCTAAAGTTCTTCCTGTACTTCTTCCTCTCGTACATAACGTACGCGACCACGCAAGCTCCGATGAACATGATGCCCGCAAAGACGCCGAGACCGATGGGGAGGACTGACAGTTGGCGACCGGGCACGGCGTCCAGCAAAGTTTGAGGTTGAGTGTTGGCTCGGGCGAGAGCTGCAGCTGATGATGTAGCGGCGGACGAAGCTGAGGTTGAGGATGCTCCTTGTTGGTCTTCGGCTGCGGTAGGCGTGGCGGTGGCAGCTGAGGAGATTACGGGGACTGGGTCGGCTCCGGCGTTGTTACCAGCCGCAGGTTGGGTCGCGGCGGCTGAGGCGGTCGTGCTGCTGCTGCTGGCCTGGACGGACGGGATGCCCTAGTGGATGACGAGTAAGTTGACGCACATTCCCGAAGGAGCAAAGACACGCCAAAGACGACGTACAGTGACAGAGATAGCTGGAGCTTTGCTCGTCGAGGCAGTTGCGCTGTTAGAGGCAGCCGCGGACGTAGAAGCAGAGTCGGTGGCAGTGGCAGAAGCAGAAGCCGAGACGAGACTCGTTCCCTGAAGAAAGGGTCGCAACGTTTCGTTAAGAGGCGGTGAAACGACCAAACTCGAGACAAAACACGTATAATGACCGAAATTGCCACCGCCTTTGTGGTCGAGGCAGCAGCTGAAGCAGAGGTCGTAGCCTGCCCCATCAGAGAATGCAACGAGACTCGATGACGAAGCTGCCGTGGGGGTGGTAGCTGAAGTGGTCTTAGTGGTGCTCGCAGAGGTAGTGCTAGTCGTAGTCGACTTGCTGTCCTTGGTTGTAGTGGTAGCGGAAGCAGTGGCCTTGGTCGTGGTAGTGGAAGTAGTAGCATTCGTCGTAGTCGTCGCACCTTGGTGGTCGTGGTGCTCCTTGTGCTCGACGAAGAATCAGTGCTAGCGTTCTTGTTGGGGACATTGGGAGTGAACGTGGTCTCGCATTTCCGTGTCTAATCATAAAGAGTCGTCGGATGGTAGACGCACCACGACGCGTCGTCAGTCAAACGGTGATGGCGGGTCAGGGAGGTGAAACATCAACCTCGAGCACAAGATCATCATCGTTGTCAGCAGTGACTGGAGCCAGAGTAATGATGCAGGTCTCTGTAAGGGTTCCGTCGAGGCTGCGTAATCGAGTGGGAGAGGTGAGTTTCTTTGGTCGGTCCTTCGAAGGAACCTAAAACGCGTTAACGTCACGACGGCTATAGTGACCTCATTGCAGTTGCTCCGGTCCGTTCAATCCGTTCCCCGACCGAAACCCCCTGTTCCTTCCTTTTCTTTATCTAGAACCTGTGGTATAGCTTCACTGAGTGGGGCTTCATCTTGACGCTGCTGGGCACGTTCCTCGCAGCGTTGAAGACCGTCCTCACTTCCATCCTCCAAACCCCCTTAACTTCCTCCCGACTCACCTCTACCTTGCCGGTCGCCAGGCCTGTCACTGCTAAACCAGGGTACGAATACATCTTACCTCCATCTCCTATCCCCGGAACGAAGACTCTTCCCAATGTCCAATACGGAAACTACAACAACCTACCCACGTCGCCATACCTTTCCGCCCTTGCAACCCGAGCCCCACCAGTACCACCATCATCACCAACGCCCCTCTTCAATCTTCCACTCCTCGTCATCCTCACTAGCCAAGCACCTCGCTCCTTTAAAACGCGTGTTCAAACGCTTCGGCTTCGTCACGAAGCGATTCGACTTGGACTTTGGCCTGTCCTACCAAAACGTCGTCAGCACCTCGATCAAGCTGCACCCTTCAGACCTGCTCATGCGGATGTCGCCACTGGCGTTCGTGCAGTGCATCGGGTACGCGTGGGCGAGCGGCGAATTGGAGAGGGCGATGGTGCATAAAGGACCGGGGTTGGAAGGGTGGAGTCAGAAGAGCGCGACGGTGCTGTTGTTGAACGGGATAATCGCGTTTTTGTTGAATATCGTTAGTTTGACGGCGAGTCAGAAGAATGGGCCGTCGACTATGACTGTAGCTGGTGAGCACCCTCCAACTCGAATTGCCCTTTGGTTTTAGAGTGCTAATCGTTTCTGCTCATATGAATTTGGCCAACGTCACGCAAGTCCTGACGGTCCTCTTGGCGATGTACATGTTCCACTCGACTATCACGCCTGCCAACTCGATTGGTATTGCGTTGACGTTAGCTGGTGGTGCGTGGTACGGTGCACTGGAATATGGAGAGAAGAAGAACAGGTTGAGGATGGTGTAAAGAGGGAAGGGGAGATGAATAGGCTCAGCTTTTTTTTAAGCTTTAGCCTCCCATCCCTTTTCCCTCTCCTCCCTGCGCAAGGCGGCAGGCCCTCCTCCCCTGCAAAAGGCCCTTCTCTCCGCGCATCATAGACCTTCGTTCCGTCAACGCCCTTCCTAACGTCCACAGTCATGACCAACGTCACCATCCCCTTGTATTGTACACGTCGGACACTTTGCCTTGTGCCTTTTTGTTTTCCCTCCTTATCGTCAACCCCCCCAAGCCAGGCTGCTATTCCTTCCTAGTACCGTACTGCAGGGTTATCCCATCTCGTCTTGGACTCGTCATTCGTAACTTTATTCTTTTAAAAAGCCTGCTCGGGTCTCGCTACTTCTTTAACTCTCCCTCACCGTCCTTTTTTCATTCTTAGTCCGTTTTTGGGGTCTTCCGTTATCTTTTTTTCTTCGTTCTTGTTGTACTCGGTTGTCCAGCTCTGGTTGTCCAAGTCCTGTGGTCCTTGCTTATATTGTCCTACACGCGCTCTCGCTCTCGTCACTCGTTTTGAAAAAAAAAGCCTCCAAGTCTGTCTTTACGTATTTTCTCGACTCCCCCACAGAAACACCAGCTCCAATATTTAGAGTACCTTTGTACGTAAAAACTTCGTAGATTATCACCTTGGCCACCGTAGAGGTGTCCCGGTCCGACATGGTCCTCTCGCTACCTTCCCTTTACATAGTCGCTCTTTACTGTACCAAGCCATTTGGCTCTGTCTATTCCTGTCGAATAAAGGGTTTTTTTTTGTCGTTACTTGCCTTGGGGGCGCTCGAAAGGTTGAATCAATACTTTGGCAAGTTCAACGATCGAGGCGATGCCTCGCTGGTCAAGTGCATTTGCGGGTCCATCGTCAGTGCTAAACCAACCTATTTGGGTGGGAAATAACCATGATATTGCTGCGGTCTGCTACAGTACTATGGTTAAAACATTTTACATAATTACTGTTCTTGACAACCGTACAAACGTAGTTAGCGGGAGGAGACGTGATCGAACAGGGTTTCCAGAGGAGTTTACAAATTGAAGGCGGAGAGTGCTGATGAGTGATCTATAACAGAGAAGTTATTATTAATGGGATGTTGGGGTGTATGGATGCACGAGGTCAGGGTGTAGATGAGTTTTGTTCTGGTGACACGACCGCGAGCCAGTGGGCGGCGCGCTCCTCATCTCTAGGGCTTCCAATCTGGGCATATAATTTTTTTGCCTCTGCATAGTGGGATGCGGCCTCAACTTTACGGCCCTGCTCCCGGCGCAGGTGACCAAGACCATCTTGCACGTTCGCTCGGCCCTGGTCATCACCGATGCGAGCGTAGATTTCTTGCGCTCGGGTAAACGACTCTTCTGCCCGGGTATCTTGGGATTGAACACGGTAGAGGTCTCCTAGCCCAAGCAACGTGTTTGCTCGACCCTGGTCATTACCAACGCGAGCGTAGATTTCTTGCGCTCGGATGCATGACTCTTCGGCCTGGGTAAATTTGGATTGAAGTCGGTACAGGTCTCCCAGCCCATCCAACGTATGCGCTCGGCCCAGGTCATTACCGATGCGAGCGTAGATTTCTTGCGCTCGGGTGTACGACTCTTCGGCTTGGGTAAATCTGGATTGAAGTCGGTAGAGGACCCCCAGCCCAAACAACGTGTCCGCTTGACCCACGTCATCACCGACCCGGGTGTAGATTTCTTGCGCTCGAGTGTACGACTCTTCTGCCTGGTTGTATCTGGATTGACGCCGGTCGATATGTCCTAGGAACGTTAATGCCCTTGCGGCTGCTGTTTGATTACTGGAAGACCTTGCAAGAGACAGTGCTTCCTTGAACAGGGGGACAGCCCTTTCAGGGCTAGCCTGCTCGTAATGCATCTTTCCCATTTCGATCAACAGCTGAGCCGAAGGAGCTCTGTGCTCTGAAGCCTTTCCACCGGATGGGAGAATCGACGGCTGAAACGGGCGCCGCATGTTAAAAACGTTCACAGTCAAATCACCGCTGGACTCACGATCCATTTCAGCTCAGAACAGCACCGAACAATGTTTGGTCTAGCTCTAGGATCAAATGCCCAACAATCCTTCATCAGACTGCAAAGCCTGATAATCTGCGCCAGCTGTGCATCTTCGCGAGTCTCAGGAACCTCTCCTTGAATCACCATCAGCGTTATAGCGCCCGCCGAGTTGACCTCGTGAAACGGAACTTTGTCGGTCATGACCTGATGAAGGGTTGGTCAATGGACATGAGCGATGATAAGAATATCGGATATTCGCATTGCCGCTTACCTCCCAGGCGATCCAGCCAGCTGCCCAAATGTCGGTCGACAGACGCGGGCATTTCCCGTTCACCACTTCAGGAGGCGCCCAGCGGAGTGACCAGGCAGGCCCTGTCAACGTTAGCTGATTTCCGACAGCAGCGACATCTATTTGGGGGCCGGCTTGCTCCATCGTCGGATTTCGCTTCGCCTCCTGGTCATGCTCTTCATTTGAGGCAATGTCTTCCGACTCAGTGATAGCACGCGCCGAGCCAAAGTCGGTGATGATTGCGCGGTAGGATGAGCTGACGAGAATGTTAAACTGGGGTGGGGGCATCGACGTGAGATGTAAAGTTCCAATCCTGTTTATAGAACGACTAACTCACCGATTTGAGGTCACCATGGCAAATCGGTGGTTGGCGAGTGTGAAGATACTTGACACCATTGAATGCATCCTTGATCTAATACAAGTACGTCATTGAATTTTCCTGACCCTTTCGTATGGGCCTTTTTCGCTTACAAGTGAGACGCGTTCAGGGATTTCCCATCTTCCAGTGGCAAGGAATTCGCTGACGTTTCCATTCGGCTCCCAGGCCAAAACTATCCAAGCCTTTCCGTCCTCAAGGTCTTCGACGAAGCCAACCAATCTGACGATGTTGCCGTGTGACAGCCCGGCCATTATCTCCACCTCGTGAACGTATTCCTGGTTGGACTCCCTAAGCGCTTGGCCGTGAACCACAGAATTGATCAAACTAACGTTCGAGAACTTCTTTTGGTTGATGCCCCGGTGAGATCGAAGTTTCTTCACTGCCACCACCTGTTCCTCGCTCCCATCGTCCCGTCGAAACGTTGCCTGGGCCACGTCTGCCTTTCCGCCACTTCCATGAGACCCCCCAGAGGCAAAGACGATTTCACTAGAATGAATCCGGTAACTCGCCAAGCCATCCAGTCTTCGCCGCTGTGACATCCTTGTCAGCGATTCTACGTCAATTCCGCATGCGGAATCGGACTCACCGCAGAAGGTTTCTTTGGTGTTGTGCTGTCCGCAGCCCCAATTCGGGGAGGGAGGTATGCGTCTCGATCGTGGTTCTCCTCAATCGTCGGGGTGCGAGGTCTCGACACCGGTCCCTCTGCCCTGAGGGACCTGAACGGTGCGCGGAGCTTCGAGATAAATCTCTGCATTAGCTAACGGCGCCAAGGACCGCTTCGATTTGACCGATGGTGGTTAGAGAGACTGATTGTCGTAGGTTAAGGAACGAAAGGTGGTGGTTGCGAGAGGGAGTAACCGAGCCACGGTTTGATCGCCACAGGTATATGAGAAACGAAGGCTCAGTCGGCCTCACCGCTTCCGGGACTCAGAGGCGTGTTTAGTGGCTTACCTCGCGAAATCCGTGAGGGGTGCTGCGTCGATAGGCTAAATCTTCTCAAAAGAACAGACCATGTTCCTCACTTGATCGGTGGAAGGCAGTCAAAGGCACGTGCACTGGACAGAATGTTCGAACGACAGTTGATTGCCCGCGCAAATACGTCCAACTAGAGAGCAGGGTCAACGACGACTCGAGGTCCACTCATTCCTTTACGCGTCGTCTAGCATCTTTCACTCGGGATCGTCAAACGTGTCAGTTTAGAAGGCGGGAGGACCGTGGAAGAGTCGGATCCCTCGGCCAAGTCGAGGTTGGGCCTCGCCTGGCGATCTCACCGGCCACCTCTTTGTATATCGTCCTTTTGTTGATAAAACTAACGAGCTATAAGGGGGTTAAGAATGCAAAATAGTAATAGACTGGTAAATGGTTACCTTAATGGATGTTTCTGCACTCGTGGTGCGCAGTAGAAGCATAAATAACCCGTCGCCGGCGTTGTTCTGAAGACGTCGCTCTAGCGGAGCATGCAGCCCAGGAGTATCCATGATAAAGCAAGGACGACCGGTAGGTAAACTATCAAATTACAGACAGCCCATACATTCTTCAGAGTCAAAACTTCAGCACCCAGGATTCCCATGTGGTCCCCCACCATGGTACTAACTGAGCGGTACAGTGCTTGACTGCGCAGATCGGACGGGATGCGGTATTTTCACTGTCCTATGGCCGAAGATGTCAGGTATGGAATTTTAAACATTATAATGGCAGTTTTCTCGCTCTAATTTTCACTGAACCTCTTGAGGGGAGATACAGGTACATATCTCGTCTTAACGGGGTTCGTCTAGCTTAGGAATTCAGACTCGGAAAACCGCTGTTTTACAACACGCAAAAGACCAAAAAATATTTACACGCGAAACATAGGCACTACCAAAGAAGCGAGAAATTGAGTGGGGGTTTAAGGGGGATGAAATCCTCTTCATCATTGTCAAGAATTCCTACAACAGAGACACACACACTTCCACAGTGGAAACCCTTCTACCGCCCTCTTTACACACCACCATACTGGGTCATAACCTGGGTCCTGTTCCTAAAGTTCTTCCTGTACTTCTTCCTCTCGTACATGACATACGCGACCACGCAGGCTCCGATGAACATGATGCCTGCAAAGACACCAAGACCGATGGGGAGGACTGACAGTTGGCGACCGGGCACGGCGTCCAGTAGGGTTTGAGGTTGAGTGTTAGCTTGGGCGAGAGCTGCTGCTGTTGATGTAGCGGCGGACGAAACTGAGGTCGAGGATGCTCCTTGTTGATCTTCGGCTGCTGTAGGCGTGGCGGTGGCAGATGAGGAGATGACGGAGACCGGGTCGGCTGCAGCGTTGTTACCAGCTGCAGGTTGAGTCGCGGCGGCTGAAGCGGTCGTGCTGGTGCTGCTGGCCTGGACGGACGAGATGCCCTACAGGATGGCAAGTTCAGGTCAATTTCCAACGGTGAGACGACAAGGTGAAGCGAACATACAATGACAGAGATAGCTGGGGCTTTGCTCGTCGAGGCGGCAGCGCTGGTAGAGGCAGTCGCGGACGTAGAAGCAGAGTCGGTGGCAGTGGCAGAAGCCGAAGCCGAGACGAAACTCGTTCCCTGAAGAAAGGCAACGTTTCATTAAAAGGCGGTCAAAACGACCCAGCTCGAGATGAAACACGTACAATGACTGAAATTGCAGCAACCTTTGTGGTCGAGGCAGCATCTGAAGCAGAGGTCGTGGACGTCCCTACTGAAGACTGGCCTGCCTCAACAGGGAATGCAACCAGACTTGAGGACGAGGCTGCCGTGGTGGTGGTAGCTGAAGTGGTGGTGCCCGTCGTAGTCGACTTGCTGTCCTTGGTTGTAGTAGTGGTAGTGGCCTTGGTTGTAGTAGTGGTAGTGGCCTTGGTTGTAGTAGTGGCAGTGGCCTTGGTCGTCGTAGTGGAAGTAGTAGCCTTCGTCGTCGTCGTCGCCTTGGTGGTAGTGGTGGTCTTTGTGGTCGACGAAGAATCAGTGCTAGTGCTCTTGTCGACATTGGGAGTGAACGTGGTTTCGCATTTCCGTGTCTAATAATAAAGAGTTGGAGGGTGGTAGACGCACCATGTCGCGTCGTCAGTCAACGTGATGGCGGGGCAGGGAAGTCAAACACAAACCTCAAGCACAAGATCATCACCGTTGTCAGCGGTGACTGGAGTCAGAGTAATGATGCAGGTCTCTGTGCGGGTTCCGTCGGGGCTGCAGAATTGAGTGGGAGAAGTGAGCTTCTTTGCTCGGTCCACATTGGAATTTCGAAGGAACCTACGTCACGAAGGTGGTGACCTCCTGCAATTGCTGCGGCCCGTTCAAAGCTGCTCTGGATCCCAGCGACACCGATTGGGTGGGGACGATCCTGTTCTTGCGAGCATCGATGCGTTGGTTTGATGCCTGGACGCAGATAGCTGCCACCAAAACCACGAGGAAGAGAAGACGGGACCAAGTTGAAGAAGACATTTTCCTGCGCTGCAGTTGACGATTTGAAGTGGAGTGAAAGTGAAGATAATATAAAGAACGAAATGGAGACCGGCTCCTGGAGTCGAGTCGAAAGAGAGAAGTAAAAAAAACGAGCGGAAGGAGCTCCGAGAAAGAAGGAAAAAAAAGCGTAGTGTCAGCTACGGGGGAGGACAAATTGCAGGACAAAGTGTGCGTGCTGTCAGTCCAGATTGCCACGATGCTTCAGAGTTGCGGACTGCCATACCTAGTGACGACTACTAAAAGAAAAGAGGAGCAGCAGCAGGGGGGAGGGGGAGGTGAGAGGGAAAGAGAAGAGAGCTCATAGAAATGGGTTCAAGACTTCATAACGACGCGCTGAATCCAACGACGTCGTAAGTGACAACCGGTACGCGAAGGTCTGCGAAGGCCCAGAGTAGTGGGTGCCTTGCCGGGGGCGGGGAAAACACGGTCAAACACGGCATGCCTCATCCTTTCTCTTTTGCTCACTCTCACTCCCTTTTTGCACATTGAACTCTCGACCTCACCGCGTGTTTGATACGTGTCAATCTCCGCTCACCTCCCATCCGAGGGGTTATCCGTAACACGCTCCTCCTTCACCGGTGAAAAAGGATACGGAAAGGGCTTGGCTCGGGGATATGTTTGTCCGGCACCGGAGTGCCGATGCTGCCAGCTCAGACCTCTTAGCCCCGCACGATCGTTGCAACGTAGACTTTGCTGCGGGTCCCGATATCTGATTTGCAAAATGATCAGCAGACGCCAAGTCATTCTTTGATTCTGTCCCGTGGGTGAACCAGACATCATTTCTTCTTCGTCGACAAATGAACTTGGGTATCCTTGACTGCGGAATTCACAGAAGGGTCGAGTAACCGGCGGCAACAAACCGCAGCAACGACGAAGGAAGAGCTAAAAATGGATCTCCCTCCATGGAAGCGGCTGAGCGTGGCATTTACCTACCCAGTAGGACTCCCCATGCTGGGCGACCGCTGACGGGGAAGGTACTAGATGCTACCGCCATCCTCTCGATTTCTTTACCCGCAAGTGACGGCTGGTTACATTCCCAGAGGCGAGGGCTGAAACCGTTGGGCCACTTAGACTTCCAGGGCGGTCCGCTCCGCCTGACACACTCGCACGATCAAAGCTCGATCCCTCACGCGCAAAGAGAGAGAAAGTGATGCAAAAATTCAACACGTTTGGACAACAGCGACAAAAAAGAGAAGAAGAAACGCCCTGATACCAATCTGAACGCCGAAATACAAGAACGTTTTAGACATGACCAGCGCTTGAGAGTAATCATTACTAAACCCAACTAACCAGATTAAGCCTGGTCGAGGCTCCTCAGGCATTGACCAAGGCGGTGATCCGATCATTCAATGCCCTGGCCTGGGTCTTCAACTGGTCAAATCGCTCCCGGTTAAAATTGGCACCCTTGGTGGAGCGCTCTTGATCGGCGTCTTTGTTCAAGGCTCTCATCTGTTGAGTGAGTATATTTATCTCCGGCTGGTTAGCTGGGTTCTTGGCTTGGGCAGGTGGGTTAACTTGGTCGCTGCAAGAGGGAATCGAGAAGGACCACCGTGGGTCAGCGGAAGCCGGAGGATCAAGGCATTAGAAAATTACTCCATTGGCTTTAGAAAGGAAGATGAGTGTGAAGGCTCGGCTGTCTTGTCTCACTGAAGCTCGGGCAGCGATCCTTATATCCTTGAAGGTGGATGCGGCAACGCCAAGCCAAGTGACGCCATCGAGAGTGGCTTTGAAGAGGCAGAACGGCTATCAAACCCGGTAGACGCCCGAAGGCGGCCCTATCAATGATACCCAACTCCAGCGCCCAGCAGAATGCAACAATGGGCTGCGATACCGACGAAATTTAAGCGCGCGCCGCTGAACCGTGTCCTTGGCTTGCATTCCCCAAGCCACAAGGTGGAGCCAATGCACAATAGCCAAGCGCACCTTTTAACACTGATCTGCAGGCGCTTCGGGTGATGTATCGCCATCTCTCCTCTTGGCAAGGTACAACCTTTGAGCGATAAACGCTAGAGGGAGCAATGAGCCCTCAGACGTCGATCAATCCGGCTTGGATGCTCCACCGAACAAGCATGGAGCAATAATGCTGACCCGCGATTCCATCCTCGCCCAGTGACCAGCTCGTTCATGATGCGTAAATATCTCCAGTCGGCAAGAACTAGAAATTTGGTTTATCTCATCAGAACGCAGCCATACATTATTCAAGCGGCGTTGTGGACAACATGCAGGTTCCCAAACGGCCGACCGAGATCTGCAAAATACGCGAAGCGTTTAGTTGCGTACACTGTGAATGCGCCGAGGATATCTCGAGCAAGGTCGAATGCTAAACGCGGGACGTAGGATCACGACGTGCTAGAACAAGTAAGCATTCGACGTCTGAGAGGACCTTTCCCCGCTCTTCAGCGCCTCGAGCTGTTTCAGGCATTTGTTAAGCTGGACCCTCCACATGTTCATCAGCTCCTGGTTGGCATTTCGAATTTTGCTGGCTTCTTTCCCGATCTTCCTCTCGAAATCGTCAGATTTATTTTGGGTCGATTCTTGCAGCTCGTTGGCTTCTTGTTCCGAGAAGTAGAGGCTTGACTGGTTCTGAGAGGCAGACTATTCTGGTTCAACATAGTTCGTGAGACATCATACGACGATGACTATTGACCTTGGGCTCCAAGAGGGGAGCGGTAATAATGCGAGGAAAACGAGGGCGATGGGAATGGTTAAGACTCGAGCTCTGAATCTGTCTTTAAGTGGGATCTGAGCGTCGCTGTACGCCCCGCTATTAAAACAGGCGTGTCAAATACCCAGACTTTGGTCCGTGCCCGTAATGTTGGCGAATACTTGGCTCCGGCTTGGGATTCCACAAATGGCCGGAAAAGGATCGCGGCTGGAATGTTGGAGGCCACGGGCGCTCCGAACAGGGTATTGTCGGGAAATCTCCGTCGGTACCCCTATATCGTAATCAACTACCGAGAGGCTAACAACTCAGAGAGATAGATGGGGGAGTAGCACCGGGACTCGCTCCTCCGACGTCATTCGTGGCTCGTGCGAAGCTTTCCGAACCAGCGCCGATTGCCAGCAAAGCCTTGAGAGAAACGCGCATCCTTGAAGCTTGCTCTTTGGAGATTGTGCTCGCACGCAAAGCATTGAGGGGGTTGGAGTTTGGTATTTGATTTTGTGGGGGCTAGGAATACAATCGGTCTGAACACGAAGAGGTGAAACGGCAGCGTGTCCAAGCTGAGGCTTGTAAGTTGAAGGAGATCCCGATATTCAGTAGAGAACAAGAAATGTGCATTTGGAATCAACAGAAGATTTCAAGGTTTAGACTAGCTAATAGTCTCTTCGTGGCGAAAGGCGGATGCTAAAACGATAGAAATAAATAATGTTCAGACAACCGCGACTTCGCCAAGTGGGAACGTGTACTGACTGCGCCCGGCAGGGACCAACCGATATCGCAATATTGTTTCACGACCATCATGATTGTAGTCGGCTCAAGTCCGTTTCACCGTTGGCCAAACCGTCGAGGCTCTTTCTCAAATTAACAATCCCGTTCTCCCATTCGGTCATGGCCTGCTGATTGGCGTTTCCTCCTTTCTTCCTTTCGTCGGTAATCAGACGATTGAAAGTTTTGATCTGTTTCTCCCAGGCCGCTTTTAATTGCTCGACTTGGTCTGGCCTTAGGTCGGACATGATGCTATCAGATGCGACGGTCGCGTCAGCCCGGATGCTCAGCGAACAAGGAATGGAGTGCATCTACCGACCTTCAATTCCTACGGAGCTTAGACTGTAAATCGTCGGAGAGGGGGATGAAGGGGACTGAAGAGCCAAATGATACTACGACAGGCTTTTATCTGTCCCGCTCGATCCGGCGCCGCCGGCCAAGCCGAACCGGCACCATAAAGATCCGCATCATGGGAAGAATGGAAGTAGCAGGCGCCGAAGGGCGCTTAATTTCGGTGATATTCTTGCCCGACCTTTCGAAGCCAACAAGGATCACTGCAATTCGTGCTTCAAAGGATGTGGGGGATGGCACTTAAGTTGCCAGCGCTCCGAGTAAGGTATAATGAACCGGTTCAAAGTACTCCCACTCCTCTCAATGAGTAACCAAGCCAAGAGTCCCATAGCTCGAAGAAGAAAGCGGAGCACTCGCAACACCGGATATTGTGTTTAGTGGTTTTGGCGGTTGGGGGATCATGGGGTAAACGACGAAGCCAGACACTTGGTCAACGGAAAATAGCTATTTCACATCCAAGCAATAGTAAACATTTCAACGCGTAGGATTTTGAGTACGATGATTTGACCGGTATCTGAAATGCCGAAAATCGGTTAACTACCATCCGGGATGTAACGCCCGAGGAGAAGGCTGCCGATTGAGGAAAGAAATACCTTAAGCTTTCAACAACTCTTTCAATTTTTCCATGTCCCTCTCCCCGTCATGTAACGCTTCGGTTTGCCTCGAGAGAGGGACACTTTCTTTTCGCCAGCGATTGATATTATCCTGATTCCCATTCCTTCCGAGACTTCCCTCTTTGTTAATCTTGTCGTTAAGGTCGGCGAGCCGTTTCTCGTTAGATTCTATGAGAGCTGCCGCTCCAGCTTCCGTCAAAGGAGACATATTGAAAGTGGACGTGGGGCTGATATATGATATTGTCAGTCGAGTCCGTCAAAGGCGTGCTAAGGAAACTGCTTAACCTAGGTTTCGTACGTTGGAGGTATTCGCTAGTCAGCCAGAGAGCTGTAAGACACTCTCTTTATAGTCTCCCCATGGGGCTGACATTTCAAGCGGAGCAACGCAAACGACGCACGTTTAAGTCACAAGCGCTGAGAAGCAGAAAATTTCGTATATGAATTGGTGGATTAGGAGACGGCTCTTACGCGCTCCGAACAAGGTAACGGCATCTCAAATGTACCGCCGGTTCACATGTCCAAATCCGCAGTAAACAGATAAGTCACGGCATCACAGAAGCCAATATATCTGATGGTGAGACAGAGCCTATTCGGTGTTTTCTCACTTCCGGCGAGAATTTTCCCGGATAGCATCTCTCAGTTTGGCTCTCCTTATCGGCTCTATGGCGAAAGGCTTAACGTGGAACTTTTGTTGATTCAGCGTGATCGTAATACTCACTCATAATAGCGTCACCCTATCAAAAATTTTGTTATTCCGTGAGCAAACTATGATTCAATGTGCTTACGAGACTTTCGTCGAATATTAGAGCCCACTCCACTTGTAATCGTTCAATCCCTGAAGGGAGTTCAGTGGATGAGAGCTTTTTATCCGAACAAAGAGCCATGTCTCACCCATGCCGACAGAAAGCATAACAATTGGGGTCAGCGAGTATCCTTGATCTTCTTCGAAACGTCGGATTTCGGCAGCTGCATCGAAACCGTTCATGAAGGGCATGTGGGTATCCATCTGTGTAATTGTCACGAGGGACACGGAGAACGAAGAGTTGATATGAGATCTAAACCGTTACGCAGAACGAAACGCAGTGAGCTCTACCAAGATGAGGTCGTATGGCCGTTGCCGATACCACCTATCGACGACAGCATCGACAGCGAGGAGGCCGTTCTCAACTATTTCAATCTTGTGGCCAAGTTTCTCAAGTGTCTTCATAATCACCCTCTGGTTCACAAGGTTGTCCTCGGCTGCCAGGATGTCATGCGACAAGGACGGACAGTCATAATCAAATAAGGTCGGATACCAGCGGAGGGCCGTCTGCAGGGCCTCGGCAGTATTTTGGTGCGAGAGAGGGTAACAAAGAACGCTGCACACATGGCGCTCCATGCACCATCGCACTAGGTTTATATCGCTTAGTAACAGTTTTACACCTCAGCTAAATAAAACCCACTGTTCAGTCTCGTGATCCTTTCTTGCTGTACCTGCGGACACGTTATGTCAGATTCTTCAGAAATCTAGACGGGCCTAATAGTAAATCCGACCAGAAGAACGATCGGTCTGTCTTGAAGGTGCGGAAGCCTCCTGATGACTTCGACCTAATCAAGGCGGCGATTAATATCAGACACAAAGCCATGAAGTCGATAAGGATCGCTTACCAAGTCCGGAGAGGTGGTCATCACTGTCTTGACGCTCTCCATGCCTTTCCCCGAGTTTAGCTCGCATTCATAACGAATATCCAAGCTGTTGAACCCCAGATCGGCCAAGATGTCCTTTAGTACATCTTTATCGTTCACATCACTCGACCTAATTGCTAAGAGCACGTCGCCAGTGCCCTGCGACGACAACATGAACGGCGATCGGGGGTCATCCGTGTTGAATGCCGACATGCGCTCGATCCAAGGGAGAGTGAATACCACTCGAGTTCCTTGATTGACTCCATTTTCAACCCATATACACCCTCCTCCTGCTATTAAGCTGTGGACTGCAGATGAAAATGCGCTGTTTGCCGGACACTCCGAATGGCCGGGATGGTCGGTCTCATTTGCGTTCGAGAAGCAGCTTGGATAAATTGCCGACTCAAGCCTATCGGAAGTGGATAATTGTGGGAATTAAAGAAGAAAAAAGAACGATCTGGCAACCCACCAGCCAGGGGAAGCGCTAGCTTTGGCAATGCGTTCGACGTCCTCCGGTGCCAGAACCACAGCCTCTCCCGAGACGCTGATCTCCAGTACATCAGGTCTGTCTGCCGCCTTTTGGGCAGCTAGTTTACACTCCACAAGGACAGAATCTCCTTTCCGCGCTGCGGTGGTCAGAAACGAGCGGATGATCCAGTTCAAAGCCGACGGGAAATTGATTGGGAGAAGTTCCTGGCCATCTGGCCATGACAGAGTCTCGGGGACATTTTCATCTACTTGCATGTAGAAATTGAGACCCTGTTTGCTACAGTAGTCCGTGCCCCTTTGTAGCTCCTGATACAGTATCTGGCGGAGATGGACGGTGATCGGCGTCATCAAGATAATGACAAGATTCATTTGCCAAACTGTGGCGTGCGATTCACTTGAAGTTTGGGCGCAAATAAAGAAACAGCAGTCCGCCCGTCGGATCCCTTAAGCAGATCAAGCACCATTACTGTAACAAGGTCCAGACGATGCCCAATTATTCTAATCGGCTCCATCCACCTTACTGAAGGAAAAGTTTTCAAAACAAATTTGCAGGCTTGCCCAACCGAGTGGAGAAACTGCAGCAGGATGGTGTAAGGAACATAGGCGAAATATCGTTTTGAGGACCATAGACTCACACCCTCCAAAGCTCGAGAATCTGCTATTTCTTGTATTTGGCTGGACCCCTTTTGCCTCCCTCCAATGCGCGCGATCTGTCTGTGGTACTTAGCGATCTCCGGTTGGCTTTGTTATCATCCGTTTCAACTCCTTTTACCATTTTCTTTTCATAGCTAGGCCCAAAGTTTTGACATTCTCGCCGAGGACTTGTCCGAGCTTTTCATCTTACTGGTCCGTTAACGGCGAGCAGCTCCAGGGGTCAGCAGGATCCAACGGGTTGAGAGCGTTGGGTGAGCCTCAGAGGAGCCTCCGCTGAGTAGATGGATCAACGTGATACTACTCATGGGCCCAAACCTCGAGATACAGCAATGAATGGGCCCTTCTTACTATATCGACGCACACACAGCTGTCTAAAAGCTAGAGATCCTCTAGAAAGTTGAAAACGGTAGGTTTGCTGTGCCTTCGAATTACTCTTATACGTAGAACCGTTGGTAATTTACGTGGTCCCCAAACTTGGCTTTAATTATCTCACACCAAACAAACCGCCAGCAGCCGCACGCCTTCATAAAAGTAGGTAAAACGTGGAAAAGAGGCCATCCGTCTTAATCATTTGGAGTCTCCATCGTCTCCTGACCTCCGAGTCCGGGAATGTTTCAGGAGAATCTGTGCCAGCTCTGATTTTTTGATCGGTTCTACAACATGTGAACAGCTATAAATATTATGCATATAAAGGCATCAGATACTCACTAGTCAGCACGCCAACCTGTTGAAGGACTTTCTCAGCACATGTTTCAACTGGCAAGCTAAAGCAGAACGACGTACGAATCCTTCATCGAATGCTCGAGCCCAGTTTCGAGCAGCCCAGTTAGTATATGGCATATCTATCCATTACAGGGAGACTAATGAGTAACAAAAGCGTGTCTATGTTAAAAGCCTGATGCTCACCCATTCCAAGAGAAAGCAGGACTGTAGGGGTTGGTGAGAAACCATTATCTTCCTCGAACTGGCGTATTTCACATATCGCATCGTAGCCATTCATTACAGGCATATGCGAGTCCATCTGCGTAACCAATGGCCTTGAGATCTGGGATTCGCTTCAGAGTCGGCGAGACATACCAAGATGAGATCATATGGCCGTTGTCGATACCATCTATCAGCCACGGCATCGACAGCGAACAGACCGTTTTCGACAACTTCGACCTTGTGATACAGTCTTTCTAGAAGTTTTGTGGTGACTTTCTGGTTGACAAAGTTGTCCTCGGCCACAAGTATGTTGAGTGGCGGAGAGGGGTCAGGGAGAGAAAACGAGGCTGGATGCCAGGTAAGTGCCTTTCGAAGGGCTTCGGAGGTATTCTCGTGCGATAGAGGATAGCAAAGGACCGCGCATACGTGACGGTCCATACACCACCGCACTGGCGCAGCATTATTCAGAGACCTTTGGATCCAGACAGGCTATCGTTCAAACCCACCGTTGATTCTGGTCACGCTGTTTTGCTTGAGCTAATAGTAAAAATTAATTTTAGGCTTTTGAGAACTTAAAAAACGGGTTATATTCAGTCTCACCAAGAGAATAATCGGCTTGTCTTTGAAATGCGGCACATTACGAATAACATCAACCTTGTTGAATTGGAATAGGGATATACGATCAGCGTGAAGGGAGCAGAATCATTGAGTGTAACGTACCAGACTAGGGGAGCTGGTCATCACTGCCTTGATAGGCTCGGGTCCCATGATTCGGTCGAGTTCGTATTCATATCGGGAGTGCAAGAGCTGGAAGCCCAAGTCCGCTAATATGTTACGTAACGCATCGTCGTCGCTGAGAATGGGTGATCGCGTAGCTAAAAGTATGTCTCCGCCTCTCGGACTCGACCATGACCAGGTATCCTCCATATCCGCCGTTGGGACACCTTCAATGGATGGGAGAGTGAAGATTGCTCTAGTGCCGGAATCTTTGTCCCTCTCAACCCAAAGCCTTCCACCCTCAGCTATCAGGGTACTGGCCATTTGTGCAAACGAGCTGTTTGCGAGACATTCATTATGGCCAGGATGGCTTTCCTCTCCAGCGCGCCAGCTAGAGCTCGCAGGACAGTTTCGGGAAAGAGCCGATGTAAGCCTAAAGTAATGGAGAGCATCATAAATGAGTTAAGTTGCCTGTTTGTGCTCGTAGGTTACTCACCATGCAGAGGAGGCTTCGGTTTTAGCGACTCGTTCAAGATCCTGCTGCGTAAAAACCACAGCGTCCCCTGAGAAGGCAAACTCTAATTCAACAGCTTCCCCTGTTGCCCGCTGGGAAGATAATCTGCACGATACAAGCAATTGTTTCCCTCTCCGTTCCTCAGCTATCAGAAGCGCCCGGATGATCCAATTCAAAACCGAGAAGCAAGTGATCGCCGTGAAAGCATCTGGCCCGAGTAGAGTCTCCGGAACGTTCTCACCGACCTCCATGCAAATATTGACCCCAAATCTACTGGAATATTCGACAGCCTTCTGCAGCTCGCGATACAAGGCATATCGTAGGCGGAAGGAGTTCATCGTCGTTGTGGAGCGGTATTGAAGGTGTAGTGGCGCGGGACCGGCGGGTGTTCGGTAGGTGATCACGATCTCCATCTCACGGGAGCACTGAAAGGCAAGCAACGTGTTCGAATAACCAGATTCGAGCTACTAGTACGACTACGGTTCGAATGATAAAATCCCGACAAAGGAATTATATGCTGCTCAACAAGCTCAACCTATATGCACCACCGCAGCTCAGAGAGGGATCCCCGCCACACGTTCTGTTGCATTCCGAATCAGCAACTTTGATCGCCCGAGTGAGGGAGCTCCCGCAGTAACATGACACCGCAAACTCTGTGCCAGCGTACGAGTAACCTCCAGCGGAGCACAAGCTCTGGCACTTGGCGGGAGTCATCGTGGCGTCCATGAAAAGCGGGCCATTGAGGGTACGGGAAACCCCATCATCCACATAGCAGCCCATATCCTTCCAAGCTGGATAAAGCGTGCGACGGTAGACTCCAATTGCCCAGTTACCCCCGCATTTCTCGGATGACCCGGAGCAAGTCGCCGAACACTGACTTTCGCCTACTCGAGAGCCGTTTGCGATGCTGTTGCTGCACCAGCACTCCGAACTCGCCTCGACGCCGGCGAAGGTGTACCCGGCGGCTTTGCAGGATGCTTGACACGTCGCGGGAGTCATTGCAGCTGAAGTTGACGAAGTCGAGGGAAGAGTACGTGCAGTCGAATCAGAGAAGCATCCGACATAGGTCCAGTTGGAGGAGACTTGGGAGGGTTTGCCGAATAGGGAGAGAATATAGCTGCCGCCGCATTTCTCAGACGAGTCGCCTAAGAGGATGGTTCATCGTCAGTTATAATTATTTCATAACTGGAGTCAAGACTCACCACCGCAGGCCTTGTTACAAGACGTATCCGGCAGAACGTTGAGATTGGTGACGGGGTTGTTACCGCACCAGCACTCCGCTCCAAATTCCAAGCCAGCGAAACTATATCCAGCGTTGATGCAGGAGGTAAGACATGTCTCTTGGGTCATGGACGGGGAGGAAGCGGTAATCTTGGTGCTAAGAACACGAGCACCCCCGGATGGCTCCGCGATACAACCAAGGTACGACCATCCAGAGGGAGGTGCACGCTGGGAAATGGAACCTGGATGGTGATAGAGAGGGGACGCATAGGCATTGGAAGCCAGGGAGGTGATCAAGAAAATGAAGGGAAGGGAGAATGGGCGCATGTGTAAAGAGAGTGGGAGATCGAAAGAGAGAAAAGCAGGTGCGAGCGAGAGAAGAGTGTGGAGTGCGTGATGGTATGATTGCTATGATAATTTGCAGGGCAGCCGGTTTGGCTTTCAATTTATAGGTCGACCTCGCAGGAGATCTGGAGGATCTCAAATATCTCCATTAAAGGAAGTGGACACAAACGGAAGCTTACTGGTTGCTGGGGCCGTCATTGTTTTATAAACAAAGTTGAATCAGATCCCAACTTTGGAGCGAGAGGTGGTTACATTGTCACCTGCAGATCCCGTTTGAAGGGGTCAGCTGTGCGCGACGACGGTGCCCTAGCTGAGGACCCAGGTCCATTTGCTTGTCTTGTGTTCAATGCACTCCTTCGTATACCACTCTGTGTCGAGGAGGACATATCAAAGGATTGGAATCTGGGGTTTACTTGTCCGGAGAGTCGGCCAGCGCAGAGGTGCCTGACGCTTCTTTGTCACGGTGAGCGCGGAGCACGACTAACAAAGACACACTTGTTAACACCAACATCAACAAGAGAGAGAGAGAGAGAGTCCTGCCTTCTTGTATCTCTCTTAGGGAGACTGAAACCTAGTCTCCAGGCTCACTGGATGTTTTTTCCTTGGCTTGCACTGCCAAAGACTGAACGGAGATCAAATCATTCATAGGGGAGATCCATTAGAGCTGCCCTATGATCGCAAGCAAGTGGTCCTACGAATGCCGGTCGCGGAATTTCATGTATACGTGCAGACTTGAACGAGAAGAATGGAGGGTACATAGGTTGCAGAAAGTTGGGAATGGTGTGGCCTTCAAGGGAAGAGACGATGCGTTACGCGGCGAGTCATTTTGATGGGGTACTGCTGCTAATACATATATTGACCAGGCGCGCCAGGAGAGCTGAGTTCAATAGCTTGCTTGAAGTCTGGTGCGTTGAGGTATTGATTTGCAAAAGGGCCCACAGTTTCGCACCACCAATTTCCCGCGCCGTCACTCTCACCGAGCTAACGCTGTCCAGCCTCTCGAAGCTTGCTGCTTGGAATTTTCATCAAGAGAAAGCTACGCGGCAGGAAGTCTTCAGTCACATGTGGGGAGACCCGTAGACGTACTCTGGTTGAGTCAGTCGGGGTATGCATCGCCGAACGGTTGGTGGCTGCACAGGATCCGCCAAGCCCCAGGACACGAAGCTGCTGGAGGAGGCGCCTGAACCTCTGCTATGATCATGCCAAGCAAGTTAGCACGGCGTCAATTTTACATCTTCGGATATTCTGCCAAAAGTCAGGCGCTTGTGCTTTGTCTTTCGGCGCCTCCTGATCAGGGGTCCATGTGGTACCGCGCACAGCCTCACACCTCTGCTTGTTCACCTCTCCTCACATTCTCTGGCACAACACACTGCCTTGAGGCGTTTCAGCACGCGCAAATGAAAGTGGTGCCTGAATTGTTTGATAGATGATGACTCATGAATTTTCTTGGCGTTGATCCCCTGGTATCGCCATTCCCATTATAGGAAATGCCTCATCCCTTAGTTAATTTAACCGGCAAGCGAGACACTTTTCGTGCCGTAAATGCTATTCGGAAAGAGTAATTGCGGCATTCGGGAGGCGCTGTGGGCCCATCGTATAAAGACAGCTGGTTGGTGACTCTTGAATCAGCACCACCTCAAACCAACTCTTCTCTTCTCTTCTCTTCTCATCAGCCTCTTCTTCTCTTCTTCAACTCTTAAGCACAACAGCTTTACAGCTTTTATAATCATGCAGCTCTCCGTTGTCTTGTCTTTTGTTGCCCTCGCCGCTTCCGGTAAGAACGCCTTGTCTTCACACATCGAATCAGCTAGCTGACGGACTCTCTTTTCCCACTTTAGCTACCGCTGTTGCCATCCCCAATAACACCATTGTCTCCTCCTTGACCAAGCGTCAGACAGATGCTTGTGCCATGTACTGCAACCCTTTGAACGAAGCCTCTAGTAACACGGTATGTGTCGATATCTTCTCTTGTGGCCTGGGCCATACACCTGACTTCCACCATGACAGACTTGCAGCACCGACGCTACCTGCCTTTGCTCCGGCACCGTTGCAGCTCTCATGTACACCTGCGGTACTTGCAGTTATCAGCACGACCCCTCCAACTACGCTCAACTTCAGCAACTCCTCAACCGTAAGTACTCATCTCATCGACAACCCCGCCATAGTCGAGGCTAACGATTCCTCGTCACCCTTACAGAATACTCCGCTGGATGCGCTAGCGCAAACGCTCCCGTTGGTGCTCTCCAGATCCCAACTTGCACCACAACCACGACCAGCGCGTAAAATCCGACTCTTCCGCTTCTCCTAGCGACATGGACTACGTTCTACGATCTTTAGCCATGACACACTTACTGTATTCATAACTACTTCACCATCGTTCCATACCACCTTTCTAATGCACATATTGGTTCCTGCACCTTTCTTTGCACCTTTGAGTGAATGCGAGCCCGACACCCTCCACCTTATGGAAACATCTCATGAGCCCCAGTCGTAGCAGTAAACTGCATAGCTCTCAATTCTGATCACAGGAAAGCTCGTGAAACAAGACTCCGGCGTTGCAGCATCAATAGTAACGAGACGTATCTGTCGCGACATCCCTCGCCCCTTGGAGCGGACGCTAGACCACCATGGCTTGGACACTCGTGGCGTCGAGATGATCGACATGACGTCGCCCAACGTCTGGTCACACGTGGAACACATGGGGCCTGGACAAGGTCTATTGAAGAGTACACGTAAAGCACATGGTATAATAGAAAAGGTGAGCTCGCGTCACTTTCTGACAGCGAGAACTTTGACAGCAGCAGAGACGGACGAACAGACGCGAGCGACAGCAGAAGTACAGACTTTACGGAAGTTCGAGAGAGAGACAAGAAACGGATTCAGTTCCCCAGGAGAGCAAGAGGAAAGGTATTTCTGCTCGGCTGTTTAGTCGTCATCATCGTCGTCGTCGCCACCGCTACCTTCGGATGTGTCCTTGGCGGCTCTCTTCTTGGGTGCCTGTTGACAGACGCGTTAGATAGAGCTCAGCATCGAGGCAAAACACCAAAACTCACGGCTTCGGCGGCATCCTTCTCGCCCTCGTAGCGAGCCTTGTCCTTAGCAGCTTGCTCGGTGTAGTTCTGTAAAGCAACATGTGTTAATGGAATGGTAGACGACTTGAGTGGGTCGACGCGACTGACGATCTTCTCGGAGTCGTCGAGCTCCTTCCATTTCGCGCCTAGAAGCTTTCCGACTTCACCTGCAATATTCAAGGAAAGGCAGACGTAAGCATATGTTACTCGATATACAGTGTGCCCGGCTCGTGGACTTGAAGACGTACCGAACGATGCCTCGGGGTTCTCAGCCTTGACACGGTCCCTCCAGTCCTTGCAGAAGTACATGAACGCGGAGAGAGGTCGCTTGGGGCCATCTTTGCCCTTAGCAGCAGCCTTGCCACCACGCTTAGGCTTTGCGGCGGCTTCAGTCTTCTCTACGGCCTTGCGCTGTTGGGGGATGTAATAAAATGAAGGAGTGGGAGGGGAAAAGACCAAAATGGGTTAGCCAATTAGAACGTGGCACATGACAAACCCTATCGGTTCAAAACGAGTGGTTACGGTGGCGAGAGGGCATGGGGGAAGATGGGGATATTGGGTGTAGTTGGAATGTCGGATGGGAGTAGGGGAGGGGATCGTACGAACCTTTGGCTTAGCTTCCTTAGGCATCTGTGGGTAACGTCAGGACGAAAACTTCAGTCAGCATCGAGACTGATAAGGCGATGAGGAGAGGAGTTGAGAGGAATGGGAGCCATGGGCGGCTAAGGAGTGCGACGCGTCGATATTCCAACACGCGTCAACAACTCGCGGTTGTGAGTGAGCGAGAGAGAGAGAGCGAAAAAGTTGGGAGAGCGTCGTCGACGTCGGCACCGGACGATGGGGACGATATGGATGACAACCACTACTGTTGGGGCGCGATGGGATGATGGTAAAGAGGATATGTTACTCACATTGTTTGACGATTGAGACGGTGGGTGAGGAGATGCGGTGGTGGGTGGGCAGGAGTCTGGTATGAGAGAGAGCAGGCTTTGCAGTGGGACTTTGAATCGCAGTGAGAGCCGCGCGCTGTGGTTTGACCAACTGTACGGCAGACCAGCCCCAAAGACAAACCCAACCAAGCCACAAGAAACGGTAAACATTCCCATCGCCGCTTACGAAGCCAGCCCCTATCCCGGGCCCTCCCCCGCATCGGCGGATGTACTCCGGTGCAAGGAAAGATTAAGGAGGGAAATTATTCTAATTTTCTGATCAAACGGATACTGGGTTCTCTTGTACGTGTCTATTACACAAGCTTTACTAGGAAGTCCATCCTAGCTGATCATCGTACGATCCGTTGGCGCTGCTAATTATAACAGCCATTGCCGCGCATAGAACAGAAAGCGCGCCAACGACGTCTTCACAAAGGTCTGCATTCTTTCTACTCTAAGCATAGTATATAGAAGCTGAGATGAGGCTACAGCCGCCCGCGGACCGGTGGAGATGTATGTGGCACCGCCCCAGTTTTCCCGATGCAGGGCGTTTCCAATGCACCCGAGAAGAAGTATTCAAACGAATAAGTCCCCACGTCATCGTCCGGAGCCGAGACTTTTAACCCTGGGAGTAGCTGAACGAGCGCGCCAGCGACGTCCTCCCAATCGCTGGCCCTATCATATTTACCGATGTAACCGAACGAGACCAGACTCGGAAACATCGCGGCTATGGTCCTCGCTACAGCCTCAGTGTCGCTGTCGGTAGCGATCGTCGAGTAACGGAAGTCAATCTCCCGGATAGATGGATGAGGCTGGATATGTGCCGTCCCGGTGGTGCTTCGGTCGTAAATGGGAATGCGAAGCTTGCGCAGGTGGCGACAGCTGACCGCGAAGCACTGGAGTGTTTGCAAGGATACTGTGGTAATCCTGCGCCTGTCATCTAGGATCCGAAGCTCCTCAATCCTTGGAAGGAGGGCGGCCAACTGGGGTAGAGTCTGTTGAGACATCCAGCATGTTGCGTAATAATTCGGACCGATGCTGATGCAAATTAGTCTTTGGAAAGAATTTTGTAACGGGAGGAGAGTGGAGAAAGAGTGGATGGCGAGGTTGAATTCGAGCTCTTCGAGTTTCGGGAATCGACCCAGCGCGCCCACTGGCAACACGTTCTCTGGGGATCTTCCACCATGGTATCCCCACAATCCGAGGCCTCGATCCTCTACTACTACCTTTCTAACCATCCAAGGGTTGATGGACTTCAACAACCTTGCTACGCTCTCAGGAGTCCCCGACAGACCAACATCTGTAAGAGTGGTGAGGGTGAGCCGCGTTGGGGGTGGCTCTTCCTGATGGGTATCTGCCTCAACCGCTCCTAAGTATAGATGACTGAAATGGCGGGTGGATATTATTTCATTGGCAACCCGATGAGGCAGAGAAGGAGTGGAGTGAACCCCGACCGAAGTCAGTCAGTCTAGCCCGCGTATGTTTTCGACCAGAAACTGAGCGGTCAGGGAACCCATTCCCCTGACTTGTAGTGCCATACTTCGGAGATCGGGCGAGCAAGTGCGCAGCGCCTCGAGGCAGGGTACGAGGTTTTCTTCAACTTTAGCTGGGTATACGGTTGCTCGGAAAGTGAGATTGAGCGAGAGGAGAGTGGAGGAGAAGAGTAGAGACCATCCGTTGGTCGAAGACAATGCCGATGATGAATCGGGTAACACAACCGTGAGGTGCGTGATAGCGTGTATGAAGGATCTTGGTGAGCCTGAAGGGCGCTGAGCCCATAGTTTCTGTAGCATCATGAGCACAATCGCATCGCCGCCTTGAACTTCGACTTTTAGGTTCTTGATAAACTTTGCGTGAATGTCGAACCGTGTCCATTGTCGTTCTGTAAGTGGAACTTGCGTTGACGACGCATCAGACTAGGGATCCAATTTGAGAGCGAGTTAACAATAGCTACGTCTGTGAGCTCATAAATGGTTAACTTACGCCTTTAAAGTCCACGTCTGGTAAAAGGTCGGAGAGACAAGATATTCTAGGCACCTTGTCCCAAACAAGGTGGACGACACAGGCCCATATGACACTGTGAACTCGAGCTAGTCGAGCGCAGTCTCTGCGACTCAGTTGAAGGTAGGCAATTGAGGCGACTTCTGGGATCGTCCAGAATCTATGCATGAGGGTGGAGGGGGGCTGTGGTGGCGAGTGATTCTATTGGCGGGTTCGGTCTGTGAAGATCTAATGCGAACGAAGTTAACTGAAATTCCCGTACGTCTGTGGGTAATTACTTACAGATCGACACAGTGGGTGAGGAGATGCGGTGGTGAATGGGCAGGAGTCCGGTATGAGAGAGAGCAGGCCTTGGCAGTGAGACTTTGGATCGCAGTGCACGACTCGGAGAGCCGCGCACTTCGGCAGACAAGCCTCATAGACAAACAACACCAGCCACAGGAATCGGTAAACATGCCCATCGCCGCTTATTAAGCTAGCCCCCATCTGAAAGCCCTCCCACATTGGCAGATGTAATCCGGTGTGATAAAAGACTAAGGAGGGGCAGAAACCGGGGTTGCTTGTACGTGTGTATTACAAGCTCTACCGTGACTAGAAGGACGTCCATTCTCTGTACTGTCTTCTGGTGCGATAGCGCCCACCAGCGACCATAATACATTCTATTCGCATTACTCCTATGCTAATGTTAACGACGGTACAGTATATAGAGTATTAGACGAGGCTCAGGGCATTTTCAACACGTCCGAGAAGAAATCTCCAAACGATCCGATAGTCCTGTCGTCCGGAACCGAAACGACTATCCCTGGTAATATCTGAACGAGCGCACCAGCGACGTCCTCCCAAAGGTACCCATTAGAGTCGTCCGAGTCCATCCCGATGTCATCTTCACCGATATAACTGAATGAAATCAGACTCGGAAACATCGAGGCTACGGTCCTTGCTACAACCTCAGCGTCACTGTATTTATCGACCGTCGAGTGGCGGAAGTCAACCTCTTGAATAGACGGATGAGGCTGGATATCCCCCGTCCCGGTGGCACCCTCGGCAATTATGGGAATGCCAAGCTTGTGCAGGTGGGGACAGCTTACTGCGAAGCACTGGAGTGTTGGTAAGGATACAATGGGCATATCAAGCTCGTCGGCTAAGATCCGAAGCTCCTCAATCCTGGGAAGAAGGGCGGCCAACTCGGGTAGAGTCTGTTGAGAAATCCAGCCTCTTGCTAGAGAGCTCGGCCCGATGCTGAGGTAAACTAGTCTTTGGAAAGAATTTTGTAGCGGGAGGAGAGTGCTGAACGACTCGATGATGAGGTCGAATTCGAGTTTTTCGAGCTCAGAGAATCGACCCAACGCATCCAACAGGGTCTCTGCGGATGTCCCAAAGGATCTCCACATTTGCAGGCCTGAGTCCTTTGCTACCACCTTTCGGACCGCTGAAGGGTCGATGGACTTCAACAGCCTTGCCATGGTCGCGGGAGCCCCCGACAGACCAACATCGGTAGGAGTTTGTGGGGTGGGCCGTGCTGTGAGGGCCTCCTCCTGATGTGCCTCTCCATTCACTGTCCCCATGTATATATGACTGAGCTGGTGGGTCGATAGAACTTCATCGACAACCCGAGGAGGCAGAAAAGGGGTGAAGTCAAGTCCAACCGAGGTCAGGTTGTCTAGCGCGCGTATGGTTTCGACCACGAGCTGGGTACAAGGTTCTGTCAGGGAGCTCATTCCTCCGACTTGTAATGTCATACTTTGGAGATTGGGCGAGCAAGTCCGCAGAGCCTCGAGGCAGGGTACGAGGTTTTCTTCCGATTCGCCCGCCCATGCGACTATGCGGAAAGTGAGGTTGAACGAGAGGAGAGTATCGGAGAAGAGTAAAGACCATTCGTTGGCTGAAGACAATGTCGACGATGTATCGGGTAAGACAACCGTGAGGTGCTTGATAGTGTGGAAGAAGGATCTTGGCGAGCCTGAAGGACGCTGAGCCCATAGCTTCTGCAGCATCATGAACACAAGCGCATCGTGCCCTTGAACTTCAACTTTTAGATCCTTGATAAACTTTGCGTGGATGTCGAACCGTGTCCATTGTCGTTCCGTAAGTGGAATTTGCGTCGACAACGCATCATACTAGGGGCCCAATTTGAGAGTGAATTAACAATAGCTACGTCTGTGAGCTCATAAATGCTCGACTTACGCCTCTAAAGCCCACGTCTGGCAGAAGGTTTGAGAGACAAGATATTCTCGGCACCTTCGCCCAAATAAGGTGGACGACGCAGTCCCATATGGCGCTGTGAGCTCGAGCTAATCGAGCACAGTCTCTGCGACTCAATTGAAGGCAAGCAATGGAGGCGACTTCTGGGACCGTCCAGAATCGATGCATGATAGCGAAGATGGGCAATGGCGGCAAGAGAGTGGTGGGAAATTTAAAGTTCAGTCTGCAAACATCTAGTAATGGGGACGAATTTAACTGAAATTCTCGCACGCTTGTGGGTAATGACTTACAAATCGACACAGTGGGTGAGGGGATGCGGTGGTGAGTGGGCAGGAGTCTGGTATGAGAGAGAGAGAGTAGGCTTTGGCCGTGGGGCTTTGAATGGCGCGGCTGAGCCGCATGGCACGGCCGACCAGCCTCACAGACAAACCGGTAAACATTCCCATCGCAGCTTATGGATCTGAAAGCCCTCCTTACATCGGTGGATGTACTCAGTTGCGATAAAAGATAGAGGAGGGAAATCATTCCGAATTTCTGACCCACTGGATACTGGGGTTGCTTGTACGTGCGTATTACAAGCTCTGCTGTAAGGACATCTATTCTCTGTACTGTCTCCTGGTGCGATAGCCCTACCAGCGATCATAATACATTCTATTCGCATTACTCCTATGCTAATTGCAACGACGGCACAGTATATAGAGTATTAGACGAGGCTCAGGCCATTTTCAACACGTCCGAGAAGAAGTCTCCAAACGATCCGACAGTCCACTCGTCATCATCCAGAACCGAGATTGTTAGACCTGGCAGTATCTGAACGAGAGCGCCAACGACGTCCTCCCAAGGCTCCGCATTGGAGTCGTCCGACTCTATGCCGATATCATCCTCACTAAGATACCCGAACGAGACCAGACTCGGAAACATCGCGGCTATGGTCCTTGCTACGGCCTCAGTGTCGCTGTGTTCATCGACCGTCGAGTGACGGAAGTCAACTTCCCGAACAGATGGATGAGGTTGGATATTCGTCGTTCCTGTGACACTCTCGGCGAGTATGGGAATGCGAAGCTTACGCAGGTGTGGACAGCTGACCGCTAAGCACTGGAGTGCTTGCAAGGATACTGTGGTCAGCTCTGAGTCAAGCCCTTCATCTAGGATTCGAAGGTCCTCAATCCTTGGAAGGAGGGCGGCAAACTGGGGTAAGGTCTGTTGAGAAATCCAGCCTGTTGCTAAAGAACTCGGACCGATGCTGAGACGAACTAGTCTTTGGAGAGGATCTCGTAACGAGAGGAGAGTGCTAAACGACTCGATGATGAGGTCGAGGTCGAGCTTTTCGAGCTCTGAGAATCGACCCAGCGCGTCCAACATCTCTCCGGATGTCTCAAAGGGTCTCCCCATCTCCAGGCCTGAGTCCTTTACTACCAACTTTCGGACCGCTGAAGGGTCGATGGACTTCAACAACCTTGCCATGGTCCTAGGACCCCCCGACAGACCAACAGCGGTGAGAGTTTGTGGGGTAGGCCGTGCTGTGGGTGCCTCCTCCTCATGTTCCTCTCCACTAACGTCGCTCAGGTACATATAACTGAGGCGGTGGGTCGATAGTACTTCATCGACAAGCCGTTGAGGCAGGAAAGGGGTGAAGTCAAGTCCAACCGAGGTCAGTTTGTCTAGCGCGCGTATGGTTTCGACCACGAGTTGGGTAGAACGCTTGAACAAGTAATAGCTCCTTCCGACTTGTAATGTCATACTTTGGAGATTGGGCGAGCAAGTGGGCAGAGCCTCGAGACAGGATACGAGATTTTCTTCGGGGAAGCACTCCATAGCGACTGCGCGGAAAGTGAGATTGAACGAGAGGAGAGTTTCGGAGAAGAGTAGAGACCATTCGCTGGTTGAAGACAATGTCGATGATGTATTGGGTAAGACAACCGTGAGGTTCTTGATAGCGTGGATGAAGGATCTTGGCGAACCGGAAGGACGCTGAGCCCATAGTTTCTGCAGAAGCATGAGCACAAGCTCATCATGCCCTCGAACTCCGACTTTAAGATCCTTGATAAACTTTGCGTGAATGTCGAACCGTGTCCATTGTCGTTCTGTAAGTGGAATTTGCGTCGACAACGCATTATACTAAGGGTCCGATTTAAGATCGAATTAACAATAGCTACAGCTGTGAGCTCATAAATGCTCGACTTACGTCTCTAAAGTCTACGTCTGGCAGAAGGTTGGAGAGACAAGATATTTGAGGCACCTTTGCCCAAACAAGGTGGACAACCGAAGGCCATATGGCACTGTGGACCCGAGCTAGTCGAGCACAGTCTCTGCGACTCAATTGAAGGTAAGTAGTGGAAGCGACTTCTGGGATCGTCCAGAATTGATGCATGAGGGCGAAGGTGAGCAATGGAGGCGAGAGATTCGGTGTGAGGGTTCAGTCTGTGAACATATAACTCAGACGAATTTAACTGGAAGTCTCGTGTGCTTGCAAATAACGAGTCACAGATGGATCGCGACAGGGAATCAAGCCTAGTTCGAAATGAGTCGTGAGGTTACTGTACGGTGGCGGAAGATGTCCTGACGCTCAAGGAAGCTGACCCGTTCGCGCAATGGTATTGAATGTTCTTTAACTCTAATTCGTAGCCACTTAAATCCGTACCCCCCGCGATGAGTCAAAGACGCAGCTGAATGAGATGAGCCGGTGGTGGTTGGAGGCTAAACACGATTAAACCCGGGACCGCGAGACCCGGCACCTTTTGCATGAGGTGAAGCCGCTGCAGCCACCATATGCACTCATGCCACTGCTCATTTCTCGACATTTCTCCAATCGATCCGCTTCAAAAATCAACCATTCAACATTTTTAGTTGCCCTCGCAAAGCATTGACGAATAAAAGACGTGCAAACCCAGACTGCTCGCGAATCACGGGCACGAGGTTACCCTTGCCTTCAGTACCAACGACATGGTCAAAGTCTTCAATATTGAATGATACCCTCGAGGGCGAACCCTTCAGTTGCTCTGGAAAGGAAGAAGATGTGCCGTGATGATTTATTCCACCCGGCTGCGTTCACGAACCCCCACATTCCGTCTGCTTCGGCTCTTAAGGTTCTCCGAATATGCCCCATTGGCTTAAGCAGGTAAAGGGATGAGCTTGGCTGACGAATTCGGCCTCAGGAGGAGCAGCAAACGTAGCCAGCTCGAATTGGGCCCAGCGAGCAACCACAAGCCTACACCGGCCGAGCGGAGGAACCTGCTTTACGGTAAGCGCTCTGACCAGGCACCCGTGGCCTTACGATTGTGATCCGAATGCTAATCCGATGCGATTTCTTAGATTCTCTGAAGGAGAGTTGGGGGCCAGTGAACAGTCCAAGTTCCAATGCAGACCACTGCCTCCTCCGTCCCAGACTACACCTGCGCCCTTCAGCGTGAAGCGAGCGCTTGCAGGTTACTACTGCTAAGGAGATGGGAGAGGAGGAGGTCAGGTCCATGCAAAGCTCGCCGACGTCGGCGGGCACGCCGTTTTCCCGTCGCCTTGTCGGTCCTCGCGGCTTTTGTCTTTTCACCAACACCCATCTCCCCTCCACCTACCTCCTCGGCTTGTCTCGTTCTCTTTTCACCCCCCAGCCTTTCGCTTCGTCAAGTATCACTACCACTTCTTCTCTACTTCTCCTTTGGCCTTATTCTTTTCCAGACTGTCGTTGCTATAATTGACGTTCAATGTCCAAGACATCCACGCCACCAATACTCATTGGCCATCTGCCCAGGGCAGAGCGGGAAGCCAGGAAAGCATTCACTGAGATACAGAACAATACATATGAGAACAAGTCATTAGGGAAGCAGAGGCAGGCTGAGGATGCGTTCCCCTGCGACTGCACCTTCGACCCTGCGCATGGTGAGTTTGCTGCCCCCTTCAGCACCAGCAACGCAAGATACCGAACGTATGTCGGTCCTCACCGGTACACCATTCGTATAGAGGAATGCACGTCGTATACCGCATGCGGAGAGAACGCAGACTGTATCAACCGCTTAACGCAAACAGAATGCTCAGAGTCTGAATGCCGGTCCAAATCCTACTGCCAAAATCAACGGTGAGGCCGGCGTCACACTCATCCCCCCGGAGCTTCATCCTATAGCTCAGCTATTGACTTTCGGACGTCTCTCATCTTATGAACTTAGGTTTCAGCGGAAGCAGTATGCTAACCTCGAAATCGTGCAGACGGAGAAGAAGGGGTTTGGTCTGCGAGCAGGTTCCGACCTCAAACGGCAAGTCGTCTGATGACGTCCTAAGCCCCAATGACCATTATTGCTCATGGAATACGTCTCCCGGTTATTAGGAATGATTTCATATATGAGTACATTGGGGAAGTCGTGTCGGAGCCAACACTCCTAAGGAGGATGAGGGCGTACAATGATGAGGGCGTTAAGCACTTTTACTTCATGATGCTGCAGAAGGGCGAGGTAGGATTATTGAACGGATGCTCTGAGGCATGAATCTGATCAGATACTCGTGGATCGATTTCCTCAGTTCATCGACGCAACGAAACGGGGTGGGATCGGTCGGTTTGCGAACCACAGTTGTAACCCGAACAGTTATGTGGCAAAATGGTTCGTCGGGAACAGGATCAGGATGGGTGTCTTTGCAAAGCGGGATATCAAGAAGGACGAGGAGATAACGTTCAACTACAACGTGGACCGATACGGGTATGAAACGCTACCTGCCACATGGACGTAAATCATACTGAATCTTGTTCATCGACAGCCATGACGCACAAACGTGTTATTGCGGCGAGCCTAATTGTGTAGGTTTCATTGGCGGCAAGACCCAAACTGAGGTGGCGAGCATGGATGATGTCTACATCGAAGGCAAGCACCAGCCCTGCAACCTTTCTGGGATAAAATATGTTAACTTGGAAGTTTAGCGCTGGGTTTGGATGACGAACAGATACGCGAACTCAATATCAATATTCCGAAGAAGAGCAAGAAAAACAAAAAGACTTCAGAGCAGCGAATCGAGGAGGAACTTAACTTTACCCTTCGACCGGTTCGTCCTGACGAAGTGCCGGCGCTCATCAACGCAATGCGGAAGGCTCTTGGGTCTACTCTTCCAATGCTAGAGAAACTCCTAAGTCGTATCGAGGTACGGCTGATAAGGGCTTCCGGCTTGGGGGGTCGCTGACAGTGTGCCTGTAACAGATGACGGATGATGCTGCGACGTTAAGGAACATCCTTCGGCTACGTGGCTTGGGTCTTATGGCCGATATACTGCAAGAGTACGACGACGAACTTGAGCTCGCTATCTCAGTAAGAAGGTTCTTGGACTGGTCGGCGTGAACGAGCGACTGACCTCGTTTCCAGGTTTTGAACAGCGTCAAAAAGCTACCGCTGGTAAACCGGATCAAAGTCGAAGATGTAGGCTTCGAGGATATTATCCGGCCTTTCGTTGATGGAGAGGACGAGACACTGTCATCTCTTTCTAGCGAGGTAACCGACCCGATGCTATCCATTTTGGACAACTACGACTGACACCTCCCCCAACTCCCAGATCCTCGAGAAGTGGTCACAACTAGAACAAGGATATCGTATTCCGCGGCGAAAGCTGGAAGACGACGACGTTCAAACCATCACGCACATCACCATCGAAGAAGAGTCTGAGAGACCCAAGAAGCGACCAAGAGTCGACGACATTGAAATCCCACTGGACCTACCTCCACCCGCACCGAACACATCTTTCCGCCGGGTCTCCGCGCATGTGGCTTACGAACAGACAGCAATCCCCTCTCAGACTCCGCTACTACCCAGAGAACCAACTAGGGATCAATTGGACGCCATCATTGCCCGAGCTAACGCCGCCGCGGCGGAAATGGCAGCGGCCAACACCCCTGAACCCGCTCCTAAAAAGTCGAAAACTCGACCGCCGATAGATAAGGCTAAGGCGGACGCTCTGAAGGAGAAGCAGTTGAAGAAACTCGTCGGAGCCGTCGTCGTGAAGGCAGCCGGGAAGTACGCTAAGCCTATGGGCAAGGATACCTTCAAAAGATTTGCTGAAGAGGTCAGCCAGTCTTGTTGCATCGTCCGCTATTCGAGAAGCAGCTGCTGACTTGCTTCCACAGTGCACGATGTCGATCGCGGAGAAGGAAAAGAAATCATCCACCTACGCAACATCAAAACTGGACAAACTTTCGGACGACAAGCAGGCCAAAATCAGGAAATACACTAAAGACTTCTTCGCAAAAGCCATGCATAAAATCGACAAGAAGAAAGCGGCCAAGGTTGTCGCAAGCCCGTCGTCAAGTTCCAACTCGCAGTCATCGACAGCCGACCCTCGAAGAGGGGGTTCCAGTGGCAGCACCAGCACGAGTTCGAGTACCACACTTCGAGGGTGCGAGCTGTCGATCAGAATTGAAGATACCGATGCCTTTACTTTGGATGGCGACGAAGTCAACTTCAACGATGTCATGGACGAGATGTTTGGGAAGGATGACGAGGAAAATACGTTGCACGCCACTCCCGACGGAGACATCGATGGTGACCAACTTACTGTGGACACGGCTAGCGCACTGAATACGCCGGTAGATGGAGAGGCTCTTATGGACCATCGTATTAAGCTGGAGGACATGGCTATGGCATGACCAAGTTTATGGGTCTTACGGCGGCTATTCGAACGCTACGTAACTATATTCTTTACTTATTACCTTTCTTTTTTTGTTGATGCGAATAGCATCGTTCGAGTTTTTAAGCGGAGATTTTGGCGTTTCGGGTGTTATTAGTCGATTGCTGGTCCTGTGTATCGTTTACATGAAAGATTGTCCCCACCTCCCCAGGACCTTGGACTGGCCTTTGCCAGTGGGTTGGTTGGTTGGTTACCTAGTTGCTGTGATCCGAAGGTCTTCGAAACGATATATACCACGGGAACGCTGCGGCGGGCGGTGGATGGGCTTAGTGCGGCATTCGCAAGTTTCTGGACAGCTGGACAGTAGAGGCAAACTCGTATCTCGAACACCGTTGCTTCCCAACCCGAGACATCACACTTCGAACAAGTGAAACCACTGGATCTTCCCAGGCGGTGAACTGATATATAGCCTCGCTGTGTGACCTTTAGAAAGACGGAAGCTTTCGAATGGACTCGCTGGCATTGGTTTAGGGCCCTCCGTGATCCAAACGGAGGTTGCCGCGAGAAAGTCACTGGCGCTTCGATTTGGGGGGACTTCGGCATTGATCGAACTATGTTCCTTGGCTCCAATCGACTCTCAGAGGAACGAATAAGAAGGATAGGAGAAGGGCGGTGTGGGTCGAAGGGGAGTTCTCCTGTCCGGCATTTACCACTCGCCGGGGATAGCAAAGCCACCCACAGCCCACCACCCACCGAACCCAAGACCCATCCACATTTCCCGAAAGACAAAAACCCCCAATAAAGTTGTTATTTATTTTGATGGCGGGCCGTTCCCCGGGGAGAGAAGTTGATAGAAGTAACGTACACCGAAGCCAATGGCCGAAGGAAGGTTGCGGTGGTAGCAAAGTGGCGCGCGGTCCGGAGGATTGTCTTGCGCGGGATTAGACACAAGTCTCGTCTCGTCTCGCTGATCCCCCCCACGCCGCTTTGACCCCGCCTCCCGTGTTTGGCGGGAAATCCACTATGTGCCACAGGTACTGTATCCATGGAAATTGGGCTTGGGCGCGTGTATTGTCGATCCGTCGATTATGTGTGGAGTTCGGGCTTGGTACGGTTTTTGGTAGTAGTCTTTTCCCGCGGAATGGAATCCTAGTGGTTAATACATCACCCCCAATCTACGGAACCCCGTGGATTCCAAGAGAATGCGTGTTGATGTGAGAGAGTCGATCTTGCAATCGTTGTGGCGTCCGAGTGTCACCGGGTTGCGACTCGCGGTTTCGTGGGAGACGCCCCCGAGTGAAATGACCGACGCGCAAAGTTGATGTTGGTAGTTTGCGACGTATTTCCCCCGGAAGTAACGAGAAGACTGTGGACAGACCCGGTACCGAGGGCGCCTCGAAAGACTGGGACTGTTTGGGAGTCGAGAATCCTTCATTTTAGGAATAAGTTGAACCGCTGTCAGCCGGATGGCTCTCCCCGAAATTACGATCGTCCCTCTAACACAGACCATTAATCTAGACCCTGGTTATAAGGTGGAGTCAGAAGACTTCGAGGGTGGTAGAGTGTTTATGAAGGTACTCACGCTAGTCACAAGAGCACTCGTCGAACCCGGAGGGACGGGGTAAGCTACGAAAGCGACGGTAGGACCGTCTCTCGGACACAAGGCCACTAATCTAGAGCCCTGGCTAAAAGTGGGAGTCAGAAAGCTTTCGGAATGGTAGAGTGTTTATGAATGTACTCACGTTAGTCACGAGAGCGCTCGTCGAATCCGGAGGGGAAAGCTCCAGCTCGGAAAGCGACGGCCAGAAACCGTATTGTCACAGCCAAAAGCAGCTCTCCGAACAGCTTATCGAGAGTAAATCGGCAACCTTTCTCAACACGGAAAGGTTTCAAGAGTTAGTGATAGCATTTCAGAGATGCCGGGCGTGCTGTCGACGCAGATCATACCTGGGCCGCATTTGGCTCTCGCCACCGGGCTGGGCTCCTCGGAATGGTAAATAAGCTATCTTGTGCCACCAGTCCATCGATGCCGTCTCCGATAAGTCTCCCTTCGCGCACTTCTGCACTAATACGAGTTGATTGAATACGATTTTCACTAACCTGTTAGATAATAGGTGTTGGACGAAGCAAATGAGACCGCTGCCTTTGTCTACCGTGGGGAAACGCCACCACGTTCCCTCGAGCCAGTGAGCTGTAAGGGCAAGCGGGCTTGTCAATTCCGAGCAGAGCTGGTATGCACTCGTAACGAGTTCAAAAGTTTAATAGAGTTGGTGTGTTCGACTGCAAACTTGCTGCGAAGCGTTATGCCGCCTGGGAAGATCGTGTCGACCGAGAGGGGAACAAGCATGATACATACCATGGGCACCTCGTCAACTAACAGCATCGTTGGAATGCGAGACGGGCGTAATCGCACTGGGAAAGGAGAACCTATCGTTTGCTCTGCCGTAGCAATTCGGGCGCGCGGTCCAAATTGAAACACCGCGAGAACAGGTGGTTCACAGGGGCACTCTCGCTCTGTGAGCACCCACGCAACGACGTCAGCGTCACCGCCACAGTGTATGCCTGAGGGCTTCACCCAGGTATAGGTGTTTTGGGGGCTCAGTTTGAGTGTTCCCGATGAAGTGCCTACATTGAGCCCGCAGCCCGATGTCCCGATGCATCTCACAATGTCAATCGTTATCGGACCAGCCACGTCAAACTCTCGGTCCCAAAAAGGTTTTGCCAGGCTCAGCTGACTGTCCCGTGGGGGCGTTGCGGTACCGCTTCCACTTCCTCGCTCGAGTCTTTGGGGGGAGTGCCAGCCCGAGGGAGTGGTTCACGGGGACATCGCGATTTGATCTTGATTGCATCTTTTACGAGCTATACCGGATCGGGGTGTGTTTGCCGTGGAGGGAAGTGTGTTCTCCGTGCCATCAATTCAGTTTTGCTGAGAGGGGAAATGAAACACCTCCGCAATGAACGCATTTGGTCGTCCCTGTTATCGCGATATCAGGGTTCTTGGTAGCCGATCGGCGGAGTCCATCTAGCTGGTCCTAACCCATCCCGGATGCATCGGGCGACGCTATCCTAGCCCCCCAGGTTAAGGAAAAAGACTTCCACGAAAACCAATCAATCAAAACTACGAGGACAACACTAAAGAAGTTTCATCTCCGCGCTCGTTATGTAGCTCTAGCTCCAGACTCAAGGCTTGCCCCTCGTAATTGGCACCCCCTCATAGCCACTAGCTAAGGTTGGATGACGACACGCTGCCATTCAGTTCAAACGATGAGTGCCCCTTCCCACCTGGTACTTTGTTCGTTCTTAGCACATGATCATGCCTTTCCTTTATCGTCGAGAAGCTGAGTTGGCCGTGTGGCCCATTTGCGGGGCCCGATGCATCTTCTTGTAACTCCCCCCCATTATGACACTCCTTACCAGGCCCCGATTGACGTTGTAGATGAAGTGGCTGCTCCAAAACCTCGAAACACGCCGCAAGATCACCATCGGGCCTAGTTAGTTGGCTGAGTCACTCGTAGCGACCATGGTCCAACTTGCACTTGTCCCCTCACTATTTCAACGCAGACTGGCGACGTCGTCACCCGCGGCATCGCTGATAGCCCTTTCGTAGTCCGTTTGCACTAGCGCGGTTCCTACTGAGTTCGCCTTTGCTGCATGGATACACAAAAGCGCTTGCGGGGAGCGGGTTTTTGCGCGCGCGCTGACAGACGAAAAATGGCAGAAAATTGAATTAAATTGTCCCTTGTGACCAAAACAAATTGACCCCTTTAGGCTTGTGAGATGAATCGGGACCCGCGTGGCGTATCGGGCAAAGGGCCAAAGGGGTTCAAATCGTAGATGTTATCTAGATCACCGGGCCCCTTGACGAGGGAACATGTCCAGTTACTGTTCGGGGCCTCGGCTTTGATGGCTTGACGATTGGTCGGTCCTACACGTTGGATATTCCTTTTCCCAAGGCTCTTTTGTAACGCCCGGATGAACGTAATTGCAAAAAAAAGAGAGAAGTGGACTCGGAGGGAGCCGAGGCAGCCAAAAAGTTCCGCGTGCCCGGATGGGGAGGAGTCAACGGACTGTAAACGGCACACGGAGCTTTCCGAGTCGTTAATGGGCTGCCCCTGGCACGGCCAACCGTCTCAGGTAGCCCGTTCAGCAAGCATCGACCAAAGCGCACAAGTCCTTCAGCCAGCTTAACAGAGAATGAAATTCGATGACCTCGCGGCACTCGTGACCGGACGCCGAGGGTGCGAAAGAAGAATAACCTTCGATAAAAAAAAGAAAACCTCGGCTCCAATTTCCCCGTCGCATCATCTCCTCTCGGCTCGCAAAACTCCGAAAGACCTGACCTTCCCTTCCCCTTCTTCTTCTCTCGCCTTGTTCCAATAATTTCTCCTATTCTCACATCCCTTATTGCCCTCAGCCCCCATCGCGATAGGAAGGGCCGAGGTAAGCGATTTCATCGGGGGGCTGGGAGGGGTGGGCTGCTCATGTGGTACCAGCGGGGTGTTTCGAGCCTCGGGTGACACTTTCCAAGTCGAGGTTGTTACGTGCAGTGTCAAGATGCTATCGGGCACGTTGCATTGCTTCCAACACGCCCCCCACCCCTCTCTGATAGCTTCCTTGTTTCTCTACCTGAGGTGCGACGAGAGCAAGCTTCTGCATCTACAAACGACTATCTGGGAGTCCCCAGAAATGGTCCCTTCCGCTGTCCTTCGCACTGCGAAAAGAGTCTGACGCGCACACACGCACGCACGCAGCGTGGCGCAAGGCAAGGTTGCCGTTGGATCGATATTGCTTTCTGGGTCAGAATTAAGCGAGTCGAGTGGAGGACCTCCCACTTATCGCGGCGGGCTGTGATCCGGCTTGCTTTTCCCTTCTATCCAATACGAAGCGGTAAATCCTCACCTTCCGTTTCCGGAGGACTGAGTTCCCCGGTGATCTTTTATTTCGTAAAAAGAATATAATTATCTATTAGCAATAATTTTCTGCCCTCCCGTCTCGTCCCAACGTATTTCCCAAGCGCTTAGTTGTCACGTTCCCTCCCTCCCGACTCCGCCGGACGACGCGTTCCGGTCTTGGTTTGTCCATTTCACGGCTTTTCTTTTGCGTGGGGGCCGCGATAGTCTAGAGTCTTTTGTGGCGGCGCTGCCGACCGACCGTGTGACGAGTCTAGAGCGAACAAGTCCGAATGAAAAAGAAAAACCAAACAACGGCGGGCGGTGCTAAGACGGTGCTAAAACAAGTGGACAGCGATGGCTCGGCAAATGCCCCATCGCCCCCAAAAATTACGTTAGCGTCGTTGCCTGGGCATTTTCAAAAATACAGTTGTCCCCACTTGTCTAATTCGGAATGCCGTCCCGGCGGTCCGCGCCTTGAGACCCCCCTCCTGCCCCCAAAAAATAAAGAGAGAGGGGTGACAACAACGTTGAACCTGTTGTTCAAGGTTAGAGTGATTGATTGATGGTTGGGCCTGCACGCAGGCGCGATCGATGCTCTCGGGCCCGTCGGGGGTTGGTGCTGTTACGATATTGCGTTCAAAGTAAGGATAGCGAAAAACAAACCCGAAACAGGTATTTAGGAGGGCGTCGTTGTTCGATCGTCGTCACGCAAGGTATGCCGTAGATGGGAACTAGGGCGAATGATCAGGAGGAATGTGGCGTTGTGATGCTGAGGGGGGGAAATGGGGCAACAGGAACCGTCCGCAGGTTTTGCCCGCTTTGGTGCCCGAAGCGACATATGATTTACGGTAGCGAAGACACGATGCAGCGAAATGTATACTTGGAAGCAGAGGCTCGGGTTTCTTGTGTAGCTACAAAGCAAGAATAGCGACTCTTTATTGGGGACGATGACCCCCCAAAACCTTGCCAGCGCGCTCGACCCACACATCCCTACTCGTGCCAACGTAGAAAGACCAGGGATGCATGGCTAGCTGGGCAGATCACTATGTGAAGGAACGTTTCGCTCGCTTCCGAAAGCTGTTCAACCTAGAGTTGGGCGGTCCTGGCGAAGCACTTGCCTACACACCCTCTCTCACTTCCATCGCAGTCGACTCGAAACTCGCTCTCCCTGAAGTCAACAACATGAAACTCCCTCCTCTTTTCGTGAAATTGACTCTAATCCCTAGGAGGAACGAAGGAACGCCTGGCAACGAACGGGAGAGAACGGCGAACACAGTGCGGCGGACAGATCGGGAGCACAAAGGCTCGGTCTAGGAAGCTGCTGGCTCCCAGGGGCTTCTTCTCACCTAGCTGGGCTCCAATTTTATTTGTTTCGTTGTACCTCAAGAGAGAATGTAATTTAAGAGAATTCAATGAGAGGGGCGGGTTAATCCGTCCCGAGCGTGACAATCGGTTGTCGCAGGGCGGTAGAACCTCTCCCCCCCCCCCCCTCAACGAGGAAGAGAGCAAGCGAACTGCCTAGTCTCGAGTCATCGACCTTCAACTAAGCGAGATCTTTTTCATTATAGGCATACAGCCTTCCGTAGCAAGTTCGGTTCGAGTCGAGCACGTTTCGGTGGTGTGGAGTAGGTGTGTGCTGCGAGCTAGTGCGCCGATCATACTAGCCCCACAGAAAAGCCGATCGAAAGAAGCACAGCCACTTTTTAGCACCAGCTCGAGAAAAAACTACTCGCTTCGTACTCGTGTCGTGATCCTGCAATCCACAACTAGCCCATCCATCCAAAAATGCCCCCATCATTTTGTGTACGCACTCTCCGCGAAGGAGTTGTTCCGCCGGCAGTGATTGTAAAACGGGCCACAAAAGCGGTGAACCAGGATGCATGACCGAGAAAGCCAGTAGTCTCACAAGAACTAGAAGCAGTCACCGAGATCGTCGGTCAAAAGGCTTTACGTAGCGTTCTTCAAACCTTCGTTGCACCAAGGCACGTGCATGTGTATGGCGGCTTAGGGTGGCATGGTGCGCCCCCGTGCGATTGCCGCATTTGTTCACAAAGAGCCGACGGCGGGAGGTTCTTTTGCCCAATTGAGCGTAAAACACACGCGCGCGTCGGGGGTTATCGCGTGGCAGACAGATCTCAGGAGAAGAAGAAGTTCTTGGGAGGCGCATTGCAATTGAGGGGTAAAGAGAGGAGTGCGCCTTTATCTCCCAAATTGAGTAGAAAATTTCTCGCGCCCCTCCGTGTGCATGTTGTTCGGTGGCTCGGCAATGCAAAAATCGAACACGGACGTGGGAGAATTTCACGAAATCCTTCGATAATAACAAGTTCTCGTCATAAGACTGCGATTCAATACATAGTCGTACACAAGTAGGCGCGGAGGAGGAGAGAAGTTCAAAGAAGGCGGTGGTGGTGTGGTGTTTGTTTTGGGTCGGGTGAACGTCGGGAATTGAGTTCCGAAGGCAAGAGGCCCGACGGTGGGAAGCGTACAGTACTTCCCGCGGATTGGACACGACATGCTCTCATGAGTCGGCCACTCGCACAGTGCCCCTCGTGTGCTCATACTGCGTACTTCGCGGTCAGTGGGGAGCGGTAGGGTGCGTGTGAGGGGGGCTGGGTGGTGAGGGGCACACGTTTAATGAGAGTCGGGTAGTCGGTCTTTGAGCCTCTCCGTGGAGGGGGGAATCGCAATCGACGCTTGGACAGATGATGGCATGACTACTCGGGTGATGAAACGATTATTACAGGATCCGAGGACATGAAGGAAGTGGATGATAGAGAGGCCTTTGGGGTCCAGTGCAAGTTGGACGTAAAAACGTCGAAAACCGGGAATGACTGAGGCAGTAAACGCCGACTCGTCACTAACGCCGCATTTGCCGTTGGACCAATTGCATCTTGGCGGCGCACGTCCGTCAGCCTTCGAGAAACTAGTTTACGCGAGGGGTAAGGCAAATCGCAGGGGGAGAGCGATATGATAAGTAACTGGAAGAAGTTTTGCCCCAAACACGTCGGGGGTTTGATTTCCTGAAAGAGCAAGATGAGACGGGCCCGGGTCGGCGGGGGTCTGCCTTTGTGTGGTTTAGGAACCGCGCAGAGCACTCGGGCCCGTTCAAGTGGATACGCAAATACTCACGAGCGTCGGGAGTCGCGATGCATCTTGTTTACTACTGGGAATGTACCGAGTGTGAGATTTGGAAATTGAGATGGGGATAGAGTGCGTCTCGGCGGGTGGGCACTTGCGGCCGTCCGTGTTAGTTGTTATTCCAGCCCACGAAACTAGAAGGCGCGCTGATCTAAGAAAGCGCCTGAAGGTGATTGAAAGCTGCTCTTTGATTGAGGGGACGGGCTGTTGTCACCATGGTTTTAGAACCTGTTAGAGTAACGCCTTGTCACACAAAGAAAAAACACCAGGATATTGTTTACTACTGGGAAAAAGCACGTGGAAAGGAGATAATAAAGTATATGACCTGTAATGGGATAGACTGCTTCCAAGGTCTGAGATTTTATCGGGAATCAGTCTGAAGTCCGGACAAGCAATCCCCCACCGCCGTAGCCTCTGAACCTTTCCCTTCACTTCCACTATTTCGGGTCGGTCCCAAACTTTTGGACGGGGGGACACTTGGACCCCAAACACCAAGAGACCCTTAGTCCAAGGACCCTGTCATCGGCGAGTATAAGCTCCCGCACATCCCCTCCTCCCTTCCAACCCACAATCCCTCCCTCGCCGCCCTCTCCCCTCTCCCCTCCCCTCCCACATCCTCATCTCTACACTCTTCGTTTCCTACTCTCACATCCACACTCGGTATACAACTACTTCTTTCCCTTTTCGAATAACAACGCATCAACCAGTAGTATCACCATCACCTACCAACTGACAAACCATGTCCAAGAACACCAGAGCTCGTGCGGGTTCGTCTTCCATCCACAGCCCTGTCTTCTCCCCGCCATTCGCTGACAACAGTCCTAACTACAGCAGAACCAACAGCCCACGTCGACCTTGAATACCCATCATCCGTACCTACCTTCACCGTCAACCCCACCCAGCTCTCCTCCTCCTCAACACCACAGCCATGGTTCTCCGCATTCGGTCGCAAGGACGCAAACGCTCCATTACCATCAGAGATCGACCCAAAGTACTCAGACCCTGCCTACTACGCATCCTCATCAAACTACGGCAAGAACGGTCGCAACACCTCGCACACCGCTAAGAAGCCAGAGGGCCACATTAAGCGTCCACCAAACTGCTTCCTCCTCTTCAGGTGCGCAGCACTCTCTCTCTCTCTCTGTGACATTGTGATCGAGACTAATTGATTCCGCTCGCTTCGGTCTGCTCTGCAATCCCATTTCATTTCCTCCCGTTCCGATTTGGACTGCCTCCGCTTCGCGACTTGCATCTCCGCCTCCCTACCCAAAACGGACAACGCGTCGTTTCCGTGGTGGTTAACTACAATCAGGTCGCACGTTAAAGAATCTGGCATCCGCATCCCAGACGCGCTCAAGCCGATCATCAAGGAGAAGCTAAGAGAAAAGAGGAAGGAGCAAAAGCCTAATGGCGATGATGACGACGAGTCGGACGACGACGACGACAACGACGACGATGAGCAGAGTGAGTCTCCTGATTTCCTATCCCCCATCTCGACATCGTCATCGGAAATCCTATCCTATACTCTCTCCAACTTTTCGAGTTCTGTGCATCGACTCTCATTAATCCAGGGACCTGAGCCCTTGGTCATCTTCTGTCCGACCCCCGAGCCCAATCGCGATCGCGCTCTCTGTTCCTCCTCCTCCGTTCCCATGCACACTCGAGAGCTTGGGCTTTGCCATGCTCTGTGTTAATTCCTTTGAGCTCCTCCTCCTCCTCTTAAACTCCGCCGCCGATTATGCCCTGCACTGTGCAAATGTCCCACGTCTTCCGCTCTCCCCCTCACAACTCGTGGCCACGCTTGTTCGTTGTGACGCGTTGAAACTGATCTCAATCTCTCTCTCCCTCGTTATCCTTTTGAACACGTTCCAGGCGTTAGCAAGATCTCCGGCATCCTTTGGGATTTCCTCCCCGCCGCCGAGAAGTCGTTCTTCCGGGCACGCGCTGCACACGCCAAAGCGATGCATAAGAAGCTTTACCCGAACTATAAGTACTCTCCTCAGGTCAGTTTATCATATCTTTCTCCCCCCTTTTCTCCCCCTCCTTCTTCCCTCGCCCCTTCCCTCTCAAGCCGCCTGTGTTGTGTACTAATGCCACCTTTTCCCCCTTCCTACTCTCCTCATCCCATGCCATATTACGTATTTCCTCCGCCATACGTCCATGTACAACCTCATCAATCATTCGCGCCGCAATTTCCACAGGTCAAGGACAAGACCGTGAAGCGACGAGTTGGGAAAAAGATGGCTCCCGAGAAGCGCGAACGACTGGAAGAGGTCGCAGGCGTCCTCGTCCGCGAAATGGGATGGGCTACCGAGGGAGAAGTCAAGCAGAGGAGTCAGACTCCCTCTGTAAAAGCCTCCACTCCAGCTCTCGAAGCCGGTCCTTCAAATTCCGCCGTGGGAGTCGCTCCTGGCGAGACCGTCTTTGGCGTTTCTGGGTACGAACATCAACATCCTCACTCGTACAGCAAGACCGGCTCCGCTCCACCATCTTCCTCATATGGACCTGGAATGGAAGCAGGTGCTATGGGTGTACCGATGGGTACGTCTCCGATCGATCCTCTGGCTTACAACGGGCCAAGGATGGAAAGGCGTACTTCTAGCTGCCCTCCTCCCAACGCTCACCTCTCCTGGGCTGAAGTTCCTCCAACTCACACTCCTCCCGCCTCCACCTCGTACCAACCTCTCTACCAACAGCAGCCACAAGCCATGTATCCCCCTGCTCCACCTCACCCATGGAACACTTACGCTGCTGCCCCAGCTCAACCTCAGGTTGTCTACCCGCCACCACCACCACCAAACGGAGCCTACGTGCGCCCTGGAGGCAAGACCATTCGCAAGATGCGAACCGGTCCAACCAGCGCCAAGAGCCAGTTGCTCAATGGCAAGCCTGGATCCTCCGGCAAGAAGAACCACCAGCGCGGCGCTTCTTCGAACGCTACGCCTTCGCCCGCTCCTCCGACTCTCCCGAGTCTTCCTGCTGCGTTGGGCAATATGGCTCACTCGGCTTCGGATGTTCCGATGACCACGGGTACCGTAGCTCCCTTCGATGCAACCGAAAATGGATGGAGTTTCCAACACCAGCCGAATCATTACGTGAGTGTTTTCCCTTAAAAAACTGAATTTTGCCTTTGTGCGATCGGTATCCTGACGAAACGGCTTCTTGTGTACAGGACCAATCGCAACACTCTTCTCCACAGACGTTCTCGAGCTCCGCTCCTCCCTCTGTCCTCTTGGAGACCCCTCCATTCCACCCTCAACTCCAGCACCCTACCTACGTCGCTGGTCCCATGTCGGCTTCTTCGCAGCAACCCGCTGTGTACGACCCTGCTTTCCAAGCTTCTCAGCAACTGCAGCAGCAACAGTTCGGCGACTATTCCATTCAGCCGACTCAGCCTGCTCAGGCATACACGTTTGTTCAGCCGACTCCAGCCGCCAAGGCTTCTGGGGATGATCAGGGCGAGCTCCAATTGACGATTGTGGATCCCAACTACACCTTCCCTCCTCTGAGCGCCTCGCCTACTGGCAGCCCGCGCTCCGGATCTCCTCCTAGGGCTCCATCCCAGAGGGAAGCTAGCAACAAGAGGCAGTTCACGAGGCAGCACCATCACTCCCCGTTGGGCAAGCAGACTATGACCGTTCGCGATCGCAAGGTCAACAGGCTCAACACGGCCTCTCCCGAGCGCGCTCAGACCACCGCCGGATCTCCTTACACCCCCTCCAATACCGCCGCTCCGCAGCTCGTCAGCCCCACTCCCATCACTCCCATCTCGAGCATGTCCCTTCACCAGCAAGCCGGTCAGCAGCAGCAGGCGCAGTCCCTCGACGACCTCGGCATCGAGTTCAACTTGCCCGCGAACGGCGACCCGAGCACGACCGAGTTCCACTTCCCCGCTGGCGTTGCCGGCGAGAGCGGAATCTTCGACTACGGTCTCCTCGGTGGAGCTAACGCGAACGTTCTTCTTGGGGATGTCGCCCTTGGGATGCACGAGGACGGACAAGTCTCGCAGGGCTACGCGGCTCAGTTCCAATCGCAGGCTTACGGCCAGGACGTTGGGCCATTGGGTGTTCCCCTTGATGCCCTTTATGGCGCGACGGAGGATGCCGGTGCTGGGCCCCTTCTGGAGCCGTTCGATCCCTCGAACTACATTACCGATGGACAGGACGATTCAGTCGCCGCTCCCGCTGTCGACCTGTCTACCGCTGTTCAGGACGAGCTTCCCATGACTTCGGCTCAGCAGCTCGAATACGACATGATGGAATGGCGCCGAGCCTCCGAGGGTCAGCAGGGTGCTCAGGACGCAGCCCCCAGGCGAGCGAGCGTTATGCTCAGCCAAGCTTTGGGTGGAGAAGTCGGGTTCGCGTTGTACGGCTTCGATGCAAACAGCGCTGCTACGACTGCTCAAGATGCTCCGGCGCCTCGTGGTGGATACGAGATGGTCAACAGCCCCGCTGGCGTTGAAGCTTCTCCCGCGTTCAACATGGGCTTTGACTTCCAAAACGAGATTCAGTTCGGCAACCACCCCCACCACCCCCCGGCCGCGTCGTCGTACAGCAACGTGTATGCCCAGGGAGGTTTGGGAACTGTTGTGGAGGAGCGTGAACGTGCTTCTAGCGAGGAGGCTGATGATTCCAAGAGGTTCAGTCGGGACTCGACGGGCCATTGGGTGGCTTCCAGCGCCTGAGCGCAATCAAGGGCTCTCTCCCCTTTGTGCTCCCTCCCCCGACATCTCCATCATCGCGTTCCTTGCATGGTCGTGTTTATTCGGCTCCATCCTTCCATTATTGCATTCAATGATCGTGGGCCTCAAATGGGGTCCCTCCGATCTATACGCCTTTTCACTTCAATCAATCTCCACACTTTACCTCATGCTATGGATACTCTTTCTCGATCAAGCTTCATATGTTCCCTCACAAGATTGCACGCTCTCATGCCTTCCCTATATTGGATTCGGTTCCCTTCTACTCCTCCCCCCCTCACTTTTTAGCTGCCCGCCGTCTCGTATCTCCCTTTCTTTCCTACTTTCGGCTTCTGTATATAATTTGGTTTTATTTCGTTCCCAACTCCGCGGGCAACTCTTTTTTTCTTTACTTCTTTATCATTCTGTTAGTACCTTTTATTCTTTTTCTTCTGTCTGTCCAGAATTATAGCCTAGTGTATTACTACTTCGAAGCCTGTTGGTCACCACGCTGTTGTAATTCAGCTGCATGGAAACATTGTAAATAGACTTTGCATTATCCCAACTGTTTACAAAAAAAATGCCGAGCGATCGAGTGCCAGAAATTCGAAGATAACTCTAAAAACGGTCTGGTTCTGAAGAACAATGGGAAGTGGCGTTCCGGGTGTTCCGCCCATGATGAGCTGGCACCTGTCCCGCGAACACGAAACGGACGCATGTAAAGCATGCCTAGAAATCGGATTTCGCCGGGTTGCACTCTAATGGGAGATAATTGTTCACGGATACGGTGCGGGGCTAGATACGTTTGGGAATTATAATTGGTGAATTTCAGACACAGCGGCAGGTTCAAGGGAGGCGGACACGTCACCGCTACCCTGGACCGGCATTGGATCGACAATCTGGTAGAGAACAGGGGTTTGTGACTGGTATACGAACGAATTGCTTCCCCACGGATCGACAGGACTCCTGCCTTCCATGTAGGCTAGCATGGGTTCGCGGAAGTCCTGGATTCCCAAGTCCTCGCATCTTGTCATCCTCAGGAGCTGACCCAGCCCTTCGTCGTTGGTCACATTTGGATCTCCGGGACCATTCAGGTAGTCTACGACGGAATCGTCAATCTCGTCGGCGGTTTTCCCCCAACTGCCGAGACTGCCGGGGTGCGCTGCAGTAAATAAGGCCGAGACTCGAGTGAGTGTGTGTTTTGACGTAAAGAACGTGCTAGAAAATTTGAACGACGTACTATACGTGGCAATGGCAAAGCACATCCAGCTGCAGAGACCGCTGATCATTTGCTCCCGACGCGTCTGAGGGCCCTCGTTTTGTCGATCTTTGCCGTCCACGAGGTGTGGTGGTAACTCGTCGCCAACTCGATAGACGCGTCGACAAGCTGGGCAGATTCTACCAACTTTACGCGTGACATTGTAATATACGATCTAGAAAAAGGAACGTTGAAGTTTTAGATGGAAGGTCAACCGATGGAAAATGGAACGCCTTACCAGTGCGACCTCCGGGGGCAACAGTCTGTGCAAAATCGGGAAGACCTCGATTGCGCTGAGGTCGGAGCACTGCAAACGCGGTTAGCTCGTGCATTTTATCGGCACGGATGTATCCAAAATGGCAAACTCACCCGAGGGTCGGTAGTGCACGCAGGATCCGCAAACGGGGAGTGTAGGAAACGCGACACGTCCAAAACGCGTGGCCCATTGCCTGGATCATGGATGAAAGCAGGCTGTACGGCTGGCAAGACAGTGACAACCGGAAGATATTGTACTACTTGTGGGTTGATTATTGCTTGTACTGGAGGAGCTGGTTCTGTAAACTCAGGCTGCGTCTCCTCGTTCAGAGGTAGATCGGGAGTTTCGGGTACGGCAATCCCTCGAGCGCGTTTTCTCTCGAGATGCCTCTGGCTAGGTGCTTTCTTTGATTTTCCCGATGCCATTTGTCCAAGAAGAAACGCGTTGGTTTGAAGTGGTTGGAGGAGATGGGTCAGAGCGGAAGCACCCCGACTTGTTTGTTTACTGCTTTGTCAGCGCGGAGTCTTCGGCAAATAAGCCCCCATCGCTTTGCTTCAACGTTCTAATATTCTGAGCCGTTCTTTGGGCGGCGTACAAAGCACGAAATCGCCGAGTCGCAAGGCTGTATGCAGGCAGGAGAAGAGCAACAATTCGGTAAAGCTCGTCAGACGATCCGGCCCTCCGGAAAAGGCGAGAAGCAGGCTGTGTATCGAGGCCGACCTCAGTGTTACCGGTGACCATTACAGCCATTGTCGCTTAGGAATAGTGCCCCGCTGATCTATTTGGGCTACTTGAGCCGAGACTGTATCACCAACTATCGTCAGGACCCTTTGTTTGGTTGTCGCTCTGGAGGCGTCGGTGTTTGGTAGTGTTGGCAGCTTGTTCCAACCACCACGTTCGATCAATACCCCAAATTTGGAACCCATAATGCACCACTTATGGACTATCCCGGAGCTTCTGGATGAAATTCTCAACGAGCTTCCAGAAGGAAACTTACCAAACATGGCGCGAGTTTGCAGAGCTTTCTGGGCTCCAGCTGCTCGGTTGATTTGGCAAATGGTACCCTGCTTCTCCTATTTGCTGGTACTCTTCCCAGAGGAGCGCCAGCAGGTGTATCGATTAGATTCTGCGGAGGTGGGGCATTCCCGTCTCAAATCTTTAGCCAAATGAGACATATTGACCATTCATTTGTAACAAGTTTTTGGCCTTGTCGGGAGAACCGCGACGCTATGAATGGGAACGGTTTCGACTGTATGCTCATTTCGTGAAGGAGTTATCAATGACCATGGATGAAGTCAATTTTGTCACTCTCCAGCAATTGCAAACATCATCAAAGGGGACGAAGCTATTGCCCAACCTGCGAGTATTATCTCTAAACATCGCAACCTCTCCACCACCGCACCAAATAGCACAAGCCTGCAAACTCCTCCTTTGCCCCACCTTGACAACCCTAGGATGCCGGTACATTCATCAGTCCCCCAAGCAAGATGAAACAATGCTTCAACTCACCGACTGCCTCCAGTCGACGCCACACCTCGAAGAGTACCGCTGGGAAGCAACGGAGACGTCTAGGGCAGGAATCTCGCGCCTGTTCGCTGTTCTTCCCTGTTTCCCCAGACTGCGCTCGATTGACCTGGTGGTTAACGGCCTTACGACTGAGCTCGTCCAGCCAGCAGCTCAAATTCGGAAATTGGAATATGCCCGGTTTGCATTTCTCACAAATCCGGAGGGATCTTTGGCTTCCGAGCGAGTCTTATTCCCATCACTGAAGGAGATGATATGCATAGGGTTCAAGTCAGCCGTGCATACCCTCCTACTTTCCATCAGAACGCCAGTGTTGGAAACCCTCTCTCTCGACCTATACAGCTGGTGGGGCGAGGACGACACGGACACGTTCGCGGGGCTTGGGAACCCCATAAATTTCCCCTTCCTAACGACGCTGAATGTGGGAGGCCTAATCACATCTTGGAACGAGTTAACGCCGCTTCTCTCGTTCAAAGGAATAAAGGAGCTGAACATGGACCCAACGTTCACTACAGACGAGGAAGGTCCATGGTCACCATCCACTATTCGGCTTGTAGCTGAATCCTTTCCCCACTTGGAGGTCGTCATCTTGGGAGATCGGAGGACACCTCTGACCAACATGATTCTTACATTACCTGCGCTGGACTGCTTCTCCCAGTACTGTCCTCGGTTACAGTACTTAGCGGTGTCGGTCGATGCGAGGCGACTTCATACCCTCACAACCGACATCACTCCGCACCCTGCCGTGCAAGAGGTGAACCTCCTGCGGTCGGAAGCGGACACGCATGAGGTGGAGATTGCAGAAGTCATTTCTCGGCTCTGGCCGAACCTCCGGAAAGGGTCAACGATCTGGGAGCATTCGGGCAACGAGTGGCCGGCGCCCCGATGGGCTAGAATTTGGAGCAAGGTCGAAACTGCATCTATGGCAGAGCCAGGAGAATGGTCTTACTTTGCTTCGACTAAGCTGTATGAATTTGTAGACTTTGAATGAGAATCATTGGTTGAATACACTGAGAGGGTGCGGCGACCTGGAATAAACAGAGGGAAAGACAGTTGCGGCCCTACATTAAGATATCCTGTGTCAAATATATCTCTTACGGTTCTGATTTCTTCCAACACTAGTATGACGGATGTCTTTCTGCTGGGGATGGGTTGTGTGAGATCTGCGGTGGGAAAGGTAGAGTTCGCTTCTTACACGGAACAACTCCCTCATGCGGTCGAAACTATAATCTCTGCAAACCACACCACAGAAACATTCAGTCTCGAATGCATCATTTCTGGACAGTACCTGAGCTTCTAGCAGAAGTGCTGGACTACCTCGGCGACCGGGACCGACGGGTGATGGCCCAAATCTGTCAAACGTTCTGGCTTCCTGCTGCAAGGCTCAGCTGGAGGGATATCCCCCGGTTTTCCTACCTCCTTCGTCTCTTTCCTGAAGAGCGTCAAATAATATATCGCGTGCCCAGTACTGTCGAGGTGTGTTCAGAACGTCGCTTTTGGCGAAGATTAGATAGCGTCGCTCACCGGATTCTCCAGTTCGTCGCCCTTTCGGGGACCCTACGGACTGCTGAATGGAGGAGGTTCCGTCTTTTCGCTCCTTTCGTCAGGACTCTCCAAATAACTATCGATGAGAACAATTACAAAACCCTTCTACGCCTTCATAAGTATTCAGAAGGGACGGGTCTCCTCCCGAACCTTGACATCATAACGCTGGAATTTCAGTTTACCCCCGTTCTTAAACAAGAACCTGCACAAATATGCGAACTTTTCCTCCGTCCGAGTATCAAGAGGGTCGAGTGTCGGCATTCCGGTCCATATAGGCTTGCCGAGGAACAGATGATACTTTCCGTCTTCGACCGCCTTCAGGCAATTCCACACCTCGAGAACCTTCGCTGGTCCGGAAGGGCGATATCGGATGAGGCACAGAGATCCCTCTGCCGTTTTCTCTCAAGCGCCTCACATCTAGGCTCCATATGCCTGGTCGCAAATAACCTGCCTTACACAGTCCTTTTATCAGCATCGCATATTCCCACATTGACAACCGCATCGCTCTCCAACCTCCAGGATATAAGATCCGTCCCACCGGCCCATGCTGTCTTCGCGTCCCTCACGGATTTAGAATATGCTGGAACCAACGCAGGCTTGCATGGAAGCATCCGCACGATCAAGGCTCCGAGGCTGATTCGGCTCTGCGTCAGCATGAGCAATCCAAGCGGATATGGACCAAATCCTTTCGAGACTCTCAAGGATTCCGAACGGTTCCCCGCCCTCGTCGATCTCCGCGTCAAGAACTTCCACCGTGGTCACCTCGAGGCTATCTTCTCGTTAAAGAGCCTCAGAATACTCCATATTGAGCCTGCCGTCGATCTTCAACGTACGCGGTACTGGCCTGTCAGCATTGTTCGGCTATTCGCGGAATCCTTTCCAAAGTTAGAGGACCTGGTTCTAGGGGATGGGTATCATGACGGGGATGTTTCGTTGCCGGACCTCGCTTATTTTGCCACGTTCTGTCCCCAGCTGAGGCAGCTGAGCATGTCCGTGGACGCAAGAGAAATGCATACCTTCAGCGGGAATTTGACTCCACATCCAACCCTGGAAATGGTGAACCTCGGGCAGTCCGAGGCGGACGGCCACGAGATTGAAATTGCCGAGGTTATCCACCGCCTGTGGCCACGTTTGCAAGAGTGCTATACCATCTGGGAAGATCCTTGGGATCCGCAGACGACAAGATGGGCTAGGATATGGAACGATGTCAAACTGTTTGAGAAGATGCAGGGCTTGGACGGAAAATCATAATGTAGATAATGTAATGCAAGAACAAAGATTTGTATACTTGGATCGAGTGTATATAGCATAAGCTTAAAGCTTGGGATTGTCCAGTTGCCGCAGCTGCATTTGAAGTCCTGGGTGAGATCTGTGGTGGGAAAAGGTAGAGTTCGCTTCCTACTCTCGCAACACCCTCATGCGGTCTAAACTATAATCTCCGCAAAACACACCACAGAACATTCAGTCCCGAATGCATTATTTCTGGACAGTACCTGAGCTTCTAGCAGAAGTGCTGGACTACCTCGGCGACCGGGACCGACGGGTGATGGCCCAAATCTGTCAAACGTTCTGGCTTCCTGCTGCAAGGCTCAGCTGGAGAGATATCCCCCAGTTTTCCTATCTCCTTCGTCTCTTCCCTGAAGAGCGTCAAATAATATATCGCGTGCCCGGTACTGCTGAGGTGTGTTCACAACACCGCTTTTGGCGAAGATTAGATAGCGTCGCTCACCGGATTCTCCAGTTCGTCGCCCTTTCGGGGACCCTACGGACTGCTGAATGGAGGAGGTTCCGTCTTTTCGCTCCTTTCGTCAGGACTCTCCAAATAACTATCGATGAGAACAATTACAAAACTCTTCTACGCCTTCATAACTATTCAAAAGGGACGGTTCTCCTCCCGAACCTTGACACCATAACGCTGGAAGTTCAGTTTACCCCCCTCCTTAAACAAGAATCCGCACAAATATGCGAACTTTTCCTCCTTCCAAGTATCAAGATGGTCGAGTATCGGCATTCCGGTCCATATTGGGTTGCCGAGGAACAGATGATACTTTCCGTCTTCGACCGCCTTCAGGCAATTCCACACCTCGAGAACCTTCACTGGTCCGGAAGGGCGATTTCAGATGAGGCACAAAGATCCCTCTGCCTTTTTCTCTCAAGCGCGCCACATCTAGGCTCCATATGCCTGGTCGCAAATAACCTGCCTTACACAGTCCTTTTATCAGCATCGCATATTCCCACATTGACAACCGCATCGCTCTCCAACCTCCAGGATATAAGATCCGTCCCACCGGCCCATGCTGTCTTCGCGTCCCTCACGGATTTAGAATATGCTGGAACCAACGCAGGCTTGCATGGAAGCATCCGCACGATCAAGGCTCCGAGGCTGATTCGGCTCTGCGTCAGCATGAGCAATCCAAGCGGATATGGACCAAATCCTTTCGAGACTCTCAAGGATTCCGAACGGTTCCCCGCCCTCGTCGATCTCCGCGTCAAGAACTTCCACCGTGGTCACCTCGAGGCCATCTTCTCGCTAAGGAGCCTCAGAATACTCCATATTGAACCTGCTGTCGATCTTCAACGTACGCGGTACTGGCCGGTCAGGATTATTCGGCTGTTCGCCCGATCCTTTCCAAAGTTAGAGGACCTGGTTCTAGGAGATGGATATCCTGACGGAGATGTTTCGTTGCCGGACCTCGCTTATTTTGCCACGTTCTGTCCCCAGCTGAGGCAGTTGAGCATGTCCGTGGACGCAAGAGAGATGCATACCTTCAGCGGGAATTTGACTCCACATCCAACCCTGGAAATGGTGAACCTCGGGCAGTCCGAGGCGGACGGCCACGAGATTGAAATTGCTGAGGCTATCCACCGCCTGTGGCCACGTTTGCAAGAGTGCTATACTATCTGGGAAGATCCTCGGTATCTGCAGACGACAAGATGGGCTAGGATACGGAAGGATGTCAAAACGTTTCAGAAGATGCAGGCCTTGGACGGAAAATCATAATGTAGATAATATAGTGCAAGAATAATAAAAATATACTTGGATCGAGTGTATATGGCATAAGCTTAAAGCTAGAGATTGACCAGTTGCCGCAGCTACCAAGTCCACGAGGTGGGTCTCGACCCACCGCGGACGCTCGAGGTGGAATCGAGTCATGCCAGATATGGGTCGGAGTGTCCCTTCTGCATGGAATTAATCCGAATATAAAATACTCTAGAGACTTAGATGTCTTCATCAACTCTGGATGAGCTCAAGGGTACTTTCCTTTACCCGACACTGGCAGTGGTGGGAAAGTAGAGTTCGTTCCACGTCAACTTTAGGATCTTCCTCCAATCAACCAATCCATTGGCCAGTCTCGGAATGCATCACTTCTGGACAATACCAGAAATTTCAACACAAGTACTGGACTACCTCAGCAATGCGGACCGGCGGGCAATGATCCAGGTCTGTCAAGTGTTATG
>WSUB01000033.1:189314-220397 GCA_019633425.1 Tulasnella sp. 424 | reverse complement strand
CCAGAAATTTCAACACAAGTACTGGACTACCTCAGCAATGCGGACCGGCGGGCAATGATCCAGGTCTGTCAAGTGTTATGGGCCCCCGCCGCAAGGCTGATCTGGAGACATATCCCCCGGTTTTCCAACCTCCTTCGTCTCTTTCCTGAAGAGCGTCAAATAATATATCGCGGATTCCTGCCCAGTACTGCTGAGGTGCGTTCACAATCCCACTTTCGGCGAAGATTAGATAATGTCCCTCACCGGATTCTCCAGTTCGTGGCCCTTTCGGGTAGCCTACGGACTGCTGAATGGAGGAGGTTCCGTCTTTACGCTCCTTTCGTCAGGACTCTCCAAATTACTGTCGATGAGAACAATTACAAAACTCTTCTGCGCCTTCATACATATTCAAACGGGGCGGTTCTGCTCCCGAGCCTTGACACCATAACGCTGGAGTTTCAATTTGGCATCCCTCTTCTTAAACAAGAACCTGCGCAAATATTCGAACTTCTCCTCTGTCCAAGTCTCAAGATGATCGATTTCCGGCATTCCGGTCCACCTGGGAGTGACATAGAGCAGATAATACTCCCCCAGGCCGTCTTCGGCCGCCTCCATGCAATCCTTCACCTCAAGGACCTTCGCTGGTCCGGAAGAAGGATTTCAGATGCGACACAGAGATCCCTCTGCCTTTTCCTCTCAAGCGCGTCACATATAGGCTCCGTAAGCCTGACCGCACACAACCTGCCTTACACAGTCCTTTCATCAGCATCACATATACCCACACTGACAACCGCATCGTTCTCCAACCTCCAAGATATAGAATCCGTCCCGCCGGCCCATGCAGTCTTCGCGTCCCTCACGAATTTAGAATGTACTGGAACCAATGCAGGCTTGGATGTAAGCATCCGCACGATTAAAGCCCCGAGGCTAATTCGGCTCTGCGTTAGCATGAGCGATCAAGGCGGATATGGAGCAAATCCTTTCGAGACCCTCAAGGATTCCGAACGGTTCCCCGCCCTCGTCGATCTCCGCGTCAAGAACTTCCACCGTGGTCACCTTGAGGCCATCTTCTCGCTAAAGAGCCTCAGAATACTCCATATTCAACCTGCTGTCGATCTTCAACGTACGCGGTACTGGCCGGTCAGGATTATTCGAATGTTCGCGGAATCCTTTCCAAAGTTAGAGGACCTGGTTCTAGGAGATGGATATCATGACGGAGATGTTTCGTTGCCGGACCTCGATTGTTTTGCCAAGTCCTGTCCTCGTCTGAGGCAGTTGAGCATGTCCGTGGACGCGAGAGAGATGCATACATTCAGCGGGAATTTGACTCCACATCCAACACTGGAAGTCGTGAACCTCAGGAGGTCCGAGGCGGACGGCCACGAGATTGAAATTGCTGAGGTTATCCGCCGCCTGTGGCCACGTTTGCAAAGGTGTTCTACTATCTGGGGAGATCCTGGGGATTGGCAGACGCCAAAATGGGCTAGGATATGGAGTGATGTCCAACGGCTTGAGAAGATGCAGGACTTAGACGGAAAATCATAATGTAGATAATGTAGTGCAAGAATAAAGATCTGTATACTTATACACTTGGATCGAGTGTATATGGCATAATATTAAAGTCAGGGATTGACCAGTTGCCGCAGCTGTCAAGTCCACGAAGTGGGTCTCGACCCGTCGGGGACGCTCGAGGTGGAATCGAGTCATGCCAGATATGGGTCAGAGTGTCTCTTCTGTATGGCATTAATCCGAATATAAAATGCCTCTAGAAACCTAGATGTCTTCGTCAACTCTGGATGAGCTCTTGAAAGGCTATGTTAATTACCTGGCAGTGATGGGAAAAGTAGAGTTCGTTCCACGTCGAGGATCTACTAGATCCCTCCAACAACCAATCCATTGTAAAGCCACTCTCGGAATGCATCACTTCTGGACAATACCCGAAATTTCAACACAAGTACTGGACTACCTCAGCAATGCGGACCGGCGGGCAATGATCCAGGTCTGTCAAGTGTTATGGGCCCCCACCGCAAGGCTGATCTGGAGAGAGGTCCCCCGGCTTTCTGACCTGCTTCGCCTATTTCCGGAGGAGCATCAGATCCGGTATAACACACCTCTGTACGATTCCCGGGAGGTAAGTTTGCATCCTGGATTACGGCCACGATTAGATGTCAGTTCTTCTTACCTTATCTTACAGGATGTAACCCTTTCCGGCTGCCTTTGGGCTAGCGAATGGGAAAGGTTCCGGCTTTACTCCCCGTTCGTGAAGACACTAAAAATCACAATGGACGATCAAAACTACAAGGCACTGCGGCGTCTCCACGCGTACTCAAAACGGCAATGTCTCCTCCCGAACCTCCATGCCGTAGACGTATGGATCGAATTTTCCGAGTGGAGCATGCCTTTATCGGCGGTGGACTGGGTACCAATATGCGAGCTCCTCTTCGGTCCGACTCTCAAACAGATGGATTGTCGACATTTAGGTCGGTCCCGGGATGCCGCGGAGCAGATGCTGATCCCCGCCCTGGACCGCCTTCAGTCGATACCCTCCCTGGAGAAGCTTTGTTGGACTGGAGGGAGTATCTCAGATGCGGTCGAAAAATCTCTCTGCCATTTCCTTTCGAACACCCAGCACCTCCGATCCCTCACGTTGAACACACCCAACATTCCTCCCGCAATACTTCTCTCCGCTTCGCACACCCCCGCATTAACGACAGCCTCGTTCTCGAAGTTTCAGGGCGCGGAGTACATCTCTTCGTCTCATGCACTCTTCGAATCCTTGACGGATTTAGAATGCAATGGGACCGGCGCGGGCTTGGACGTGGCCTTCCACGCGGTTAAAGCACCGAAGCTGAACCGCATTAGCATAAGCATGTGCGATCAGAGGAGAGAAGGACCGAATCCATTCGACATTCTCAAGGACTCTGAACGGTTCCCCGCTCTCGCGGATCTCCGGTTAAAGGATCTCCGACCTTCCTGGGTTCATCTTGAAGCGATTCTATCGCTAACAAACCTCAAAATACTCCATATCAACTCGATCGTCCCTGAATTCGATTCTATCATTTGCTATTGGCCGGTTACGACTATTCGACGATTAGCAAAATCCTTCCCAAAGCTGGAATCGCTTGTTCTAGGAGACTGGTACGGTTCGATGGACGACCCCACCGTTTCATTACCCGACCTCGAATGCTTTGCACAGTTTTGTCCACAGCTAAGGCAATTGACCGTATCTGTGGATGCGAGAAGGATGGAAGGGTTTAGTGGATATCTGATCCCGCATCCAACTCTGGAAGAGGTAGATCTGGGTGAATCGTTATCGGATAGTTTTGAGCTAGAAATCGCCAAAGTCGTCCATCAGTTATGGCCGTGCTTGCGGAGGGGCGTTACTGGTTGGGAAGCCATAGGTGACTGGCGAACGCCGCGATGGGAAAGGATTTGGAAATACGTCGAGGGCTTCAGAACATCCAGGTCAACGGTGACTAGGAATAATTTAGATTCGGAAATACACGGATAGGGATGTACATAGTCGATCAAACATAAATAACATGGATTCAAAGGAACAGACTGAGCGGTTATGAAAGGCTGTACAGCTCAAGTGTCTCGTTGGTTTGACTTCGGACCCCCACTGACAACTGAAGCATTCTTCGTCGAATTTTGGACGTTCTCCGGAACGCGTGTCTGTATATAGACCACCCCTGGACCAGTGAATCTGTCGGGTGGGTTCAGCTAAAGAGATCAAGTGATGCTAGCCACGCCTCACCTGCAAACCCAGGCATCCTCGGCTGCAGGTCCATAGTGACGGCAGCCGGTGCGTGCACGCTCAGCAGTATAGCTCGCTGACCACGCCAGAAGGTGACCTGCTTCCACGACCCACTGTTCTCCGTAAGCAAGATGTCGTTCGACCACAGCACCGGCTGCTTGCATGAACACGATACCCGAGCCAGTAAGCTGCTCGGCCGGCTGGCCACTGTGGTCCACTACTAGCAGAAAAAGTAAGTATTTGTTTCGGAGCAAAACCCGGGGTACTAGGTTCTTACAGAGGTTCTTCGGGAACCCTTGCGATAGTGGCTTCCGAGTGATCAGACCAGAGCAGGCGAGGAACGCTTGGCCTGTCATACAAAACACGGTGCTCTCCTTCAGTTCGATTGGTGTAATATCACCCCAAGACTCCGGAGCCAGTAGAACTATACGTCGTGGTTGATTGTCAGGAAGCTTGGAGTCGGGTTATGAGAAACATCGTACCTTCGCCGGGTCCCACGAAGGTTAGCTCGGAGATATCCTCTCCAGATACGAGCCGCGTGAACCCGTGATAAAGCTGGATGCAGTAGTAGTGAGTAAATGTCTGTTACTGCTCTGAAAGAGCTGACTTACCTCTCCATGCAGCTGGATCGAAGCGTCCATGGCTACGAGTGAGCCGGGCCTCGCTTTTAGATGGTAGCCGGGGGACAGATATAGTGTAAGTAAAGCGTTTGATGGTCTATGGTCGATACGGTATTGTACTGTAAGTATATTTGAGATCAGTCAAGGAATAGAAGATTAAGGATATATCAACTCACGACTCGGTTCTTCCTCTTCGTCAGACACGTCCGATCTAAGGTCTTCGTCACGTAGGTCGGAGTACTCTCCATCAATGACTGCTAGATCCATTGCGGTTTTGAAAGATGATGCTTGTGAGAGAAATTTCTTGGAGGGGCCACCACCGAGGACCTGAAGTCTTTATCTATAGTGACGGCCAGGCACGGGATCTATGACGGGTCGGAACGGATGCCCCAAGTGATCATCGTCCAGAAGACCCAATCCCATAGTGCCTTCGCGTAAAATCAATGGTCGAGTGCATCCGATACTGCTTGAGATGCGAACCGCTGTGATGAGAGTATTAACACGGCGGTTCGCATCGCAGCGGGGCCCCTGTGGCGTGGTGTGTGGGAACATCAGGGACCGTAAAGACTACTGGCAGACAAAGTGATTCCCCCGAGAAGCCGACGATATGTAGCCATATCCTTCTTCTCATCCTCTTGATCCTCCACGTCGTCACAAGTACACCATGACCGGTGCCGCACCATTCACTCCAGATTCCTTCAAGCCACTCTTGCAAAAGCTCATCGACCGCCCCGATGAATTTACTGCGCAAGAGACTCGGTTGTCATTCCACCATTTGGCTCAGAAGGAGTTTGGAGGGGCCACGCCTGTCCAGATTGGCGCGTTCCTGATGGCGTTGAAATACAGTGGCAAGGCCCACGACGATATCATCATCTCTGCCGCTGCTGAAGTGATGCGGTCGTACGCGATCGGAATCCAGCTCGAGGGATCGGAGGATTTTGTGGTAGACATTGTCGGGACCGGCGGCGACGGATACAACACGTTCAACGTGTCAACAAGCGCTGCTATCGTAGCCGCAGGAGCCGGTGCGCGAGTTTGCAAGGTCAGCATTCCCTCGGGTAGCCAGAGAGCGCGAACCGAACAACTTACCGAAAGCCACTTGTCAGCACGGTAGCAAAGCGTCCACTTCCTCGTCCGGCTCAGCTGATATCTTGGCCGCTTTGGGATGCCACCATCCCCCGCCGACAAGTGCACCACTTCCTAAAATCCCCTTTGTCTTTCTCGCCGCGGGCAACTACCATCCAGCCATCGGGGCCCTCGCCTCCATCCGAAAATCTCTCCCATTCCGGACCATCTTCAACGTCCTCGGCCCGTTACTCAATCCCGCGAGACCAAGGGGAATGGTTCTCGGTGTCTACACGAAAGCGCTTGGACCCGTCTTTGCTCGGGCGCTTCGCGACGCAGGAGTGCAGAGAGCGCTGGTAGTCTCCGGGCAGGAAGGGCTCGACGAGTTGAGCATTGCAGGGGGCTCGTGGATCTGGTCTTTGGAAAATGGGAATATCACTGAATCTGTCGTCCATCCTTCTCACTTCGGCCTCACTGCTCAGCCTCTCGACTTCGTGGTTGGGTCTACGCCTCAGGCCAATGCGGCGACCTTGACGGCGTTGTTGACAAACCAGCCAGCGCCTGACCTCCCTGCGCCAGCGTCATTAGATGCTATCCGGGACTTCGTGCTTCTCAACGCGTCAGCGTTGTTAGTGGTGGCAGGGATTGCGAGCGATTATAAGGACGGGGTCAAGCGGGCTCGTGAAAGCTTAGAAAGTGGGAAAGCCTGGGAAGCAATTCTAGCATTCCGGAACATGGATCTAAAAGACGAGATAGACCGTTCGATGTAAATAACATAGAATAAAGGAACCACTTTGATTTTCTTGTACATACATGGGGAGGTTACTACTTGTCCGCGACTTTGCGTGAAACGTGGCTCCAGAAGGACTCGAACAAGTCTCGCTCTCGACCCCGAACCCACTGACAATGCAAGTTCGTTTTGGAGTCTGCCTCGGAAGTAACGGCAAACTGGCAAGTCAGAACGGGAGGTCCTTCATTTGAAAACGTGACGGCCCTCCGGCGAGCCGCGCGAGACCAGCAGTTTGCTGTGGCTGAGGCGGTGATTGTAATGGGCTGGTTTGCATCTACTTGCGCCGCTTGCGTCCATCGGACGGCTGGAAGGGAGTCCAATACCGCTAGAGTGGAGGTGTAGACAGCGTCGGCGGTTGTTTTTGAGAACGATTGCACGAGGCTGTTTGGGAGGGGCATATGGCCAGCGAATTGACTTCTCGAAATCCGGCACAGGGGCTAGCCGCATCTCGTTAGCGAAGGTCGAATGCGAGGATAGATGGTCAGGCCTTACGTCTGGCAGTCTTATATCGCCGAGCGACCAGAGGATAACCCATCGTTTTGTATGGCTCTGAACGAACTCTGTGACACCGTAGTTATTAATCTGGAGTTCCGGTGACGTTATCAACATAACTCCAGTCGCAGCAAGTACTGACCAACTTACGCTTTGTTCTTTCAAAGTTTCCACTAACGATGAGACGGACGATGATTTGCCCAGAAGTGAGGTGTACCATCTAAGTAAAACCATCAGCTCGGCTCGCACACATAGCAGACCAGACCAGACCTACCTGCATCTCTCTCCGAGTTCCCTGCTTTCCACGATCATCCGCCTAACGAACCCGACTTCACCCCCATCTGTGACCATTTCCACCTCGGCCCCGGTGCACACCTGTGTTGCCGAGGGTTATCTCAATGATTTTATCGGAGACGTTTGTGAACGTACCGCAAAAGGATCAAACTCCTTCACGACGGGAGAGTTTACCGCTTCTGAATAGGTTGAATAGAATGGCGGGTTGCACATTGTAAACGTGAATCTGCGGCAGACCTATTGGTTAGAATATGGAGGGAAACTAGAACGCCGAGTGGGACACTTTTGGTTAGGGTCAACGAAGATGGGAGCAAGGATCTTTTCATTTGGTTTTGAGGTCCATAATGTGATTTGCTCCTGCAACCCGTTTGACGCGATGTTCGCTTCAGCAGAGAGTAGAGACTTCTTGTCAATATCTGCACCCATGATATTAGAGCTGTATAGGATTTTTCAAGGTTAACAAGACGTTACCTGTCCCAATCATCTTCCAGTCCTTTCGGAGCTTGCAAGCCAGGAGAGGATAAATGGCAGAGGCGCCGGTTCCACTGTACATAGAACGATAATTTGAGTGTTGCCGATTGACAAGCCGCTATTGCAAGGCCTCACATATCTATCCCTCGTACAGACTGGACTTCTGGATCCCTTTCTAATGTTCTGTCGACTATTTCCTGTATCCAAAGAACGTAGTCCAGCCTGGGCCGATAGACGCTCGTCACTGTTGCCAAACCTGCCAACATTGGGGGCGACCCACCGGTTAGGAACCTACGTGGATTAGGCAAGTCAGTTCGTTTGGGCCTGTCGTGATATAATTGCGCGATGTACTGGGGGACAAAGTCGGTCACTCGGAAGGGACTCCAATGAAAGTCCAAAATCTCGGGAGAGCAGTGCTTGCGTCAACTGTCTGAAGGATCCACTCTTGGATTGAGTCCACTGTTTCGGCGACCATGGGCTACGGGTAAATACCTTTGGGCCTCTTCATTCTTGAAGTCGATGCCAGGAGCACCCTTGGATGTCGTGAATATGCTGGAAATCGCACAGGAGACTTAACTGCGTTTATCCAAACACAAGGAGAGAACTGTTGATTACCCACAACGGTTTCAATGGAGGATAAGCCTCCGCCAAGACGCGGAAGTCCACGCCGTTGCGATATGGATTTTTATCGTGCATACAAGGGCCGTGTCGTCGGTGGTTGTTGAACAAGTTCGAGAAAAGGCGATTGTCCACAAATGCTTCCGTGGCGGAACACAGGGTGCTACTAGTTCATCAGCCAAACACAAACCCAACTTCCAGTCGAGGGAGGAGATCCTCTCCAAGTCTTCTGATGCCTCAAACTTGGTATCACCCAAGTCCTTCGACAGTGGGAGAAGAATGGTATCGAGGAACAAGGGGGGCCATTATTTCTGGACCAAGCCAGGCTCTTCAATCCAGTCAACGCATCCAAGAGCCCAAGTACAACACTCCCTTCGCAGGCGCTCGCGCTCGCTTAAACCGACAGTTTGGTACACGATACAGGCGTAGATGCCTTCTATCCACTAGATGGTGTCTACGCGACGAAAGAACCCTAAGATGTACAAATTGTGACATGATAATGAATTTATGACAGAACACTAAGTGGAGAAATGCCTTAGGCGAAATGTATCCCAGCATTATGGAATGCTTCAAGAAGCCTAAATTTTAGTCTCTATTTAGCAAGTGTCAAGTTCGAAGACGCCCATCCACCGCTTACTTGAGTAGATCGTCAATATCCATCTTAGCCGGTCGGGTCTCATAAAACCCGGTTTCAGTGAGAATATCATTTACTTTGGTCTTAAAATCCACCGAATCGTCTATCATCTATAACCGGCATATTAGTCGATGTCTTGGTCGCAAACCCCTATGGAACAAGCATACCTCATTCTTTGCCGAACACCATGTCTTCCAATTTGTTTCCATCATCTCCAAGACACCTTTATGTCCAAAACTGGCGTGACACGACTTGTTAGGTCTCGAGAACAAAATCCGATTTAAACCATCGAATTCCTCGAACTTGACTGGTGGTGGAGGGTCGATGGGAACGATTCGCACTACGCTCGATTCGACTTGAGGAGGTGGTCGGAAGCTGTTTTTACTGACTTTCATGATATGATCCACTTTAGCGTAAAGTTGAACGTTGGCAGATAAGCGTGACCAATTGCCGTCACCTGGGCGAGCAACGAGTCGGAGAGCGAATTCACGCTGGAACATGAGGATGGCGACACGGAAGAGTGGACGGTGGGAGAGAAGGCGGAATACTAGTGGAGAGGAGATCTATTTCGCATTCATAGCGTTCTTGTCAGTCCCGCTCAGAGGCATTTGACAAGCACGGCAAATGACCGAACCTGATATGGGGTGTTACTAATGCAGACGTCGAAGTACGGGAGGTCAGCCTTGACAAAATCCCCTATGACAATTTCGAGTTTTCTATGCTCTGGTCTAATGAAGTCTTTAGAGAAAACGGTCAAACCCATCCGCCTTTAAACAGGACTCACGTTCCCTGAACTCGTTTCGTGAGCTCAGCTGCCATTCGCGGGTCCATCTCAATAGCCGTGACACTCTTCGCCTTTTCTAATATTCTAACTGTCAAGTTCCCTGTACCAGGGCCGACTTCAAGAACCTTGTCGGTTGGGCGAAGGTTGGCCTGAATGACCATTCAGCGCTGGGCTCTAGTCAACGGTGGTCGCAAATCGAACCTTCTCTACAATCCTAATAGATATATGCTATTGCATCAGGATTAAAGTATGAACCGTTAGGAAGGACGCTCACGCTTGTGCAACTTGCGGATTCTTGAGAATATGCTGACCAAAGCGCTCCGTATTGAAGAGTGGGTTTTGAGCTCGGTCTCCAGGTGCCGAAGAACTGCCACCAGTCTTCTTCGTAGACGCCTTGCTCACTGATGGCTCATGGACCTTATTAAATCTGTTCGCGACGGCTTTAGGCATTTGGTATTGGGACCGAAGAGGGAACGGAGTAAAATCGAGTTCTCCTGAACGCGGGAAAAACGGAGGTGCCTGAGAACCCTACGGACTTGGACCGCGCTTGAAGGGAGTCCATTCAACAACTTTGACTCCCTGGATTGAAAACCACTTTACTCCTCACCATGGCCGAACTAGATATCGACCCGTCAACGCTATCACCACTGTCGCCTATTGTCATTCAGAAACAGGTCTGTCCTGTCTTTGGTAGTAGCACCACGGAAGTACCTTATTGAGGCATAAATAGGCTACTATCAACGTTGGGACCATCGGCCATGTCGCTCACGGAAAATCTACTGTCGTCAAAGCTATCTCTGGGGTCTTGACTGTTAGATTCAAAAACGAACTTGAGCGGAACATCACAATCAAGTTGGGGTACGCGAATGCTAAGGTAGGTCTAATTGCAGACCGCCTGAAAGATCCGGATACTGAAACAGGTGTCGACGCAGATTTACAAGTGCGAAAATGAAAAATGCCCGAGGCCAGGGTGCTACCGCTCCTACCGGTCTGACAAGGAGGAAAGACCGCAATGCGAACGGCCAGGGTGCGGTGGACGGATGAAGCTTCTTCGCCATGTGTCGTTTGTCGACGTACGTTCAAGCTTACCGCCCTGGAGGACCATCGCGTAACTCGAACCCCTCCTTAGTGCCCCGGACACGACATTCTCATGGCAACTATGTTGAACGGTGCTGCTGTCATGGACGCTGCGCTACTCCTCATCGCCGGCAATGAGTCATGCCCTCAGCCGCAAACGTCTGAACATCTTGCTGCCGTCGAAATTATGAAACTCCAAAACATCATTATCCTTCAAAACAAGGTTGACTTGATTACCCAACAAGCCGCCGAAGAACAATATAAGAGCATCACGGCATTCGTCAAAGGTATGCTGGAGTTCTAAGACGATGTCACTGTCGTTCGCTGAACACCCCGGCTGTTTTACACAGGAACCGTCGCCGAATCATCTCCTATCGTTCCAATCTCTGCACAGCTGAAGTACAACATCGATGCTGTTAACGAGTACATTGTCAAGCGTGTTCCCGTCCCCACTCGCGACTTCACCTCCCCACCGCGACTCATCGTTATTCGTTCATTCGACGTCAACAAACCTGGTGCCGAGGTCGAAGAACTAAAGGGTGGTGTAGCTGGTGGCTCTATTCTCACTGGTGTATTGAAGCTCGGACAGGACATCGAGGTCCGGCCAGGGATTGTCACCAAGGACGATGAGGGCAAGGTCCATTGCCGTCCTATCTTTAGCAAGATCGTGACATTACTTGCCGAAAACAATCAGCTACAGTTCGCTGTTCCAGGAGGACTCATTGGTGTCGGAACTAAAATCGACCCGACGCTTTGTCGAGCGGATCGTTTGGTGGGACAGGTTTTGGGCGCTGTTGGGACATTACCGGAGATCTATACTGGTGAGAACATCCTATTCCGTTGATTTCATCGTCTCTGACTCTCTGATTCTTTAGAGTTGGAGATTAGCTTGTTCTTGCTTCGTCGGTTACTAGGTGTCAAGTCTGACGACAAGAAGCAAACAAAGGTGGGTGTATCTTCTGCGTACGCTGGGAATAATACTTACAATGGGCCCAACTATTGTTTTCAGGTCCAAAAACTCACCAAGAACGAGGTACTCATGGTCAACATTGGCTCGACATCCACAGGCGGACGAGTGATGAGTGTCAAAGGCGACCTGGCACGAATTCTCCTCACCTCTCCTGCATGTACCGAAATCGGTGAAAAGGTTGCATTGTCCCGACGTATCGACAAGCATTGGCGTCTCGTTGGTGAGCATTGGGCCACGTATTAACATCTCCAGGAAACGGTTATCTGACTCAGTCTCGGATAGGTTGGGGTAGTGTTCGCAGGGGCACCACTCTGGAAGTCGATACCCAGTAAACGGTCCGCATATTCGGAATGGGGCTTTGTGCTAAGCCAGATATCTCCTCTGTCATTGATCTCCATCCTTGTACCCAAGGACTTCCTGGCCCCCAAAGGATTTGCACGTGTATTGTTAGAAAGCGCATTGCATAAGACAGTCGTAAAGCCAAAGAGAGAGCAATAGCTGAGAAAGCCGAGCCGTAGAGTAGCACAATCCAGACGAGAGTCAAAACAAAGTTAGGGGTTAAAGCCCCATCCTAGCAGTCCAATTATCAGAATGAAATCCGGATTGATAGAATGCACACGAAAGATAACATAGAAGCTGAACGGGGATGTGACAACGTGGTACCAAGCATAAGCACAGCAGCAGGTAAGGTGAAGAGCGGGATGAAATCTATAATACAATAAGGAAGCTGATCTACTGTGCGGGGGTTGCACGCCTATTGTGAGGAAAAACGGTCAGATATGTGATTGGCTGGGAAAGAAAGGAGATGACCTACTCTCTAAGAGTATCATATAAGAATTTATAGCTGCGGAGATTGCCCTTTAGGCGGCGAATATCCAAGCTGAATGTGTCTTCGAGTCGGTCGATACGGGTGAGTTCGACCGAGAAGCGAACTTCGTCTTGCATATCAATGGTACGGTCGCCGTAAATGGGTTCTTTTGGTGCGCCTTCAGGCAATTCGACGACGGCTCCGCGTTCTTCGTCTTCCAGGCCATGAGGGGTAAGCTGCGGGGTTGGGGTGTGGGACCCACGACGCATGAGTAAGCCACGAAGCATGCCACCCGTGCTCCCGAAGGAGTTTGATGATGGAAGTGGTAAACCTCTACGATCAACCTTGAAAGAAAAGATAACAGTCAGTCTCGGGAAGCCATATCTAGAATTGTCGAGTCTCCCTCACCCCATTCGAAGCAGCGGCACCCGACATATTGACCGCCGACAAGCTGCTGGAGGCCGAAGATTCCTTCGTCCCCGACGTAGCACCTGCAATCTTCTTCCTCTTGTGCCTAATGCACCTGTACTTGAACTCGGACTCTTTTTGAAGTTCGATGCCCATGCTGATGAGGACCTGAGTGACGTGCTCGAAAACTTCGGGCGGTGAGCCTGTGGTGATGGTTGCTTGATCAACAGCACCATGGTGAACACGAAGCATAGCTTTGTTGAAGGCCTTGGTTGCGGCAGCGGCAGGAGGATTCCTGAAAGCGACGTTGGCCAATGCTTCTGCAGCCCGCTTGGCGACCGGTGGGATGTGCGACGAGGTCGAGGTTGCAGTGACCCCAGCCGCAGAGGGTCCTTTGGCTCCAGAGTGAGCAGACAAAGATGTATCCGTGCTGGCCTGGCTTTGACCAGATGCAGATCTGGGGGTGGGCCCCCATGTCGGTGGCTGTGAACCCTCCACCGCAGTAACGACGACCTGAGGCGTGCTGACGGAGGTTGAAGAATCGCCATTTTCCTTGGAACGATACGTTTCTGCCGTTGGGGTGAGCGGTTCGCCTTCTTGTGTACGGACCTCGAAAGGTGCCATAGCAGGTGGGCGGTGTGGGTCTGCTGGAGGTTGGATTGCAAAGGCAGAGTCGCCAGCATTCTTGGCGAGGCTGCGCTTACGGAACCAATCCATGACTTTCTTCGCCTTTCCGGTAGAAGCACCAGGTCCCATATCATTACTGTGGTCGGCGCCGATGCCAGGTGTGACAGGAGCCTTTGCTTGGACACTCGGTTTCTCGTTGAAGGCTCCGTTGACATCCGCTGTTTGCGGCATTTCCTTGGCGGGCACCGGTCTCGACCCAGTTGCTAAGGCCGGCTCAGAGGACGCATTGATCGGCCCAGTAACCGAACGGTGAGCCTTGCTCTTGTCGCGCGTTCCTCTGCAAATGATGTCAGTGTTGCTCAGAAAACCAACACTAAAAAGGTAGACTTACTTAGCGGTTCCAAACTGCTCGCCCATCATCAGCGTCAAAGTCTTTCTACGAGACGCTTTGCTCTTGGTGGACGCGGTCTCCGGGTTCTGACTCGGTGACGCGCTGGGAGGAATGCTCGTGGGATCGAAAGCAGGTGGAGGATAATCGATGCTCTTCTTGCTTCCTCCAGTTGGCGTTTTAAGATCGCCACCCCGCTTCTCGGTGGAACCACCAAGGAACCCGAGGTTGAATTTGTCCAAGGACAATCCCTTCCGGTGTCTGGCCGAACTCTTATTGCTGGCAGTGCTGTTTGACGGAGTGACAGAGATAGCGGAGGAAGAGGTCGATACGGCGGTAGTCGTGGAAGATCTCTCCTCTTGGGCCAACGACAGTGGTAGTGGGGGGATTGCAGGAGTGGGCAATGTTGGGACGGCTGCGGTCTCGAGTGCATCCACCAAAGCGGCCCTGGTTGGTACAATCGGTTCGGTAGCGGGATTGCGCTTGAGTGGCGGAGAAGCACTGAGCGGGGGCATCGAAGGTGCCCTGCTGGCCACTTTGGGTGTGGTGGGAGACGGGGGACCAGCGGCAGCGGCGCCAGACGTGCTGATAGAGGTAGGCGTCTTCGGTCCCTTGGGCGTCGTGACATTGGCAGCGTCCCTGGAAGGCTTCTTCGGCGTGTCCTGGCCATCCCTATCACCAGCGCTGACCTCCATCGGAATGACCGCCTCATTCTCACCGGCCGATTCAACATCCACGTCCATAGCACCGCTCGAGGTGGCCGAAGTAGCGGTCTCCGTGGTACCGTTGGCAGAGCTGGAAGTGAAGATGGACGAATCAGCAGCGCTGCTCGCGGCAGCCGACGAAACGCCATTCGAGAATGGAGGTGCGCCAGTACTTGGGGACGAAACGAAGACGTCCACATGTGGAGTGGCCAAAGCCCCATTGAGAACAGGTGGAGGTGGAGGAACCGCTGGCTGCTGTTGCTCTTCGCTGTTGTCGTACTCGAGCTGAATGGTATGCCTGTAACCACCCTTCTTCTTTCCGGCAGGCGGGCTCTGAACCGGTGGAGGCGGGGGTACGGCGGGTGTCTTGCCGGGCGACTTGCTGGTCTTGGATCGAGTGGATGACTTCCTTGACCTCGAACCATCGTCATGCGGGTGCTCGCCGTTGTGTTGCCTAGGCGGAGGAGCTTCAACCTGAGGCTTGTGGGTCCCGAATGGATCATCGTCATACGCAGAGGCATGCGAGGTCGAAATGATTGCAGAAGCCACCGCACGCCCGCCTCTCGTGGTTGGGGGATTCAACTCTTGACCACCAGTTTCGTACAAGAACTCGTGACCGCGACCTGTCCTCGTCGAGGCGGAGGAAGACATGGCAGGTGCCATAGCTCCGCTTGAGCCTGTATCCAACCGGGCGCTCTGGGTACGATTCATCTTCATCTGTTGCGGCATGGCCTCCTTCTCCCTTGCACGCATCATCTTTTGGTACTGCATCCTCTTCGCATTCTGCGACTCCATAGCTTGAGCCTCGAGGTCCTCTACAGTCTTTTCGAATAGGCTCGAGTACGCTCCGAGCCAAGGGTGTCGCTTGATCGTCTCCAGGTCGCAACGGCGGGCCGGATCGGGTACCAGCATCAAACCCAGAAGGTCGCGTGCTTCGACGGACACGTAGTCGGGGAAGGTGAGTTTTGTGTTGATGATGTACTTGTACAGTAGATTGATGTTGTCTCCGTCGGGATTGGCTGGATCGTCGTCGAATGGGAGATATCCGGCGAGCATGGCGTAGAGAATTACACCGCAAGACCAGATGTCGACGGCACTACCGACGTAAAGACCCTCGCTGATGACCAACTCCGGAGCGGCGTAGCAAGGACTACCGCAACTCGTCTGCATCAGATCATCGGACTTGTGTTCGAACTTGTTGGCAAAGCCGAAGTCCGTGATGATTACATTTCGGTTGCGATCCAAAAGAAGATTCTCAAGCTTGAGATCGCGATGGACGATTTTCTTGGCGTGGAGGTACGATACGCCCGAGATTAGCTGAGCGAAGAGTTTCCCAGCGTCTTTCTCTCGGAGGTATCGGTGTGCGAGAATATGGTCAAAGAGCTCGCCACCGGATGCGTATTCGATGATAATGCCGATGTATTTGTCGGTTTCGATCACGTCGTACAGCCGCACGATATTAGGATGTCGAAGATGCTACGTAACCACCGAAGTGTGTGAGCAAGCGCTGATAGTCAGAGGTAAACATGAGGTTACCCACCCGTAGCACTTCAATCTCGCGTTCAATCTTGCTGAACCTCACGGCGTTGTCGACGCTGCCGCGCCTGATGAGCTTGACAGCGACCTCCTCCCCGTAATCCTGGTGCAAGCCTAGCTTGACTTTACCGAACTCTCCTTCTCCAAGAGTCTGTAGCAGGAGGTAAGGGCCGAACTTGGGAATTTGTCGGCGAGGGTGGGCAGCGGCGTAAGCCACAGCAGCAGGCAAGGAGTACACATCGGGATACACCCGTCGGGATGAGGATTCTTGATTACTGGATGAGCTAACTCCATGACTCGCACGTTTTCGGGACGATTGTTGTGACTGTGGTGGTGCGGGAGATAGAGGTGCGCCTGTGGATGAACTGTAGACGGCGACGGAGGCTGACCGGCCGGCCGAACGTGAATTTGATGGTGATGTCGGAACCTCTGGTGGGACTTGCAGAGTGCCGTTTGAGGGTGCGAATGGATCCCCGGCCGTTGGTGAGCCTCCAAAAAGCTGTTCGTCGTCGACGTCCATGAATTATCTGGTAGTGAGAACAACGTAGAAAGATTTTTGTCAGCGGACTTGCTAGGAGCCTCCACCACCAGCCGAAAATGAAAGAAAGGGGAGGGAAGGGAACGGAAGGGAAAAGACTTGTTTGGGAACGTAAGGTAAAAAGGGGAAGAAGCCAGGTTTGTTCAGCGAGGTGAGGAAGTATCGGGGATGAGGCGTTATGGATTCTTGGACCCAGACCAGAATAAAATGCTCGGAATTCGGAAGGGAGGAAACTTACCTTGAGACTAGAGATGAGACAAAATAGGTGAAAGAAAGCGAAGGGAGTGGTTTAGTGGTTTATTTGATGAATCAAGCCTGCAGCACGACAACAAAGAGTAAGGGGAGAGGTCAGGGATGTGGGACGAGAGAGTTTGTTGGCAGCAATGCCGGCACCCACCAGCAGAATTTTCAATGACGGAGAGAGTGACGAAAGCATGGCAAAGCTTGTCAGAGGTCGAGTAGGGACTTTTGCCCACCGCTGCCTCTCTACTCACAACTGAATCTAGCGAGGTCGAGATGAGTTGATGTTCCGAATGCTGAGTGTTGAAAAAATGGCTGCTTGTCGGTTTCTTGTTGACGTTACCGAGATCTGCAACCGCCTAGATTGATGGATACGGCGGTGATGGTGGTGCGTCGCGTTGTGAAGACGGGGGAGCAGGTGGGTAAACCAAAGAGAGGGGAGGGAACTCGTGTTCCTTCCCTTCGAAGTCGAACTGTCGAGAGAAACCGTGGGAGTTTTCAACAACGTGCCTCCATTTCCGGTTTGTAGGAGAGACCTTTCCGCAGTCCGCGTTGCACAGGCATGCTCGGACTCTATGTGTTCCAAGCCAGCACCTTCTCTGTGATCTTATTCGACAACGGAGATGTTCTCCTGTGTCTGATGTGATTGCTCGTTCAAGTCAAGCACTCTGGCATCCATGCATTTTACGCGTGGATCAGTGATGCACGATTTAAGGCCTGCCTCAAGTTCCTTGCACGCTCTGGGGTCTTCCCCTGATCTGCCGTCAATATGGACGTGAACTTGATTCGATTCATGAGCCGCCGACTCGGCTGTCTTGGGCTGAAGGCGAAGAACAGGCTCGCGCCGAAACGCCCTTCTTCTGCTTGCTGCGCGATGCCGCTTAGAATTGCGGACCCGGCTGTGACGCTCCACCGCCTAGCTCGACTTCTGCTCCGCATCCTAATCAGCTGATGTACGGCCTCGTAACGCGTACAAGTTGCGTACAAGGGACATTTGCTGGCCATCGAACGGCTTACCTCTCCCGCTTGGCATCGATATTTTAGTGCCGTAAAGCTGGGACTGGCGTCGGTACCGCAACCATTGCACGCCAAATTTTTATTTCCTTCTGATGGCTGTCATTGATTGTGCAACAGCCACCTCGGTTATCTAGGGAGCCCCATCTGCCCGATAATCGGAAAACGATTCCGAAAACGCCCTAGCTGCTCTAGTCAATGTGCCCAACTCCAATGACACTATTTTTGTCGTACTGATTTTCTTGACCATTGTTCAAGCGGGAAACGACAAGATGGTCGTTTGCAATGATTTCCACCGGCATCTCGGATCTAACGTCTCTTGGTGCACTGGCCCCAAAATACGCCTTCCTGAAATAGAAAGGCCTGCTCGACCTCGACCCTCGGACCTTTGCTATCTCCGGATTTTCCTAGACGATAGAAGTTCAACCTTCGGCTCGGTCTCGCCTCGGAAGGAGCTCGGGAAACACTAACGCTTGTCAGCAAGCCGTCACGTGATCACGGGCCAATCTTGGCAAACCCGCGAGACAAAGTCCACGTTTTACTGTCACGCACAGACTACAACCAGCATGGCTACCAAACGTCGCGGCGCCGCTTCCAGCGATGAACCAAAAGTCGATGAAAAGAATGCACCAACAGCACCAACCAAGGTGAGTTTAGCATTATGTCGAGATAATCGTTGGCTTACCTCGTAGAAATTGCGGTTTTCGGCATCCTGCAGAAATCACTCCGTAAAGCCCAGCTCAAGAAGCAACAGTCTCAATCTGTCCTGTTTAGCCCTGCCATAAAAATCTTGATTGCAGTCCTTTCGTCCGTTTTATGCATTATCATAACCCGGCCATACTGGAAAGCCGATGGTCTTGGCGCCGCTGAGCCTGCGCCGATACGGAAGGAGCCCGTGGTCATCAAGAACAAGGAGAACCCTGGTCAAATTTTCCAGGTTGTCGATCTACCGGGTCGAGGAAAAGGCATGCTGGCTGCAAGAGATATCATGGTGGGTGCTCGTGAAGAAGAGTGTGAACACAGCACACTGAATAGCTCCAAATCTATCATGAAAAGGCTGGGGAACTCATCCTCAAGGACAAAGCCATAATTCGTCTTCCATCGCACAGTAAGTGAAGCCTTCATTATTTCTGGTATATGCCCCTGCTGACTAACACGTGTACTCTGCAGCCGAAGAGAACCCAACAGAATACGTCCTCAACCAAATTGCCAACCTCACCGAAACACAACTAGCGAAATTCATGTCATTATCTTATCTACCAAACCTACCCGAAAAACACATTCCATTCTCGATCATGCAGACCAACGCCTTCGCTGCTGGAGATAGCATGGCTATCTTCCCAGAGGCGGCTCGTCTGAATCACGCTTGCGCGGGTGCTTTCAATACGGTGTACAATTGGAGAGAGGGGGAAGAGACGCTATGTGAGAGTGTCATTACAGTCGAGTGTTTAAGTGCCTGACGTGCGGTCCCAAATTCTCCCAACAGATGTTCATGCATTGCGCAACATTCGAGCAGGAGAGGTAAGCTAAGCTTTCTGCACATAGCTCCGATTCGTATGGTCTCGGTTGCTAACTAGTTCCCGTAGGAGCTTCTCACGACATACATCGACTCTAAGAAACCTCGCGCTGAGCGACAGTACGTCTCAAGCTCCTTCGAGTAGAAGGACCTCTAATCAAACCGCATCCTTTTCTGCTCGACAAACAGGAAACATCTGAAAGAGAACTACCACTTTGACTGCGACTGTCCGGTTTGCACTCTTCCGGAAGAACAGTCAAAGGAGTCGGACCGACGTTTAACGGCTATGGCCAACCTATACGTCCAACTGAAAGCATGGAACGAGCAAACCCTGACAGGCAAAGAAGCAATTGCCATTGTCAATAATATTTGGAAACTAGGAGAGGAGGAACATTACGTCAGCGAGTAAGTAATAGTTCAAGCCGTTCTGCTCGCCCGTTCAAGGCTTATTTGAATATCTTAGGCGAGGACAGCTAGCTGCAGATGCCGCTATCGTAGCCACCGCACACTCTGAGTAAGCAATCCTGTTCTCGCTAATTCCAGCTGCGATCCGTTGTCGAGCCTGACGTTTCGCTTGCACCGGTTCTGGCAGCCTCGAAGCAGCATCGGAATGGCGAGCGCTCGCTGCAAAATGGTTCGCTCGGGAAATCGGAGAAGATACTCCGCAAGTCTTCCTGAATCGAAAGTGGGCGAATGAACCAGACAGCCACCCTGTCTTTGGAAGGAAGGCTGAGGAGAAGGTTGGCGGGCCAAGCGACATTGCGAAGAATAGCAAGCTGTAAGCTGTAGTGGAACTGTACATACTATTTCTTCTGTTTTCTTCGCACACCAGCCACCCGCGTTCGGATGGAGGTCCCAGTGTTGAGCGTCGTGAGACACGTGACTCGGTTTTTCTAGAATGTGCTCGCAGTTGAGTAGCACGCATGGCGCTCATTACATAGGCTTCCCCGTTCCATAAAGATAAATCTCGCTGCACTCTTTTCTCCTAGTCGCGCATCGTTTTCTCCTGCTACATTAATGACATCGGAAGGACAGTCCACAACAGCAGCCACCTCTGAACCTCATCACGAGCCTCTGTTGCTCGAGGCGCCCTCTGACAATGGCGGTCAGCAAGAGCTACAAGTGGGAGGCACGACCGTCAAACTGGATAGACTAGGCCCCCTGGTAGTTAATTCAGATGGGGTAAGTCGAGCCGAAGCCGTAAGTTGAAGGGGCGAATGCTAATCACCGGTCTCCTTCGATGCACAGACATTGTCCCGGATTGCGAATTGGGAACAGATGTCAAGCATCAAGAAGGAGCGGACATATCGTATCCTGCTAAAGAGAAACCAGTACGCCTATCCCCCCTCAATGAAAGATCCGAGCTGACCATTGTGGGTTTGTGTCACGAATTTTACAGGATACGACTCGAAGATCAAAAGCAAAAACTCGCTTCGAATGGGGAAGACACGACCTGATTGACACCGGAATCATTGAAAGTTTCTTTTTTTTTGTACGGATACGCAGTTATTTCCCTTAACTTGTCTGAACAACCAGCTCGTTTCTAACTAATAACTCTGAGATGGCATCTGAGCGCGAATCCAGCCAACTAAGGCCTCAGGGTTCCTCGTCTGAATGTAAATCGTTCCGGGTCCAGTGAAGCTATTGGATTAATGGTAGTTAGCTGCCGCTCGATCTGGTGACACCCGGAGAAGCGTACTCACCGGCAAACCAAGCCTTCATCGGTCGCGGCTCGAGAGATGAAGCCTCCACCCTTGATACGCTCAATCTTGTAGCTAGCTGTCCAAGCAACGAGGTGCCCATTATCAACGACCCATTCTTCTCCGGTTCGAAGGGTGCGTTGAACGATGGCCCCCAAGGATTGAACGAAGAGAATTCCTGTTCCAGTTACTTCTGTAACGAAAATTCCTTCTCCTGAGACTATGCAAGGGAGAAAGCGTCAGAAGTCAATTCGTGTGATGTTGACATGCGAGCATACATAAGCCTTTGCCCAGTCCTTGGGACTTATTCGTTCGGATAACCTCCTGGGTACTAGCAAGGAAGGCATCCTTGCCAATCCGCCAAGTTGTCTGTGGGTCAATGGTGATGGGGACTACATCTCCCCAGATCTCGGGTGCGAGGAGAACTGTGGGATGTTGCCAGATCCAATAAATGAGTATAAGAACTGACAGCTACGAAAACGGCTGCCGCACCTTCACCAAATCCAGAGAAGATGGATTCGGCCATTTCTCCCCCGGTGAAGAGCTTCTTCAGCGATACCTTAACTTCTCCACGAACCTGAACGGTGCCTTCCATGGCAACCATCGCCCCTGGCTTGACCTTCATCGTTGCCCCGCTGGAAATATTTGCTACCAGCAGGGTATTAGAGTCCCTGTGGTCGATACGATATGCAACTAGAAATTGATTTTATCAGTCCAAGATTCATTTTCTCGTTAACGATTTATCCTTACTTCCGCTACTGTTGCCGGAGATGTTTGTCATCGACGCGGCAATCTGATGGGGTTGCTGCATGGGTTGCTGTTGGTGACTTGGCTGCCCTGGCTGCTGAGGACCGCGGAGGGCACCGGCGAAGGGAGAGCTTGGTTCCATGAATGTTGTTTCTGAGGAGTGTGATCGGGTGTGGTACGGGGATGCGACTGATACGCCGCGAATTGTCGATGTTAAATAGAGCGGCTTGTATGGCGATGTTTACAACTCAATACACTCCGGGAGGGTTAGAACGGTCGCCCAGTGCGTGATAGAAGGCTTCGGCGTCGCCATCTGGATAAGGCAATGCCGTTTCTTTCCAAGGGCGTCTAACGAAACGCACTGGTCTGTGGCAGTGCAGGAATTTGCCGTAGTAAGAGAAGCAATACCGCCCACAGCACGGCACGTTCTGCGGGCCCATTGGCATAAATTCGTTGCTCGACATTCTGCATCCGAGCTGAAAAAGGCACTGGCCAGGAAATGCCTCGTGCAAAATGCTGTTCAGAGAGAACCATTCGGAGACATCTTGCACCGGCTCGAGAACACGCTGATGGCGCACAAAGATCGCATTAAGTTGATTCTCAGGCATTAAGCGCTCAATGGGCGTGTGTGTGGCTCCATGGTTGACGTATTGACGTAAGATAGACCTTCTAACGCCGCGCATGTCAAGGTTAAACGAAGACCAGACGCTCTTGGCGTCCTGTCGGCCAAGAATTGTGATTAGAGCGTGCAACGGAAACACAAATGGTTACAAAGCCATGAAAGCAGTCACTTGCGAAAGATGAATTCGGCGGTAAGTGACGCGTCGGAATAGGCAACGCCGATGTGTACTTACGATCGTCAATAATGGAAGAAGAGCACGGTTCATCCTGGTTCATCATCAAAGCTGAAGAGTAAAATGGCATTCCCGTCAATACCCGAATCGAGGGTATGTCGAACTCCGCTCGACTCACCGGTGACAACATCGACATGTCCCAGAGGATAAATTCTGCAGCGGACAAACGGAAGTCCGACGCCATGCATCATCTCCTTCATCAATTCTGATTGGAAGTGCGGAACCTCTTCATCGAGACCACTATAGCACGTCTATTAGCTTTCTGCCTTCCTGAGCCACACGTGGCGAACGCACCCATGAATGAACAGGGTCTTGCGAGGGAGCAGATTGAGGTCGATCACGTTTCTAAAGCAAAACCCTCGTCAACGCCAACAAAATTGCAAATCTTTACGTTAGGCGCACCTGGAAGCGTGCAAGACGTGAACGGGCTAAAAGCGAAGTGGGGGTTAGCGCATCCTTTCGGTGGTTCATCACCTTGTTCGCACCGAGTGAAACATGGCCCGAGTGTGGCTGGGTCCGAGGATTCGTCTCGACTTGGAAAGATGTGCTGCACCTCTGAAAAAGGTGGAAAATTCAGTAATTGCATATCGGGGACCTTGGACGGTGGAGCGTACCTTGCTGCCTCCTGTATTATCTGGTCGTTCACATCACAGATCGGTGCGAGCCTAGCGCGAACTGTTAACCGAGTGCCCAGCACAGCTCTTCGTTCCCACCTACAATATTAGACCTTGTATCTGGGGAAGTCGAACTGCCCGATCATAGATCTTCAGTTCCCGAAGCCCATTAGCCATCTCAACATCTGGGTCGTCGATTTTGTCTCGGGACGCTACGATGGCCTCTTGAAGGACGGTGAGCAGTGCAAGATGCCCTCCCAAGCTATATCAGGGGCGAAGTTAGCAAGAGACGTGAGCAAGAGAGCCAATTTTGTACCTGTGCCCCATAACATGGATCAAGGTAGGATCCCCTCCATACCTCCTACAAACGTCAAGTCAGCGACGTAATACTCCAATTAACAGCGCCCGGACACCTACCGGATATTAATCATCGTCCAATTCAAAACCCTCCTCACGTCCTGGATCATTTGTTTCGTTTTGCCCTCAGGGTAGGAAGTCAAGTCGGGAATGACGACCGTATATCCCATATCCGCAAGGTTTCTGCCCAGGCTTTCGTACATCCACCTCTTCCCCTTAATAGGCCCAAGTTGAGGAGAGTGGAAGAACACGATGACTGGTGAGAGGACGTTCCCGTCTCCGGTGGTGTTTCGAGCGAGCACAAGGTCCCCCGCCGGTCCACCGATTCCCGGCGCAGGAAGGATGGTAGATTTCAAAATCCTCGATATGGTAGGGCTTAATGAAGATAAGCGTGATGATGACGATTGTTGGTCGGCAAGGCCTGTGGGTTTCGGCTTGGGAGTTGCACGATAGACATCGAGACGCTTCCGTGGTCTTGCTGACCCGTAGTGTATATTACTTGTTCTGAAGCGTAGATTATCGTCAATCTAAGGGCCTTATAAAGAGGGGAGAAAAGCACGTACACATTTGGGTCTTCGACCCCTCGTTTTGGTTTCAACATCCTCCGAATCGCCCAGTCCCTCATCAGCTTGGGAACGACGCGTATGGCGACCCGGAGCCACCTATACAGCACGTAATTGACCCTCCATACAAGCTTGGGATCCCAAGGTAGAAACGGGAGTGTGACTGAATCTGGTGGGTCAGTTTGGGCGAGCATCAGGTATGCAATGAATGCGAGGTCGAAGAACAGGACGATCCCAAAAATCGACGTTATTGGGATGGTGATGACGTTGAGGAAAGGGACTGGGATGGTTACGGAAATATTCCATATCTTGGTTAGTATTGCGGGCTCTTGGTGCCATGGAATAAGGAGGAACAAGTCAAAGGTTTTTGAAAAAGGTTAAAGCAGGGCCGAAAACAAAAGTGGAGACACTCGAAACGTAAACCAGCCAAATCCCACGAAATGCAAAATGGAAATGAGAAAGCAGATACTCACTGAAGTCGGCGATCAGTAAAAAAGGCAGGCATACTACCATGCTAAGCAGAAGCTGCCAACACAGTATCCTGACGATGCGTGTTCGGAGAGGTTGATGCAATTTCCGGCCCGGGTCGACGAGCAAGGATGAGACTGAGCCGAGACTGTTCCCCCTCCTCCTCAAGCTATCACGCCGTGTTCGTGACCTAATCTCTGTTGAATGCCACTTGGTGCTTCGGGTCTTCTTCTCTTCGACGTCCTCTTCGTCCGAAGTCAGCCGTCCGGCATCGTTCCCGGAATCCGATGCTGCAGTTCGAATGGTCGCAGCGAAACGTTCTGGCTCTTCTTCCACTTGAATCACATCCCCTTGAGAAAGATCTGGGTCATCATCGTCCTCGAAAGTCATGTCGGCGATGTTCGGTAGAGGTTGGATTTTCGGGAAACGATAAGGACTTGAAGAGCCGGTAGTTGGTACGCCCTGGAAGGGGCTTCTACGGCTTGAAGAAGCTCGGCGGCGACTGTCAAAGTCGTCGGCCATGGAGGCCATTAGTGAATGAGAGTTTGATCGTGCAGAATCGTGAAAGGTCGTTGGTGGTGGGTAGAAAAAGGAGGTGGAGGAAAGAGAGCCGAACGCCGCGCGACTTACTTCACGAGGAAGTCGCCGAGCTGCAACGCGATGTGGCGGGCGAGTAAACAACCGACAGGCCTCGTGCACCCTCCCAGCTGATGCGCGAACTCAGATGAAGGGTTGATTAACCGCCGCTCAAACAGAGAAGACGTCAAAATTACGCAAAAGTACGAGTAAACGTGCGACTACAAAATGGGCATCCATAGCGCCGGGAAACAGGGGGAGGGAATGTGAAATCACAGGTGGATCGTCCACAAATAAATAAAAAACATATTTCCAAGAAAACGGGGGGTATCTCTCTCTCACACACTTGACTCTTGAGCAATAATGGTCCCTATAGGGTCATTTGCATTCTTATGGAAACCTGGGTGCTATGCCCTGTTTCTACTTGCGGAACCTGCTGAAGAATCCACCGTTTGAGGCGTAACGGTAAGACGAGCCGGTATCGACGCCAGTCCGTGCGCGACGGTGCTGGATGAGAAGAACAAAGCCTGCAGCTAGGGTGAGGATCAAGACGGCGAGCGACATCCAGAACCTGGCCAGGGGGGATGTGCCGTGAGTGCAAGCCACTAAGAGGCACAGACACGACGATAACGCGTGTAGTAATGTGTGGACGTACCCAGGTCCGAAATCGGTGTTCTCAATGGTGCCAAGGTGGCGCATTTGGGCGCGGACCTTGAGGTAAAGGGCAAGGTTGATGGCCATGAAGATGAAGGTCACCAAACCGCTCCACCAGCTCAAGAGGGCAGCGATGCTAATGAAGACGATGTAACAGTCAGAGAACTATTAGACATCCTTTTCGTGTGCAAAGCGCTCACATGTGATGCTTGGTGAAAGCGACGGCGGTGGTAATGACGAGGAAGCCAGTCGCGACCGCACTCATAACCAGACCGCGAGTCCAGCTGCTTCCAACCCACTGTTGGTTGCCATTCGCACCCTGGACTCCGTAGGAGTAGGCAAGTCCAGTGTTCTGGCATACCCAGTCGCCGTTGGAGATCATCCTTTGGCAGAAGCCCCAGATACCGAGCTATGACGGGGCCAAACAGGTCCGCGAAAAAAGGGAACCAGGTGGTAAAATCGGTCAGAGATACAGGCGCTAAGGCGGTAAGATGACGATATACATACTCTGAACTGGTTAATAGCATCGTTCTCTCCAGAGGCGGCGGTGCCAGAGAAAGAGACACGGACGTCATCGAACGCACGAACGTATGGTGCGCTAATTGTAACGAGCAAGCTAAGGATCGTAGCCACCAATACGATAATGGCTCCGGGGCTGGGTCTCATTCTTCAGAGTCGTTTGAGGGCGTCAAGAGAGGAAGAGTTGAAGGTGGGGAGGTCGTCGTGAAAATCGCGCGTTCTGGGATCGTCGTCAGAGCGGAACGGGTTTTTGTTGGAGTCCGGACCACCCAAGCCCCTCGGCGAACATGCCGCCGATACCACCGTGTGACCCGGACGTCCGATACGCGTTCGGCACTTGATGACAGACATCCCCGATGTCCCCAACGACGATGACTCATTTCGACTTTGAAGAACCCGCGACTCGACGACCACCAATTATCAACAGGCCAGCCGACGAGGTGGCAATCGTATAGAAGGACCGAAGCCGAGGTTTAATTAGTGCATTCAGCAAGGCGAGCCGTGGAACAATCTGAAAATTTGAGAATTTTGCAGAGGAACTAGTCTCGAAAGACACAGTTGCATGGTCAGACATAAATGACATGTTAAGCTAGAAGGCGCCGACGCGGAGCAGGTCGCGAGGGTTCTGTCGAGCCTGTGATTGGTTCTCGTCACCTCGGCACGACAAAGCACTGAGCTAAAAAAGAAAGGTGTTCGCCCCACGAAGTGCGAAGAGCATTTTGAACTTGTCTCCGCGACGACGATTTTGTGGTCGACTCAGAGATCTAGTGCGCCCACCAGAACTTATCCTGGGCTCCGTTCCCCCTCAACAGATCCTTTACCGTATTCATGCCTGGGCTGAGAATTGCTTAAGATGGCTGCTGCTGAGGAAAAGACGGCGCGGTTATCTTCCCAACTGGGACGCCCTATGATAGAAGTGAAAACGGATCTCCCTAGATTCGTCCTGTAATACTACGATGAACTACAATGTAAAGAGCTATAGCAGATAGAAACCGGGCAAGTACAGAAAATGGGCAGAGAGGATACTAGGTTGGCAGCAAAAAGAAACGTCCAGCTGGCGTTGGAACTAAATTCAAGATGGATCGGCAGCTGAAGTGCGACCAACCGGGACCACTTACCCCGATTTGGCGTTTGGAGGTGGGCCACCTTAACCAGCAGAAACGGGATATGTGGTCGCCGGTGCGATTTGCCCCTCCAACACGTCGGCCAGACTATTGGAGGCACTTCGTTCGTCTCTGGAGCGACCAATTTGAGCATATAGATCTCGTGCCTCCCTATAGAATGCTGCCGCTTCTAGTTTTCGGTCCCGCTTTTGATGGAGCAGGCCAAGACCACGCAGCGAGTTTGCTCGACCTAAGTCATGGCCAATGCGAGCGCCGATATCACACGCTTCGGTGTAGGATTCTTCTGCCTCGGTGTATTTGGATTGAAGACGGTAGACGTCTCCCAGCCCTTTCAGCGTGTTTGCTCGGCCCTGGTCATCCCCGATACGACCGTAGATGTCGTACGCTTGAGCGAAAAACTCACGAGCTTCACCGTAGTTGGATTCGCGAAAGTGGATATCTCCAAGACCATGAAGCGTGTTTGCCCATTGCTGGTAATCGCGGGTAGCGGTAGAGATGTCGAGCGCTTTGTTGTAGGACTCTTTCGCCTTGGCATATTGGGATCGACGACAGTAGACGTGTCCCAGCCCGCGGAACGTTTTTGCTTTGCCTCTGAAATTGCCGATACGGGTGTAGAGACTTTCCGCTTTGATGTAATATTCTTCCGCCTCGTTGTATTTGTATTGAAGACGGCAAACACCTGCTAGCCCGAATAGTGTGTTGGCTTGACCCAAATCGGCCCCAATACCAGCGTAGATGACCTGCGCTCTTGTATAATACTCTTTGGACTCTTCGTATTTGGCCCGAGCACAGTAGGCGGCCCCCAGGCGTTCCAGGGCATCTGCACTTGTTTCTTGATCACCTGCGGACGTCGCGATTGACAAGGCTTGTTGAAACAGCGATATAGCTTTATCGTGGCTAGCCTGTAGGTAGTGGTTTTTACCCATTTGAAGTAAAAGGGTGGCGGATAGGACTTTAGAGCCTGACGACCCTCCCTCTAATGGGGGTGTTGAAGGCTGCGAACGGGCGTACATCAGGAAGTTTCTTAATTAAAGGAAAACAAAACTCACGATCGATTTTACCTGGTCCATGCATTCAGCGATGCTCGGTCTTCCCGTTGGATTGAGCAACCAACAGTCCGTCATCAAGCTGCAAAGACTCATAACCTGAGACAGCTGCGTGTCTTCACGAACAGCAGGAACCTCCCCTTGAATGACTTTTAGCGTGATGACCCCTTCAGCGGTAAGCTCCGGAAATGGGACTTTGTTTGTCATAATCTAAGACGCGGGTAATCGACAGAAATGAGCGATCACGGCTGTAAATTCTGATACCAGCAAGCCGACATACCTCCCAACAGACCCAGCCACCCGCCCAGATATCACTTGCCAAACTAGGCCGTTTCCCCATAACAACCTCAGGAGCCACCCATCGGAGGGACCAGGCAGGTCCGGTTAGGGTCAACTGACTTCCGGTCACAGCAATCGTGACTTGAGGGCGGGCGGCGCTTTCGTGCGTCGTTGAAACTCCGCCCACCTCCGGGGTGTAGTCTCGGTCGATCGCGCTGCCTTCTATTTCCTCCAGAGTACGGGCTGAGCCGAAGTCGCTAATAATAGCACGGTATGACGCGCTGACGAGAATGTTCAGCTAAGAGGCCATTGAGATGAGACAAGCTTGGCGTGCGCAAATCGAGATCAACCACCGGTTACTCACTGATTTCAGATCACCATGACAAATCGGTGGTTGGCGAGTGTGAAGATACTTGATACCATTAAAGGTATCTTTGATCTAGAAGAAAGGCAGTGTTGGTCGTTCTCATTTCCCGCCATGGTACATCGTCGCTCACGAGAGAAATGCGCTCGGGAATCTCCCATTCCCCCGTTGCAAGGAATTCGCTAATATTTCCATTCGGCTCCCAGGATAAGACGGTCCATGCCTGTCCGTTTGGCAGGTCTTCGACGAAGCCGATTAATCGAATGATGTTCTTATGCGACAATCCAGCGACTATCTCGACTTCATGAACAAATTCCTAAATATAGGGCGTTAAACGCCGAACTATAAGCTCCGAATATAATTTTGCTTACATTAGCGAACTTCCGCTTATCGATGTCATTGTAGTATCGAAGCTTCTTCACCGCCACTTCCTGCTCGCCACCTCCATCATCCCGCTTCAGTGTCGCCTTGACCACTTCAGCCTTGCCACCAATCCCATGCGGTTTGGGTGACAGGACTTTAATTGAATTGGGATGGACCCTGAAGCTCGACAAGTCGTCAAGTCTTTCCCTCTACGAACTCTGGATCAGTGGTCTAATCCGCCTTCGGAACGCGGAACGGAAATATGACTCACGGTAGTGAGCTTCCTCGGTATCCCTTGGTCAGTAGCTTCATTTTTAACATTTTGGCTTGGATCCCGACTGCTCTCTTCGCTAGGTTTTTTGTCAATTGTAGGTGTGCGAGATCTAGATTTCGAACTCCGGATGCGAAGGGCGCTAAATGGTTCAAGGAGCTTAGATGCAAAACTTTGCATGAGAAAAACTCTTTAGATGGATGCTTTGACTCGTGAGGGTTGGGGAGTGAAGGAGAAAGGAGCTCGCTGCCCGAGTGGCTTGGGGGTCCGGATGTGAGGTGGTTGACAGGACAGCCTCACTGTGAACAAGCAAGGGTCCGAATTCGGACTCGTGGCAGAATATTATTGTTCGGTATTTGAAAGTACTTGTGCCTGTGGCGGTTGCGCACTTGATCACCAAACTGCCTCCCTCTACAATTATTATTTTACCTCGACAAATTGGATGTAAAGCAAGGAGAGTCTGGTCCCGCCCCAATCTATTTGTGTAAAGCGTCAGGTCCCTCTCCTCGACCAGCTGATTCCAGTCGCTCGGACGTTCCATAGAGTATTTCCACCACTCCGATAAAATCTTTCGAGAGTAGACTCTTACGTTTAAGAATACGTGCTGAGTGCCAGTAGATGGTAGCATGATATCGCAACATTTAGTGCGAGGTAGCTTCAGGCCGTGGGCTCTTCGAATTCTGTTCCTTCGCCCGGAAATAGTTCGAAATGAACCGCTCCATATAATTACAGTATCTGCCAATAGATATAGTGTTTATAGAAAATGTCGGGGATCTCTGGCTTATGTAGCTATTGGGCAAGGCATTCCCCAGCTAAAGCGCCTCCCATTCGATTTAGAACATGCGTTGACTCGTAGCCCAGCCGATTCCAAGCCAAGTCGGCATCGTATCCCTAGATTCTATTAAAGTGACACGCTTTCCGCCGGTCTCTTGCGGGTAGGGGATATCCCATTTCAAGCCGTTCGCGATGTGGAAATTCCGACTCTGCAATGCTGCTCCAGGAAGATACTAGCCAGGAATTTACATCGCAAATGACCAGTTTTAGTCGAAATCAACAGCTCGGCCAAATCGTGTGGCCGTTCAGGCTTACGCTTGAAGCAGGTCTGTCGGGGTTGGTCCGCTAGGCTTTGTAACGCTGCTGCAGGAAGGCAGCCCCAACGAACAGATATTAGCCAGGGATTTACATTGCAAATGACCAGATTTAATCGAAATCGGCAGCTTAGGGCAAAATTGTCCCGTCCCCAGATCGGATCGC
>WSUB01000033.1:0-189219 GCA_019633425.1 Tulasnella sp. 424 | reverse complement strand
CAGGGATTTACATTGCAAATGACCAGATTTAATCGAAATCGGCAGCTTAGGGCAAAATTGTCCCGTCCCCAGATCGGATCGCCAATCTGGGATAGTGCCTTAACATTTGGCAGCCACATCAATTGAGCCGATCCCACACATGTCGTAGCTTCCCTGTCTCGGGAACCGAGAATACCAAGCCAGCAACGATACTTACACAAAAGTGGCCCAAGTCAACGCAGGATCGGTGTGGGACGTTGCAGGCTTGCATGTGTACATGTGTAGTTGAAAAGTAAATTGCGTGCGGGACCTGGTGCCGCCTTGTCGATCCAATGGGAAAAAGGAAGACCCTGTAGTGAAATCGGACATTTGACCATCCCGCGCGCGTCGTTCGCATAACCGCCCGATTTGACCCAGACTTGGACTAGTTTCCCGCTCTACCTGCCTTGGGCTACTCAGAACACACATCAATACCCGCTATCTACACTCTTTATATACAAGGCATGAGTGGCGACAAAGCTATATAAAAAGGCGTTCGCCCCACGAAGTGCGAAATGCATTTTGGGGAGCAAATTATTGTCTCCGCAACGATGATTTTATGGTCGACTGAAAGATCTAGTGCATGCCCCCAGAAGTTACTCCGGGCACTTGGCCCCTTAACCGATTAAGATGGCTGCTTCCGAGGAAAGACGGCGCGGATTTTCTTCCCGACTGGAACGCCATATGGAAGTGAAAGTTGAAGAGAACAGATCTCCGTAAATTCGTCCTGTATTACTACATATGAACTACAAATGTGAAGAGCTAAAGCAGAAACAAATCGAGCAAGTACAGAAAATGGGCAAAGAGGATACTATGTTGACAGCAAAAGAAACGTCCAGCTGACGTTGGACTTAAATCCAAGATTGTTCGGTAGCTGAAGTGCGACCAACAGGGACCACTTGCCCCGATGTGGCGTTTGGAGATGGGCACCCTGCCTGACAGAAACGGGATATGCGGTCACCGGTGCGATTTACCCCTCCAACACCGCAGCCAGACCATTGGAGGCACCACGTTCGCCTCTGGAGTGACCAATCTGAGCATAGAGATCTCGTGCCTCCCTATAGAATGCTGCCGCTTCTAGTTTTTGGTCCCGCTCTTGATGGAGGCGGCCCAGAGCGTGCAGGGAGGATGCTCGACCGTGGTCATAGCCAATGCGAGCGCAGATGCCACACGCTTGGGTGTAGGATTCTTCCGCCTCGGTGTATTTGGATTGAAGACGGTAGACGTCTCCTAGCCCTTGTAGCGCGTTCGCTCGACCGTGGTCGTCCCCGATGCGCCCGTGGATGTCGTACGCTTGAGCGTAAGACTCACGAGCTTCACCGTGGTTAGATTCGTGAAGGTGGACGTCTCCAAGGGCTACCAGCGTATTTGCCCATCCCCTGTAACTACGGGCGGCGGTAAAGATGTCGAGCGCTTTGGTGTAGGACTCTTTCGCTTTGTCATATTGGGATCGAATAGAGTATAAGCGTCCCAGCCCGCGAAACGTTTTTGCTTCCCCTCCGACATTGCCGGCACGCGTGTAGAGACTTTTCGCCTTGATGTAATATTCTTCCGCCTCGTTGTATTTATATTGAAGACGGCAAACGCGTGCTAGCCCGAATAGTGTGTTGGCTTGACCCAAATCAGCACGAATACCAGCGTAGATGACCTGCGCTCTGGTATAATACTCTTTGGACTCTTCGTATTTGGACCGAGCGTAATAGACGTCCCCCAGGCGTCTCAGGGCGTCTGCACCTGTTTTTTGGTCACCTGTGGACGTCGCGATTGACAAGGCTTGCTGGTACAGCGATATAGCTTCATCGTAGCTAGCCCGTTGATCGTGGGTTTCACCCATTTGAAGCAAGAGGGTGGTGGATAGGACTTTTGAACCTAACAACCGTCCCTCTAATGGGGGTGTTGAAGGCTGCGAACGGGTGTACATCAGGAAGTTTCTTATGAAAGGAAGGCATGACTCACGATCCATTTTACCTGGTCCCGGCATTCGACAATGCTCGGTCTACCCGTTGGATCGAGTAACCAACAGTCCGTCATCAAGCTACAAAGACTAATAACCTGAGACAGCTGCGTGTCTTCACGAACGGCAGGAACCTCCCCTTGAATGACTTTTAGCGTGATGACCCCTTCAGCGGTAAGCTCCGGAAATGGAACCTTATTGGTCATAATCTAAGACGTGGGTAATCGACAGAGATGAGCGATCACGGCTGTTAACTCCGATACCAGCAAGCCGACATACCTCCCAACAGACCCAGGCAGCAGCCCAGATATCACTTGCCAAACTAGGCCGTCCCCCCATAGCAACCTCAGGGGCTACCCATCGGAGGGACCAGGCAGGTCCGGTCAGGGTCAATTGATTTCCAGCCACAGCAATCGTGACTTGAGGGCGGGCGGCGGTTTCGTCCGTCGTTGAAACTCCGCTCACATCCTGGGTGTAGTCTTGGTGGATTGTGCTGCCTTCCGTTTCCTCTAGAGGACGGGCTGAGCCGAAGTCGCTAATAATGGCACGGTATGATGCGCTGACGAGAATGTTCAACTAAAAGGCCATTGAGATGAGACAAGCTTGGCGTACGCAAATCGAGGTCAACTAACGGTTACTCACTGATTTCAGATCACCATGACAAATCGGTGGTTGGCGTGTGTGAAGATACTTGATACCATTAAAGGTATCCTTGATCTAGAAGTAAGACACTGTTGGTCGTTCCCGTTTTCGGCCATATGCACGGTACATCGTCGCTCACGAGAGAAATGCGTTCGGGAATCTCCCGTTCTCCCATTGCAAGGAATTCGCTAATATTTCCATTCGGCTCCCAGGATAAGACGGTCCATGCTTGTCCGTTTTGCAGGTCTTCGACGAAGCCGATTAATCGAATGATGTTTTTGTGCGACAATCCAGCGACTATCTCGACTTCATGAACAAATTCCTAAATATAGGGCGTTAGAACGCCGAGCTATAAGCTCCGAATATAATTTTGCTTACATGAGCGAACTTCCGTTTATCGATGTCATTGTAGTATCGAAGTTTCTTCACCGCCACTTCCTGCTCGCCACCTCCATCATCCCGCTTCAGTGTCGCCTTGACCACTTCGGCCTTGCCACCAATCCCATGCGGTTTGGGTGACACGATCTTAAGTGAATTGGGATGGACCCTGAAGCTCGACAGACCGTCAAGTCTTTCCCTCTACGAATTCCAGGTCAGCCACATTGGGAACGCGGAACGGAAATACGACTCACAGCAGTGAGCTTCCTCGGTATCCCTTGATCAGTAGCTTCATTTTTAAAATCTTGGCTTGCATCCCGACTGCTCTCTTCGCTAGGTTTTTTGTCAATTGTAGGTGTGCGAGATCTAGATTTCGAACTCCGGATGCGGAGGGCGCTAAATGGTTCAAGGAGCTTAGATGCAAAACGGTGCATGAGAAAAACTATTTAGATGGATGCTTTGACTCGTGAGGGTTGCGGAGTAAAGGAGAAAGGAGCTCGCTGCGCCGGGAAAGGAGTGGCTTGGGGGTGGTTGAGAGAACAGCCTCACGGTGAACGAGGCGAATAAGCAAGGGTCTGAATCCGGACTCGTGGCAGAATATTATTGTTCGGTATTTGAAAGTACTTGTGCCTGTGGCGGTTGCGCACTTGAAATGCGATCACCAAACTGCCTCACTCTTCAATTACTACTTCACCTCAACAAATTGGATGTAAAACAAAGAGAGTCTGGTCCCGCCCCAATCTGTTTGCGCCAAGCGTCAGGTCCCTCTCCTCGACCAGCTGATTCCAGTCGCTCGCGGACGGTCCATAGAAACACTCCAATAAAATCTTTCGAGAGTAGACTCTTATATTTAGGCACTCGCGTTGAATACCGGTGGATGGTAGCATGATATTGCAACGTTTGACGCTAGGAAGCTTCAAGCCGTGGGCTCTTCTGTTCCTCCGTCAGGAAATGGTTCATGACCGCTCTATAATTACAGTAACCGCCAACAGATGTAGTAGGTATAGAAAATGTCGGGGATCTCTAGCTCATGTAGCTATTAGGCAAGGCATTTCCCAGCTAAAGTGCCTCTCATCCGATTTAGAACATGCGTTGACTAGTAGCTCAGCCGACTCCAACCCACGTCGGCATCGTATCCTTAGAATATAATTGAGTAGCACGCTTTCCGCCGGTGCATCGCGGGCAGAGGATATCTCATTTCAAGTCGTTCGCGAGGCGGAAATTCTGACTCTGCAATGCTGCTCCAGGAAGTCTACCCCTGACAAACAGATATTAGCCAGGGATTTACATCGCAAATGGCTAGTTTTAGTCGGAATCAACAGCTAGGCCAGCTCGTTCGCCGTTCAAGCTTACGCTTGAAACAGGTCTCCCGTCGGGCTTAGTCCGCTAGGCGTTGTAACGCTGCTCCAGGAAGGCAGCCCCAACGAACAGATATTAGCTAGGGATTTACATTGCAAATGACCAGATTTAATCGAAATCGGCAGCTTAGGGCAAAATTGTCCCGTCCCCAGATCGGATCGCCAATCTGGGATAGTGCCTTAACATTTGGCAGCCACATCAATTGAGCCGATCCCACACATGTCGTAGCTTCCCTGTCTCGGGAACAGAGAATACCAAGCCAGCAACGATACACAAGAGTGGTCCAAGTCAACGCAGGATCGGTGTGGGACGTTGCAGGCTTGCATGTGTACATATGTAGTTGAAAAGTAAATTGCGTGCGGGACCTGGTGCCGCCTGTCGATCCAATGGGAAAAAGGAAGACCCTGTGGTGGAATCGGACATTTGACCATCCCGCGCGCGTCGTTCGCATATCCGCCCGATTTGACCCAGACTTGGACTAGTTTCCCGCTCTACCTGCCTTGGGCTACTCAAAACACACATCAATACCCGCTATCTACACTCTTTATATATAAGGCATGAGCGGCGCTCTCGACACCCTCCCTTCATCGTCGGTCAGCCGACGACCGTCTGCGTCGTCCAACAGAGCAAATTCACCCTCCACCAATTACTACGCGCCAAATCAACCCCTCCCCCCGATACCAGCAAGTCATCATCAATCTCACTCGACCACGCCTTCTGCGTCGAGTTCAATTTTATCCGCAGCTACCTTCACGCAGGTCCAGGCGAACCCAAGTCCTCGACACCATCCCCGTCAACTTTCAAATTCCTACCGGACTTTTGTCTCGACAGCGGGAGACTTTGATTCACCACGCATCCCGTATTTACAACAACAGCAGATAGAAGACTCTCCTACTTTGCGCGCGGAGGACGGAGGGATGGCACGAGATACGGATGACGACGACAGTCGAAGTGCCGGCGACAACGGCACGACCGAATCGAGCGTCGGTGGGACCGGCCCGGCGTCTTCGACTTCGGCGTTGGGTTTACCTGGACTGCCAGCTACTGGCAGCGGGTTTACGGGGGGAACTTTGCTTCACCATTCGTCTCAGTCTCGGAGGACGTCTGCGAATACCAACGGCTCGCAGGCCCAGGACCCCCGCGTTTTGCAGCACCACCCTTCGCACCATGGGTCGCTCAAGACCATGAACTCGCAGTCGAGCTTGGCGGGCATGCCGACGGCCAGGAGTAACAAGCAGCGTGATCCAGGGGAGCGAGTGGTTTCGCGGACGACGTCGTCCCGGCAGACGAGTGGACAGGGAGTACCTTCCTCAAAAGCCTCTGCTACTGGAGACGGAAAAGACAATGGAACTACCGCGACGACTACCAATGGTACTAGTACAGCTGCCGCGGACGGCACGTCCACCTCCGCCATCCCCGACCGAACGGGGCAACCCACACCAAAACCATCACCTCAGGGCCAGACCCAATCCAAATCCTCCAAAGCCCACCCACAATCGAGCTCTCGCGCCAAATTCAGGCATACTCCGCATTTACCGCAATACGAAGCGGAACGGGTGTCGGCGGCGATGATGCACTGGAGCAAAGCTCCCGTCCACGGAACTCTGCCGACGAGGAGTATGAGGGCTCATACGGTGACGATGGTGGATAATATGGCTTGGGTCTTTGGAGGATGCGATGAACGAGGGTGTTGGAGAGATGTGTGGTGCTTTGACATTGGTGCGTCCGTTCAGCAGTGCATGGGTAGTCCGGGCTCCTGAATCCCGCTGGACCTCCTCCTTTTTTCCTCCAGAGACGTTTCAGTGGTCACATCCGGAAATGCGAGGAGAAATGCCTCCACCGTGTCGAGCTCATACAGCCACTCTCGTAGACCGAAAGATTTACGTTTTCGGTGGAGGTGAAGGACCGACGTACTACAACGATTTGTACATCCTCGACACTCGTACGTCCCCTCTTCACCCCCTCCCTACCCCTCCTTCATTTTTTATTAATTAATATTCCTACCCCCGTCCAGTCACTCATCGGTGGTACAAGCCCAACATCCCGACACCCCACCCATTACCCCGACGCGCGCACACCGCGGTGCTGTACCGCGACACTATATACGTATTTGGAGGGGGGAACGGCCACCGCGCGTTGAACGACGTTTGGGCGCTCGATGTGTCTGTTGGGATGGACAAGTTGAAGTGGGAGCAGGTCCAAACCCATGGGACTAAACCTGGTGCGAGGGGCTATCATACGGCGAACTTGGTGGGGAACGTGATGATCGTGCTTGGAGGGAGTGATGGAAGGGAGTGTTTCCCGGATGTTTGGGTGTTAGATCTAGGTGCGCAATTTTTTTTGTCAGTGGAATTGTCAGATAGAGACCTTGGGCTGACGTCCCCTCGCACTCCTAAAAGACAAGTTGGTGTGGAGGGAAGTGAAACCTGACAAGACCTACCGACGGCTATCCCATTCCTCGACTCAAGTCGGCAGTTATCTCTTCGTCATGGGTGGACACGATGGGAACAAGTATTCCCATGAGCTCTTGCTCTTTAACCTTGGTGCGATTTTTTCTCCTCTGCGTGTGTTGTTCCTCTTTCTCCTTTTCTTACGAAGCCCCGCCCGCTCTTTTTAGTTACCCTGCAATTCGAACCTCGGACTACTCAAGGTCGACCACCATCTTCTCGTGGTTACCACGTTACGGCACTGGCGGATTCGAGGTTATGGGTGTTTGGCGGCTTTGACGGACACATCGTGTACGATGACGTCTGGACCTTGGACTTGGCTGCCGCTGCTTATTTACCCCAGGTACGTCCTTGATTTTTCCCTCAGTGATCCAAAATTCGGGCTGATCGCAAAGTTGGGGACGTTTTTGTTAGGTCACGAGCTTTGGGATTTTCGTAGAGTAACTATATACATATAAGTGTGAATGACCTTTTCCCCCAACCCCCACCCCATTTTTTTTACTGTCCTTATGCACCGGATGTAGGCCTTAAATTTATTCGATTTTTCTGGGAAAGAGGTGATCGGGATTTTCAAAACGACTTTATGCCCAAAGGCTGGGCCTAAAATGGCTCCGGGATTCGGCCGGGGACCTCCGCAGGAGCCGGTAGGGCAAACCCACGATACGGCTCGCGGAACGGGTCTTGGATATCGTCGAGAGTGATGAGGCTATCTTCGAAGCGACGTGTACGTCACACTCTGTTCTCTTCCTTTCTACTGACTTCTTGCTTTGTTTTCGTCTCACATATCTCATAGTACAGGGCCAGATCAGCAGTCAATTAACATCCATACTGATCTCCCGGATAGGAGCTACCCTAGGCCTTGTGCGGGCGAGCTTCAATATACCCGCTAGGGCTGGAGGGCTAAACTAATATTTTCACTCTGTCTATCCACATTTTCGTGCCCACCATACTTGACTTTTATTACATCGAAATTTCGCTGATAATGAACAGGTCTTTATATATTTTATTGCGTCGACCCTGCGTTCACTGAGTGGTCTATCGGCAATCTCCGAGTTCGCTTCATGGTCAGGTACATAGCTTTTCGCGAGGGCTGGGTCCACGATAAGGTGAACCTGTCTGGACATGCGGTCTAGGTACTCTGACCTGTTATTTTTAACATGGTTGACCGGGCGTCACGTTGAGTATCCATCCATCGGACCCCAGTTTTACCTCCGTGTCCTCGGCGACGTCGACACCCACCGCTCCGCCGACAGTCAACTCGACCGGACTCAGATACGGGACACGCCCCCTAAAGATCGTTGCTTTTTGTAAACCTATGACCTAAGAGGGGTCTGAAAGCCGAGTGCGCGCAGAGGTTGTGGTTCCGTTGAATTGAATCCCCGACGCCCGCCTCTTCTTCCTTTGACGCCAGTTGCCAAATCGGGTATTGATGCGCAGATTCTTCGCCTCAAACGGCATTTCCCTTCCTTAGATCTCCGAATCTGAACGCTGCATCTCCCCCGCTCTTGTCCGCCGGCGGGTTCGTCTCGATCAACGTCACTCAGAGAGAGTTGCATACCCTCACGTGATGTGATCTCCTTCTGTGGGGCCCTGGAATCGGACCCGATTTATTATTATTCTGGGCGTTGACCTGGTATTAGAACGACTTGTTTTGTTTACATTCCTCGCTTCGTCGGGCGTAAGGACCCGTTTATAACAGGAGTTGTTTGTGCTGGGGCATATTTGTTTTTATTTTCAGCTCTCGATCGCGCTCTCTCATTGGCTAGAGAGGATACTTGACTTTTCAATTCTGTCCGTTTACTCCCTTTTCCTCTTTTCTCTTTTGTTTTTTCAAACTCCTTTTGAAGATGTTGCTCCACCTATGGTCATTTATATTCCACTCTTTTCTCGTCCAGTCGTCCAGCAACCTCTCACTTCCCTCCCTCCCTCGTTCGCGCTCCCTTCTTCTCCTAATACACTCTCCCAGTCGCGTCTTGACGCTCGACCCGCAGACGCACCAACTACCAATCCACATCATCCCTCTCTTGAGCCGTCATAGTCACTGGTCGAGCACGTGTGGCCGCATTCCTTCCTTCGTCTGCAACGAACAGCTCTCCGAGTCTTGTACGTCCCCCTTCTCCGCACACACACTCTCTGTTCACCATTCGCTGACGTATCTCTATTAGGCATATCCTATAGACATCTTATCTCTCTCACTCCTTCCTCTCCGACCTCCCACTTCCATTTTATAATCCGCCCACTCCGACCCCGACACCATGCCTCGGGCCGAGACTTCGCAACGGCGCCATTACGCCAAGGAAACCAACCAACCTTACGGACCTCGAGATAACTACGTCCAACCTGCTTACCGCGCCGCCACTCTATCTCCTCGTCAACTCGAGTTTGCTCCCGGTATTCCATCCCTCGGCACCATCCCCGCCAACCCCAACTCGGACCACCCCGAAGGCACCTACGCCCTCGAACCCGACGAGAGCGGCAGCTACCAAGGTTTCCCGAGCGTCGACGAATTCGAAGAGATCCTCGAGAACTACTTGAAAGGCCTGAGCCAGAGGAAGCAGGAGAAGGCGTTGATCACCCAGGAGATGTACGACTGCATCCACGCCGTCCTCATGGACCCGACCAACACCACCTACGGCACTCCTCAATTCCGCTTTTGGGTTCGCAAGATGTTCGTCCTCGCCTGCTTCCAAGGCGAATACACTGTCACGCACGAAGACAAGCCCGTCGCTGCCAAGGAGCAAATCTACCAGATCCTCGTTCACTGCCACGGGGAGTGTTATCATGGGGGCAGGGACAAGACGTGCGCGCAGATCAAGGGGTATTATAGCTGGATACCCAAGGAGCTCGTTGCGCAGTTCGTCAAGGCCTGTCCGACGTGCGTCCTGAAGAGGAGCAACAATCCCAAGAAGTTCGTCGCCATGCTCAAGGATATCAGCGGCAGCCATCAAGGAGCCGAAGAACAGTACATCGACTTTATCACTTCCCCACTTCGCAATCGCGCCGGACCCAGCCCTCGAGGTTCAGCTGGCAGCAACCGATCGGGCGACAACGCTTCTAGTTCCAGTGCGAGCAAACCCGATCCTCGACTCTTCGCTCACCCCGTCCGTCCTCTCCTCTCGTACGACCCTCCTCAAGCGCACCATCCATCTCTCATGCAGCTCGCCGGATCCAATCTGTCGCACGCCGCGCCTGCTCCTCCCGTCTTCACGCCTGGTGCCCTCGAAGAGGCCAAGCCCATGTTCCGCGACGCCTCCGGATCGACTACCAGCTCCCTCGCTTCCATGTTCTCTGATTCCGGATACGGCAGCAACGTCCCCGTCAGCGCTGTCGACCAGAACCAGGCTCAGGGATGGGCGCAAGGTGGATCGTCTGGTGCTGGTGGAGGTTCGGCGTCGGCTTCTGCTGGGGGTTACCACCTTGGTGTACCTGGTGCGGTTGAGATGAACCGCGGTTTGGCTAGGAGCTGCCCTGGTGATTTCGGTCATCCTCATGGTGCTGCTGCTGCTGGTTGGGCCGCGCAGGGTCTCGCTCCTCATGGGTACCTCGGTCTTCCCCAAATCAAACTCGAGGCCGCCGAGACCATCTCTCTCCGCGACCCCGAGTCGCCTTCTCCTCTCCCGTCTCGCGCCCTCAGCGCGACCGTTATCGGTGGAGGCGTCCGCCGTCTCGGTGCTCCGGCTTCCATCGACCTGAGTGGAAGTAACTTCAACGACTATCGTGGCAGCTCCCCTCTCCTCTCGGCTGTCTCCGTTAACGGAAGCGTCGTCGGTCTCGACGCTCATCATTATCATCATCACCATCATCATGCCACTCCTGCTGGAAGCGTCCCACCCAGCGCGACTGAGGCGTTTTTCACCGTTCCTCCTCATCCTCCTGTTTCAGCTCCTGCTGGCGGCGTCTACCATTTCGACCATCTCGGGGCTGGACACTATTATATCCCCAGCGCTCCTACCAGCGCTACCGCCGAGACGTTCGGAGCGCTGGACTTGTCCAGGCGCCCCAGCATGGACGGAGACTTCCTCGACGGTACCGGGTTGGACGTGCTCTCCTACGCTGCGATGGATCCTGCGTTCGCTGCTGCCATCAACGCGTCCGCCACTGCTGCCATCCACCACCATCACAACGCCGAGGACGCAGTAGCTCGCGGCGAGATAACCCACCCCAACACTCGCTCTCCGTCTCCTCTCTCGGACCCCGCGTTGCTTGCCGTTCAAGCCGCCGCTGCCGTCGCACCCTCCCTTTCGCGCGCGTCTTCGGGCTTGGGTGAAGAGGAAGAGGAGGACGAGGGGGAGAACGCGGATGCTGCTGGTGAGCTGGAGATTGAGGGGCTTGGTGATTTGGTGGCGAGCGCGAAGGAGGCTGCCGAGGCTGTCGAACAGGAGTTTGACGTCTTCGCTTGAAGACTCGTGGAGAGATACTATTTGCTCGTCGTCCGCTTGCTTATTCGTTTAGTTTCCTTTCCTCCCGTTAGCTCATGTCCATAGTAATCTTCTCTTCTCTTCCTCGTTCATGCTCATGGCTATCTGCCTTCTAATCGGATAATAGAAAAGACACCCATATTCGTTTCTTGTCCTTCACGTCTATATCGCGACAACCAAAAAAACTTCTAGGACCTCCCATGTAATTGTAACCATCATCTGCCTCGCTTTGTTTCACGCTTCGGTCGTATCGTACTGATCGATCGCTTCGATGCCCTACTCCTATATATTAACCCACAAACAATATTGATCAAATGAATTTCCTTTTCTAGACATTTTTATCTTCGTTACCCATGAGTGATCTATGAGTATCTACACGATTCCTTATGAAATCTGGGGAAATACACGTGACTTTGGTATTTTCAGGCGCCGAACACGGGGACCTAAGCGACCTCTCAGTCCCAACTCCAACCTTCATGCCACCACATGTCTGGCCGATCTTCAACCCTTGACCTCCCCAAAGGCCTTGACGACTCTAATATTCGCTTTGCAAGTGCTTCCAGCTTCGACAACAACCCTCGTCATTAAACTAGGTCGACTAGCAATCGTGCGCGCACCCTCGCTTCTCGCATTGACACAATGAACGCACCGCGCCTGAGGAGCCATCGCAGCGCATGAACACGTCATTTCCAGCGCGCGATGATTTCGAGGTCGGCAAAGAATAAAGGTCGTTATCTTTTGACTTTTTCGTTGCAAAAAGATTAGTTCCTTAACGAGGCCGCATTTGTTGCAGAGTGTCGTCGAAGCATTTGTCGTTTAGACGTCCAACTTGGCCGCTCGTTCACCCGGAAGATGCCTCTGGCGCCCTACGGTCGACCGTCCTCAATAAATTTCTATTAGGGAACAGGCCAAGGCTGTCCACGCGATATGTACTAGAACGCTGCACTTCCCTTCGTTCCAAGGCCTTTTTTGGCCGAGTTGGGTCGCCTGCCGCGTTGAACTGCCGTCCCATCGCGGCTGAAGGGAGACGTCGCCGCGGTGACCGGGAATCGGCCACCAAGTCCACAACCCCCTCAATGTGCATAGAAGGACGTCTTCAAGGCCACCAAGAGGTCTCGTGCCATGGGGTAGCATTGGGGGACTCTACGTTGTCTGCGTCAACTCGGACCCTCGTTCACTCGCTGCGGGTCTTTCGTGGCCAGCGCCGGCCACCAGAAACCACCGAGAAGACCAATGACGAACGCGGTCCGCAACAAAAGTCTGTTTCAAGGGTGGCTCCCCTGTTCGGCGCGAATCCCGATCGCGACGCGAGAAGGGCAGCTGAGCTCCAAATCAACCTCGAGCTATTCACAAAGATCTCTCTTTTCTCTCTCGATATTTTGCTTCCCTTCACAACCACCACCCCTCCCCCTTACCCACAAGCGACTCCACCACGAGCCGGCAACAGAGAATTGGGCCTCCAAGGCCTATATAACTTGGAAACTGGACCTTATCGAACGTCAGACGCACCATCAAACTACCCTCTATCAAATGTAAGTTTGCTTCCATCATTCTGCGGGCCTTCCAGCGACTTTTTCATACCCACGGATCTGGGTCGAGAGTATTTACTGATGACGCTTGATACAGGCCTACCTACACACCAATCTCAGGAATCGACCTCTCTATGCCGCCGTCGGGCGCGTTCCCTCCCGAGATATGGATTCTCATTTGCGAGATCGGGGGGCTAACCACCGACAACCTCGCTCGACTTGCTCGGACCTGTCGAACACTCAACCACATCGTCACACCTCTCCTGTGGGAGCACGTCACTCTCTCCCGGCCTCAAGTCTACAGCTTCGTCCACCCACCAGCTCCACATCGCTTAGCAGCCCTCACACATGTGTCTGCAGCGTGTGCAAGGAGTATCAAAAAGCATGACGATGTGGCTGCCTGCGTCAAAAAGTTCACGTTGAAGAACTGGTACATGAAGGAATCAGCGCCGGAGTCTCCCGATTACCCCGCCAACGAGGCGATGAACCACGCATTCGATCACGTCGTGTCGGCTTTACTGAGGTGCCCCAATCTGGACACGATCCATTTGTGGAACGTCCAGATCCCACCGAGGCTTCACCGCGCCCTGTACCAAATCCCATCCCTTCGCCGACTCGTGCTGGAACATTGCATCATCTCATGTCACCGCGAGACGTGCGCGATGAACCCACAACGACTTCCGATTCGGGGCTTGGAGCTGTACCAGACGGCGCAGAGCATCCATGGGTACAACAACATCGTCAATTCCGTGGAAGCGCTCGCTCAAGCGTCGGGACTTCAATCGCTTCAAATCGACCACGCCATCTTCGATCAAACCATGAACCTATACATTACTCGGGGATTCCCGGACACGCTCGAGTCCCTCCGCGCCACGCCACCCCAAGCACAAGAGCTCTCGGGAGCACTTTTAACCGACTTTCTCAGCCTGCCGAATAACCCCATTCGCACCTTGTCGTTATTTCGGGAGATCCAGGGGTTCGTTCCAGAGCGAATTCTGCCTGTGGCTGTTCGGAGCTTGTGTCAAGTGGCTGGACCGAGGGATGTCGTGTCGGCCATGGTCAGAGGTCGGGCGGTTGGCGGGGTCAAGATTGTTGATCAGCTAAGGGGCGGTGCGGCGAGCGAAGCGGAGGATGGCTACTTCACCCTCCTGGAGAAGATTGCGACTGGGAGCAGAGTCGATGTGACGACGCTGGCTCTTCGACTGGATGAACTAGACGAAAAGGTCTTGACGACCATTGCGACGTTGTTCCCCCGACTGCAGGACCTCGTCATCGAGTACGCTTATGTGGACAGGAATCTCGTGAGTTTTCATTCGTGTGCTCCCTCGTCGTGTGCCACACCGCTGACTCGTGCCCTGTAGATCCCAAAACTGGCTCACTGCCTCCTCAAGTTCGTCTCGAGCCTACCTTACCTAACCACGCTCCGCATCCTCATCATCTCCAGACTCGACACCTCTGAAATCGCCCCTCCCGACCCGGAAGAAGAAGACGAGAATTCCGACTTCCAGTACCACTGGGCTTCTCCTGACGGGTTGATTTCGCGCATGGCCGAACGCGAGCTGTTGACAGCTTGGAGAGTCCCGGGCGGGTCCGGCTTGACTCAGCTTTCGCTGGCGACGAGGAAGAGGAATTGGATGCGCCCCTCGGTTGGAAATCGTGAATGGGTGCGAATTGGTGTGGATGGAGTATCGAATGAGGCCATGTTCTCCTTCTGAGCTCTTTCTTCTTTCTGTCTTGTGTTTGCTTTCTCCGTCTCCGTCTCTTCCTTTCTCCGTCCTCTTCCTTTGGCTGCATTTTCCCCTCCACTATCACCCCCGCTATTTCTCTGCCAGCACGACGCATCTCCTCTCTGCTTTCTCCATCATCACATCTCTGCTTCCTCGTTTCTTCACCACCAAGACTGTGTGTATCATCGTCTCTCATCATCCTTTCCCATCACTCACCCACCTTTCCTCGTTGATCTCACTTGCCATGCATCTTTGTTTTGTACGTTCGCACTGGAGGCCTTGCATTGTATTTATTCCCTTTGCTTTCTTCCAACCACGAGATCTTGCGGACACCCCAAAGCGGGTTAGACTAATCGAGCTTCGGGGCACACTGAGGGGGTTCGGGGGCAACGAGTGTGTGAGTTGAACAAGAACAAAGTGCTAAGAAAGTACACCACGACTAGTACGTTCCAAAGAAACCTATGGCACCAAGAAGCGAGAAGCGAGAGAAGGGTATTAAGCTGGAGTCGTGCGAGTGGTGATTACAACGCAAAAAAAGTGTCCGAAACAAAATGTGAAAGGCGTAACAAGGGTGGAAACAGAAAGAATTAAGAAGTCCGTGAAAGGTAAAAAGGGTGCTTAGCAGGTCCAGGTGCTCTGTGCAAGGTGGAAAGATTTAGTCAGTATGGTGGACACGTTTGGTGAGCAGGAGGTATTGGGCCGACGTACATCAGGAGTTGAGGGGCTGGTAACTGATTGGTAGGGCTCAACGCCGAGGCACTCTGTTTTTCATTGCAGCATGGTCAGTAGCGAGTCCAAAGTGTATATAACAGTAGAATATAACGCACCAGCGAGAGTAACCAACTTGTAGCCCTTGGACTGGAGGAGGTTGATAACGTAAGGAACGACCTTGTGGGCGGTGGTCTCGATGGTCTCGTGGTTCAAAGGCTGGTCGAAGGAGAAAATGCCATCAGTCGTTGAAATGGGATGGATTTTCAAAGAGGGGGCAAAGTTGACGCACCAAAATGTTCTTGGGCTTCTTGGCAACGAGAGCGGCGTAATCCGCCTCGCTTTGCTGCCAAGTTGCGCCGATGGAGTCTCCGCTGTCAAAGTCCCAAATAGCAACTGCTCGGAGGGAGGGTAGTGATTGGTTAGTTAGAAACGAGTTTTTTTTTGGACTTGAAGAACGCGGTAGAAGGCTTTGCTTACGGGCTTGGCCACGGATGTAGGAAGCTTGACGGACGAGGTCGTTGTAGTTGCCATAAGGAGGACGCATGAAGGCGGGGTACTAAAGAGAGGGTTAAGGGACGAGGTTAACAAACGTGAAAGTAGAAATGAAGGAGACGACGCGTACAGCACCAGTGATCTTCATGAGAGCCTCTGTATGCGCAGGAACGAGATTTATTAGCAATCCACAGCTTCAGCGCGACATGCCGATACGGTACCTTCAACGCGCCACATCTCATCGTGGATTTGGTCCCAGGTGAGCTGGAGACGAGGAGGATGTGGCGGTCAGTACATAATCGAGCACACAAGCGGAACAAGTTCGGACATACAGTAGTGAGATCCTTCTGCTCTCCAAAAAAAAAGAACCAAGAAAAGATGTTTGGTTGGTCAGTGATCGTGTGACGGGTTGCGGCATACTATAATAGGGTACTAACGTGAGCCCAGGTGTGCGAGGCTTTTGAGCGGGAAGAATAGAACTCGTCAGCAAGAGAATTGCCGGACGATGAAACATCTCAAGCTCACCAAGCTGGTGGCCCTTGTCATACAAGTACTTGACACGCTTGCCATTGTCGTCGTAGATGCACTCATAGTTGTTGCCGTTGACCTGTTTTCATGGGATCACGAAAAATGAGCAGGGCGAAAACAAGTGCGATTGGTGCCACAGCACAGGGACTCACGAAGAAAGTGCCCTTGGCACCGGCGGCAACGAGGGCCTTGCTGATGTCGTACATGTAGACATAGGGACCATCGTCGAAAGTCAAAGCGACGGTGTTGTTCTTGGTGCAGCTCGAGTAGACCTTGGCCAAGGGAGTTGCACGCTGGGCAATTGGGTGAGAGGGAGCGGCCGCGACGAGGCAAGCGGTGGCAGCGGCGAAGATTGCGGCGAATGAGAACTTCATTGTGAAAAGAAAGGTAAAGAGTGTAGTGGGTTGAGAGAGAGTGGGTAGTAGTTGGTAGTAAAGACTGTAAAGACAAAAATGAGAGTGGGGGTGAGTGTCGCTTTTCAGAACTCTTTGTCGATCAAGGAGGGGAAAGGAGACAAGGAGAAAATCAAGCTGCCAGCTGTCTTTTATAAGTAATGCATTTTTCCTCCGGGAGCCTTCGAACCCCGGGGTTGGAACTCCGCGTTTGGGTTGGTTCCTTTCGTTTGTTGTCGACCCACCGCCTCGGCATCTGACTTACATAACCCCTGGCAACGCCGCAACGGACCCCCTTCGTGCACACTTTCCACGGCTTCCCACCTTCTTTTGACATGTGTGGTCCTCTCCGAATGTCTTTTTTTTGGGTCATGGCACTTCGTATTTCGATCTGATTGGTTCTCCAACCCAATTTCTTCTCGGCAGGGAAGCAGCGGGCTGAGCAGAAGCTTGAGATTCGGCAGCCCGCCAAGACAAGGATTCTCGACCCTGCGAGGATCCGCGGACCGCGGCCAGTCAGCATCATCACCGAAACATCCCAACGGCACACTTTTGTCGACAAGGGACAGCTGTCAGCTGCTCAACCCGCGGCTATCCAGCCCTTTGATCTTCACGCTGACATCATCCCGACTTTTAGCCGCCCGTTTCTTTCCATTCATGTCCGAAGGTCTCCACGGGGGAGACTTGAGCGAATAAGCCACCGACGTGAAGTACTTAGCGTAATGAGGTGGCTGGCAACAAACAAGGGTAAAGTGGTCTCATTTCTGGCTTCTCACACAAGGGCAGTGTTCCGGCCAGGAACATGGCATGGATCTGCGGACGCCGTATTCGGGACGATTCCGAACTCGGAACACGACGCTTGCGTTCTCTGCTTCCAGAGGTTCGTCAGCTGAATTTTGACTAATAAGAGAACTAGGTGCGTTCTCCGGATTGGAGACATGTGCTCAACATTCGCTGTCATTTTCACACATCCCGTCGCCTGTTCTCGATCAGAAGGTGGCTGCACTCCCCTTGTGTCACATTCCTGATCTTGAGTCACCCTTTGAGCGCCTCAATCGACGAAGCTGATTGAAGGGATGGACTCCAGGTTCGGCGCTCCTCCGAAACACGGCCTTAATGTGCTCGAAAGCGGCCAGCAACTCATGCTCCGCATAAACCTCCTGCCCTCACCACTCTTCTAGGAAACAAACATCAGCTGATCGAGGTTTCTTTGACAGAGTTCAAGACCCCTTATCCTGACGAAACAGCCTGCCACCGGTCCCAGGGAAATACGGATTCCACGGAACGATCACAGCGCGGCAAAGTTGTAAACACTTGAAGATTGCTCTAGGAACCGGGTTCCTTGACAATCTCGAGACACTCCCTCTTAATTTCTGCCCATAATGCTCTGGAAGGAAGCTGTCCAAACCGGCTTCAGGCACCTCAGGCCGCCGTCTGAGAAACCTCGGTGCGTCGGTACTTCACTTCACAAAGGACTTGCTGCTGGATTTGGGTGCGCGATGCTCTTTAGGTTAGCGTGTATCTGATCAGACAGGCAGGTGGACCGCCGGATACGTTGCCGACGGAATTGCGTGGGGAGCCGCCCTTCACACACCTTGAACGAAAGCAGGCTTAACTCAGACTCTGACAGCTCTTCTATCGGTTTAACTTCTGATGTCTGTGCTCAATCATTCCTTCGAACTTCTAATTTTTTCTCTACAGTCACCCCTGCCAAGACTATCGGGCTTTCAGGGTTGACGTTCACGACTCCGCATTCGAGGTACCGGCGGTTCAACTCCTCTATAGTGGGGACTCTTTAAACACGGGTCCCTGACGTATGGGTGGCTGTGACAAGTACCAAATTAAGTCATCGTGTGGTCTATCTCTAAAGCACGGGGGACTTTCTTTGATGGCCATAAATCCCGGTCCGGGTGGAACGAAGCGCATGGATCGCTTGGCCGAGCCTTCCATTTCCTTCGCCTGGAGCCCCCTGCTGCGGGGCATACCCCTTGTGCCTTGCCACTTTAGCTTACATAGGGACCTTGTCGCACGATCTTGCTCAAGAACGAATGGCAGAAGCGCTCGTCGGTAGTTTGATATCCCCCCCATTCCGCTTGTTTCGGCGAACGCATAAGCGACTCTGTTGGTCAAGAGAGGTTCATTGAATACTACTTCCTGATATAGCGTATGGTCTCATGTACCTCATCTGTCACGAATTTTGCGATGAAACTTCGTTAATGCCGACGGCGAACGCATATATAACAAGACTGCACTGCGCAGGGATCGTAATTCCATCAGGACACTCACCCCAGAGATTTAACCATGCGTTCCCTCCTTTCTGCTACCATCGTCTCCATCCTATCGACCGCTGCCGCTCAGAAAGTCGGTACCCTCGTCGCGGAAAACCCTCCCCCTCTAACATGGTACAAATGCGTTCTCCCCAACACATGCACGGGCCAATCAGGCAAAGTAACCCTCGACGCAGAATGGCGTTGGCTTCACTACTATCAGAATGCCGACAGCTGCTATCCACCGTGGAACCCAGTCTACTGCCCACCAGAGAACCCACCCCCATGCGCTCAGAATTGTGCCTTGGAAGGAGCCGACTACGCCGGGACCTACGGCATCACGACCAGCACCAACCAAATCAACCTCAAATACGTCACTCAAGGTTCCTCGGGACAGAACATCGGTTCTCGCGTTTACATGCTTTCGGCGACGGACAGCACCAAGTACGAAATCTGGAAGCTGTTGAACAAGGAGTTCTCCTTCGACGTCGACGTCTCCAACCTCCCGTGCGGTGTCAAGGGATCGCTTTACTTTGTCGAGATGGACGCGGACGGCGGCAAGGCGAAGTACCCGCCCAACCTAGCTGGTGCCAAGTACGGCACTGGGTATTGCGACTCGAAATGCACTAGGAACTACCAGTGGGTTAATGGAGAGGTACGTCGCGACTGTGTGCCTGCGCCCTTTAAAAGCGGTCGAGATTGACAGTTGGCGCGGTTGATTGCAGGCAAACGTGCTCGACATCCTGACATCAACAGATCCAGCATGGATCCCCCACTACGGCAGCTGTTGCGGGGAGGTGGACCTTTTCGAAGCCAACAAGTACGCATCCGCGTTCTCAGCTCACCCGTGCAGTACCAGCGGCCAAACTCGATGTGAAGGGAGCTTGTGCAGTCATCCAGACGTTGCGGACGGCAACTGCGACGCCGACGGGTGCGATTGGAATTCGTACCGATTGGGTAGCACCTCGTTCTATGGGGCTAGCAAGGCCGTAGATACCACCAAAAAGTTCACCGTCGTCACCCAGTTCATCACCTCCGACGGAACGGACAACGGCCAGCTCGTCGAGATCAAACGCTTCTACCTCCAAAACGGTGTCGTCATTCCAAACAACAACCCGACCTTGCCCGGTCTCTCTCCAAGTCCAGCTTATATGTCGATCAAGGACAACTTTTGCGCCGACGAGAAGGCCGCTTTTGGAGAGACGAATTACTTCGCGTCGCTGGGAGGTTTGAACCAAGTTGGCCAGTCGTTGCAAAGAGGAGGAGTGTTGGTGTTCAGCATTTCGGACGATAAAGATCGTAACATGCAGTGGTTGGATGGAGTCTGGCCGCAAGACCAAGACCCGACTGTTCCTGGTGTCACGCGCGGATCGTGCAGCGCGACCTCGGGCTACATCAACGACATTCGAGCCAGTGAAGCCAACGCATCGGTTACATTCTCAAACGTCAGAATTGGTGCCATTGGATCGACGACCTCTCCGACGACCGGTTCGGGGACCGCGACAACCACGACCACGACGACAACAAAGACCACTACTACAACGACTACCACGACCGCAAGCAGTGCGTTGCAGAGCCATTGGGGAGTTTGCCAGGCTCCCAGCTGGACGTGAGTTCCCGTTGACGCCACACTATCGGAAACAGTGATCTGACTCTTGGACGATCCTTTCTTAGCGGACCTACTGCGTGCCAGGCACCATACACCTGCAAATGTAAGTGAGCATCTGGGTGGAATCTGGGACCAATAGCAATTCTCTGACGTCAATCCTCTCGATGCTTTTCAGGTGTCGTTTCGCTCTGCGAGTAGTTTTTTCTCCCCCCTTTTTTTGAAATTTGTCTTTTGGAAATTTGTCTTTTGGAAATTTGTCTTTTGGAATACGTTCAATCGGGGAAATGGGTTCTTGGTTAGCTAAAAAGTCTACGATAAGGTTAATACCAGCGTGTGCCGTTTGAATTTGGGCCTGAGCGCTCCTTGCCCCGCTTCCCGCCTCTCCTTCCTCCTCCCTTTGAGTTTCTCGCCTCTCGAACCTACTTCGACACGCATCATTTGATGAAATTCCGTCGCGCGTGAGAGCATTGCCTCGTCCACAGGTCCTTAGCAGCCTTTATGAGTCTCTCTCACAAACTGGGTTGTCTGAAGTTTTTTTGTTTTTGTTTTCATCTGGCTAAGCACTTTTCTGGATGTCTTGAGACGCGTTGATAGATATAGATTGGCGTTGCTATCTAAGGTACCAAAGCCCGGCGGCCGACTGGGAAACTTCGGCATCTCGCCGATAGTTTGGAAGTTGGGCTCATGCGACATTTTGATTCGCAATTCCGCTTATGCCGGTGGAAACCAGCGTCGTCGAAGGCAAGGAGTTCCCCGGCGGTTCGCGTGAGTAGACACAATTCGCAGGCCTCTATTAAAAATGGGTTCCATCCTGAAAAGACATCTTCCTTTCGGTGGAACCTCCGCAATCATGTCAGCGGCGGTGCTCTAGCTCGGTATACGGTACCTGAACTGCGTGAAAACTACCCCTGCCAAGAGTGCATGAGCTTAGGGAATAAAGTTTGGGTTCTGACAACATCATACCCCGTAGGCCTAAGCAAGCTCGAAAGGCCTTTGATGAGGATCTTGTACCATATGTGCGATTTTCCCTTTTTTTTTTTGGAATTGAAGGTTACTATTTGCCGTTCTCTCGGCTCCGATTTATTGAAAACGATAATGAAGAGATACGAAGCATACGCAGCGCTACCCACCCAGAGATCGTGCAATCGCGCGAACCTCAGCAAATGTTTGTTTGCTCGACTCCCTCAGGGCCACTCCGACTGCTTCAAATTTCACCCCACCCCACCTCCCTTCCTCAAGAAGCTGCCTAATCTAGCTAACAACAGTGGTACCTGGCGATTGACCATGAGCTCGTGTAACTGCCCTCCTTCCTTAGCCACATTGTCGTACTGCCTTGTGGCATTATCTCATCTCCATTTGTTCCAACGCTGAAGGGATGCTGTATTTCCGTAGAATAAGCGTTTAGCTCGTCTCGATACGGGGTTCGAATAACTCTCAGTCTCATGACTCGGAAGGGTACCTTGAATGGGAAACCTCAGAGCCACGAGCGATCATTGGAAGCTGGACTTGAACAGCCTCCAACATATGGTGCTGTCGTCGTCGGATTGTTTCTTTATACCCTTGGTCTCCGACTGGCCGCTATGTTATCTCTATACCTGCCAAGCCTGGGTCTCAGGAAGGATAATATGATAGAACTGACAACTCTCCGGGGTTTCGCAGTCGACCAGTCGCTAATCCGTTGAACGCTGCTACGTTTTCTACGGGACTGGACATAAACACTGGTACATTTTCACTCAGCTGGAGCTGTGCCTTGGGGAAACGGCTGAGTTTGGGTGGTTGGTTTCTTCGTCATCAATAACTTGGGGTTCGTGCTCCCGAATGATAACTCCGTCCTACCGAACCCTTTATCTAACCTCGCTTATAACTCCATCGGGAGCAATCATTGCGACGACCAAAAGATATTATTCGAGGAGCCGAATCGTTTCCAGGACAAGGGTGGGCTGCACGCAGCCGGGGAGTCCCTGAAAAGAGCTCAGGCGTCGTTCTTTCCATTAGTATGCTGGATGACTGGGATCGCAACCTTCAGTGGTTGGACGGCGTTTGGCCCGCAGATCAAGACCCTGCTACTCCGGGTGTCACCCGGGGCCTTGTGCTTCAACCTCCGGGAACCCACCTGAAGTGCAACTCTGGACTCCTGCGCCGTCGATTTTGTTCTCCAACATCAGGTTTGGACCCTCTAGATCGAGCACTAATCCGTCGGTTCCACCTTGAATCACGATCTTTACATAATCATAATAGAGAAATGTGATGTACTCGTTTCCGTTTAAGAGAGCCTTTATGTGCCTGGCCTGGAACAGCCTCGTCGCTAGCCCCAACAAAGCTGTACACCACGATGCAGTTAGACACGGGGTTTTGAATGGACACCCTTGAAATTTTAGTGGCCAATAGAATATTAAGGTTCAACCTTCTATCTGGTGGTACAAAGGATATCGAACATTCCGACGACAAGGCGAATATTATAATAGTACAAACATAGCATTCTGTGAATGTACGAGATAGAGAGCGAAATGGACAGCGGCATGCGAAAGCTGTAAAATGAAAACGAGTGCAGGTGAAAAGGAAAGTAGGTTACGAAGCATTATATAGATCGCATTACTTCGGCCATACGACTCCGAGCGCTGGGTGTGTATGCCCAGCACGACAATAGCGCGGTCCAAATCTCGTCCGTGAGCTCATTTGAAATCGGTCGTGGCGGGAGAACATTGTTAATGATGGCGAACACAACCTGGAATTCCTGTCGTATGTGCACGTAGGGCGGTGCGCCGGAGAATATCTGAAGAGCCGTGCTTGCGAAGGCGTAAACGTCGCTGTACAGCGTGACCATTGGGATTTCTTGCTCGTGGAGCTCAGGAGCCATCCTGTGCGGAGAACGTGTTAGTCGGCTTCCTCAACGTGTACAATGGGGTTTCAACTGTCACGCACCACCGAATCGAGCCAGCCCAAGACGACGTCTGATCCGGAGCAGGGTGCGAACCGGTGGTCTCTCGCCTTGCTCGACTCAACCCAAAGTCTGAGATCTTGGCTGAACGTTGTAAACCAGAAATCAGCTATAGGTCTCTCAATAGAGAATAGAATTAGGCATTACCTTGTCCAGCACTGTCGATTAACACATTGGGCTAGAGATACTTGGTGCATTAGACGAGCGAAACACGTCCAGCAAGAGAATCAGACTCACCCCTTTCAGGTCCCCGTGTACTATTCGCATCGAATGCATGTACTCAAGTCCCGCGCCGACGCCACGGACTAGTGGCAAACGTCTGACGGTGGGATTGTTTGCGATGTACTGGTCCACGGATTTGTTGGACATCCACGGAGAAACCAAAACCGGTGCTTCTGACAGCCACATTTCTTCGTCACAGGTGCCATACAATGGTAGGATGTTCGGGTGGTTCAGCCTCTGCCAGGTGGCGAGCTCCCTTTCGATTCGCTGTCCACAAACAAGTATTAGTCCCAGGACTGACTCATTTCATTTCCGAAACGAAATAAGTCAGCTTACACGTTGCAGTTTTCTTTGTAATTTCTCTCCATCCAATCCGGCGATACGAAGGACTTTGATGGCAACCTGTTAGGGGTTTTAGCAAAAAAATCTGAGAAAAGACCTCAAATAGTCGGACGCACCAATTCTCCAGAAGGAGCTAAGGCGCCCAGATAGATGTCAGAGAACCCTCCTGTGCGCAACTTTAGTCATCATCCACTTGTTACGTATTAGCTGCGGGACCGACCTCTGGCGACGGCGGCGGGCCGTAACTTCTGAACGGAGCCAGTGAGGTCTCTCACTAGGCCTCTGTAAACCGAATCTTTGAAGTCCATGAGTACCACATTCGGATGTCGTTTGGAATAGCAAGAAGTACCTGATACCGCCGAAGACGAGTCCGATTGCTCCTCAGGTGGAGTGCGGCTTGAGAAACATGAGGCGGCCAGCAGTCAGCCTCACCCGTCGGCAGCATGCAGGCTCTGGAAAGGGTATCTTACATGGGAGAAGAGCGAGGCTCATAGAAACCTGCTCGTCGAGGTGATGGCCGAGAAGGAGCTATTCCGTAAGGATTCGGGTTTGCGACGATGGTTGCGTTTGGCGAGATCTATTACAGCAGTTAGCATTAGAATTTATTGGTGAATTTCCACCATTTGATATGGCCATACCTGCGTAGGCGACGACGCATAAACGAACTCATAGTTTGAGCTAATTGACGAGGACCTGGATTGCGAGCCTCGGGACAGCGGTGGGGGTGCGCTTGTCTGAAGCGGCGGGACGAAGTAGGTCGGCATAAACTCCCTGTTACCGAATACGGGAGGTGACGGGAGGTTCTGCCAAGAAGGCTCTGAGATCGGTCCTGTAGGCTTGCGCAGAGACGCGCTAGACAGCCTGCACGGAACGGAATGGGATCGAGTGTCGAAGGCAGAGTGGTGGTTGTGCAGAAACCCAGTTTGGATCTGATGGAGTCCTTTGCACCTAAAGTGGGAAATCTGGCAAACCGGCGCTTAAAAGTCCATTTCGTACACTTTTCACGACGTGATGGACGACATTCGCTAACATTAGTAACAAGGATGGGACGTAAAAACGTGGATTGCCAGACGTAACTGATGTTTGACGTTTTCCCCACTCGGCCCTCTGTGTCGGCTCGCGGGGCTTCCAAGCAGCTGACCAGAACAAAGACGAGTCGTGCGAGCTCAGCGTGGCGCACCGTCTACGCCACTCGCATTGACAGTGCTAGCTCGCAACTGCTTAAGTTGGAATAGGAGCACGCAGACGAATACAGTGCTACAGAATTAATTACAATTGAAGGGAAAATAGAGTACAGGATGACAGAAGATTCATGCAACGAATAGACGAGAGAGAAAAGACCCTGCAAGATCAAGAGCCCCAGCATGACAAGAGAAGGTCGTTAGCGAGGAACTCTGGATTGTCGAAAGCCTCGTGGACTCACCAATGAAGCGTACAAACGATCCTCCCCTGCCCGGGGAAACAACGATACCACCACTATCCCAGAAACAGAAAAGAAAATCAAACCAAGGAAAACAAACCCTCACCCCCAGCAACCTCTCCAGATCGCTAAACCAATGCGCGGACCACGCGAGACCGATTGATTGCTGACTTCAAAGCTGGATGAAGGCGTCCTGCCTATTCAGAGGATGTCCGACAGCGACGTTCACCTGCTGATCCCAATCCTGCTGCTGACCCTCATCCTGCCCGTCAAACCCAAGAAGTGCATCTTGCATTAGGCCGGGCTGTCCGGGATTAACGGGAGGAAGAGGCGCCTGAGGCTGGGCGACCGGACCTGCGACCGGAGCAAATATTGGGTTCGGAATGGGAATGGGCGCGTGGGGTTGCACCGGGTTGGCAGGTAGGGGTGCGGGCGGCGCTGGGGCAGGCGCATGAACCGCCGGCACTTGGTGCATCTGCTGATTTGCAGGAGGGAGGAGGCCATGATTGACAAGGTGGCCAACAATTGCGTTGAAGTCCGGGAGGGTCCCGGTGCCAGCGAATTCCGGTTCTACTTCAGTAGGTGCCTCGCTCACCCTCTCTTCTTCGGGCTCGGGCTTGATAATAGGCCCAGGGGAAGGTGATGCCGACGGCGATGGCGAGGGAGAAACTCGACGGGCCCGAGTGCTAATCGTGCGTTTGGGGGGGTTGGCTACCGGCCGGGCGCGCTTTGTTGGACGGGATTGATCCTCTTCATCATCTTGATCCTCGCGAGCCCGCTTCTTAGTGGCCTTCTATAATAGGACGAAGGTCAGATAAAAGGAGTAAGCGGCATGGACTGGAGGTATTATAAACTGGCGCTTACAGGTTTAGGTTGACCTGCTTGCTTAGGCGCTTTGGCCTGTTTCTTAGGTTTTGGGCGACTTTGGGTGGCACGAGTAGACTTGCCAGTAGCAACTTGTTTCTGACACAAGCAAATCAGTAAGCCGGAGCACCTTGACCGGAAGAAAGCACTGAGGACCAACCTTGGCTGCTGAAGACTTTCTCGGCTTGGGAGGATCCAGGGGGATGAAGAAACGGTCAGGTTCCTGACGCGGACGAGAGGAGCGACGAGGAGCTTTGTCCTCGGACTTGTTGTTGCGCTTTGAAGCTGCCATGGTATTGTTGGGGTAAGGTAACGAAGGTTTTAGGTTACAAGTATCTGAAGAGAAGACGCAGTGAGACGATGGGCAGCTTTTGGCGGGGGAGGAGGTTGAGAGGTGGATAGGGCGAGCAGAACCGTGAAGGGGGATGTTGGAGCAAAGCCAGACAGAAGAGGTCGTTATATACCCGCTTGGCCAAAGTGCTGAACAAAATCACGAGTGCTTTGTTTAGAGACGATGGGTGAGCGAAACTGTGCTGGGACCAAAGATTTTGGCCTTGCTCTGTTGAAGTCCGCTTTGGCTGGTTGCGGTTGCTAGAAACGCCGATTCACCCAGAAAGACCAATTTGGTTCTGAGTGTAGTCTCGATCCAGCCTCAAACGGAAGGGGACAAAGCTTTAATGAGAAGGGAGGGACAATGCGACTGATAACGATCGGGCCATCGTTGAGCTGAAGTTGGGGCTGGGGGACAATCCGTCGACCGCGCAAAAGCGTTTGATGTGATTTTGTACGTTTAGGGCGCCTAGTGGGTAAACAAAGATTGGGACTTCTGTTGCGCTTGGTGTGATGGTTCAACTCAAGTGCCGCGACACCCAGCATGGTAACCAAACACTTTCAATAATCGCACAATGTCAAGCTTAAAAACCACTTCTCATAGATATGCAAATACCAATAGCATTTGCGAGCTCCTCAGCGGTCGGGGAGGCCGCTACCGCATCCACTCGGAACTTGGTTGCATGTTCTTCCTGGAGGTATGCTGACGTCGTCTTCCCGATGGCAGCGAAGCGAGCGGAATGAAGACCAGGCCGCTTCTCTGCGGGAGGGGAAGTTGGAAGGTTAAGTACTTCCGCCAAAGCGGGCAATGCCATGGCTGCGGATGACGGCGCGAAAAAAGCAACCCAAATATCGGTGGCTGGAAAGCGATAGGAAGTGTTACAAATTCAGTAAAGTAGAATCAGAGAACAAAACGTACTGGTCGGAGGTAGGTTTACAACGACATCTCGAATCTCAGCGGTGAGATTCACCCGTGCCGAAGTCTCGTAAACTTGATGAGGTTCGACAACGATGTCAGCACTGGACAGAGCGGTCTGAATGGCATCCCGATTCTTGTCCCCAGTCAAGTACAGGAGTGGAGAGGAGGGCCGATCTGGCTGCTTCGAAAAGTGGTCGATAATAAACCTTGCGAGCTTCTCGCCGCTGCCCGTCTCGGCTGCTCCAAGCAGGTATCCAGGAGAAGGGTAAAATGCAGGTCGCGTAGGCGCAGGGCCCATCAATGTATCAGCTGTTTTCTGTCCGACTACATAAAAAGGCGTGTTGTTCCATGTAGAGGCTGCATTCAGTAGATTCAGTTGCGTCAGTGCAGGGGATTGGGAGGGAAGGGCAGAATATGGGAGCGACCTACAATCCGAAGCATCACTAACATCGATAGACTCGGCCGCGTTACTCCATGCTTCAGCAGCTCTTCCACTTGTCACAATGACTCCAGAAAAGCGATTGCTTGGGCCATTTGCGATTAGCTCCCTCAAGCGGGCAACCTCAACAAAGGAGTGCTCCAGAACGGGAACATTTTCAGCATGTATCTCTCGCTTTGAGAAAACCGATATGTATTTATCAGGCTTTGAGTCGGTATTTGCAGTCGGAGATCTGAGTAGTAGCACTGCACTCGTTTGCGTGGACATGGGACGGAACTGGGCACGGAAGACCGCCTTTCGGCCGAGTTCGAACCGTGTGAGGCACGCCACAGTGGCTAGCATAATTTCTTATACCACACCCCGTCACCATCTTCTAACGTTTCCAGTGCAACCATGCCGTCAGAAAAGGCCAAGGAAAAGCCAATGCATGCTCTGGTAGCTGGTGCGACTGCAGGTGCCATTGAAGGCTTCGTCGTACGTAGGCTCGAGCTCCGTTCAATTCACGTTGCGCACGCGCCTGAATTAGCTCACTGCAGACATATCCAACGGAATATGTGAAAACAGCGAGCCAGTTCAGCGGAAACAAAGTAAGAAGCACGGTTTTAGTATCAATATCTTACCAGGCTCTAAATTTCAGTGATCTCAGTTAGGGCCCATCGCGATCATACGGACAACTTTACAGACGAAAGGCGTGGCGGGGCTATATTCTGGATGTGGGGCACTTGTTACTGGAAACGCACTGAAAGCTGGCGTACGCTTCGTATCCTACGACAAGTACAAGAGCCTCTTGGCAGATTCCGAGGGGAAAGTCAGCGCACCGAGGGGTCTTGTTGGTACGTCCTACCCAAACACGTATCATCGTACACTGTGACTGATGATGTCATGATAGCGGGACTTGCTGCGGGAATGACTGAAGCCGTTCTCGCTGTGACGCCCTCTGAAACCATCAAGTAGGATTCCGTCTTCCCGTCCGCATGCCAGAGATTGACGCATAGCCCCGACCGAAGGACCAAATTGATCGACGATTCTAAGAGGCCAAATCCTCGGTTCCGTGGACTCGTTCACGGAACTACGACTATAATACGAGAAGAAGGTTGGGGGCCTTGTGCTTTGGCAGTCGTACTGTACTGACACGTAATATACAAGGCCTGTCTGGAATCTACCGTGGTTTGTTCCCCGTGGTAAGCTGTGTCCTTTGACAGCCTCGGAACAATCAAGGCTAAGCTATTATACATTAACTAGGTCTTGCGACAAGGAGCCAACTCTGCTGTCCGGTTTACATCCTACTCGACCCTAAAACAGTTCGTCCAAGGAAACGCAAGACCAGGGCAAACCTTATCTAGCGGATTGACGTTCGCCATCGGTGGTCTTGCGGGATTAATCACCGTTTACACCACAATGCCATTAGAGTAAGCTCCAAGAATCGAGGCGGAAGGGGTGATACTCAAGCTAGCCTTCTCCACACCGCAGTGTCGTGAAGACCCGGATGCAATCGCTCGAGGCGAAGCAGCTCTATAAAAACTCCTTCCACTGTGCGTACAAGGTTTTCAAGGACGATGGGATTCTCGGCTTTTGGAAAGGAACAACGCCGCGGTTGGCTCGTTTGGTGGTGAGTAGCACTCTCCCATCAGCGTAGTGAAAATCTAGCTTATGCGAGTTCCGCAGATGGCTGGTGGCATCGTGTTTACAGTATACGAAAAGGTCATCGTTCTCATAGGAGGAAGGGCACTGTAGATTATAGACTATATTTTACCAGTGATAATCTAGACGCTCCACTAATGATGCGTTCCAAGCATGCGACCAAGAATGGGGTGATCTGAGAAGTCACGATGAAACCATGCACGAAATTATGATTGCAACCAGAAAGAATAAACAAGGGGGTGCAGTAAATACATAATATGGGAGGATCTCTAATATTAACCGAATATCGGGGGAATAACCATATCCAGGGCGGCTGAATCCATCTAACTGAAGAAGTATTTTGACTGCCGAGTGCGCGAAACATCGAAATCGCCCCTCTCCGGCAGCGGAGGAAGGATGTATTTGAGGTCAACCCATCGAAGGGCAGGTACGGCAGGGGTTGTGCTAGCTTCTGCTTCAGCGGGGGCCTCAGCTGGAGCTGCCTTCGTCGTCGCAGGCAAAGGCCTGGGCACGAAGAGATCACCCTCATATTCATCCTCGGCATGCTGCGCTTTGAGTTTGAGTCCTCGTCGACCCGTAGCTTCAACAAGGCCTTGCTTGACTTCCTCAGGCACTTCGCTGCTGCCAAGGACGCGGTCGATATCTTCATCAAGGAGGTCCTCAACAGGAACCTTGAAGTTGCCGTAGCGCTCCACGAACTGTCCGATCCAACATCTGGTGAGCAATCCATCTTCATTATGTCAAAGAAATCGATACTTACGCCATTGCGCAACTTCTCAAGGATGTTCTCTGTGTGGAGCTTGATAAAGGTCTCGCGGATGATGCCGGACATTTCGTCCACACATGAGGGATGAGTCCAATAAGAGTCGTGAACAGAGGCAAAGGCAAGGCCCGCTTTCTGTGAAAGAAGGGTGCTCAGCGACAGTGTTCAATGACAACTCTCGACGATTCCACTCACATCCATGGTGATGGCGGTCAAAAGCATGTGGGTGGCATCCAGACTGTGAATGAAGTTTGGCGGGAAAGCAGACGCTTGCTTTCTCGGGCTCACTAAAGGTCAGGTGAATTAGTGAATCGCCATTGAAAGGCAAAACATGCGGCACCTACCGGCACTACGCTGATTAGGATCCGAGATGAAGACGGTTTGAATGTTGGTCTTAACCTGCTTTCGGGTGGTCTTCCGGTACGGCTGAACGATAGGCAGGCCCAAAGGAGTCGACCAGATGACAGACACCATTTGTTCCTGCTTGATTCGCTCAGTCTCGCTGGTCTTGCTCTGCACAGGCTTCGATGCTAATTTCGACTTCGCGAGCGCAGCTTCTAGAGCTTCGGGTGTGGCATATCCAGTCTCGCAGAAGTGAGTTCGAGTGTCTGGAACGCATCGAGAGATGCTACGGGCGGCAATGCTGAGCCAAGTTTGAATTCCGTTCGCTCCCTTGAACAAATCTCCGATGCAGCTGAGAGTCTGTGAAGAGAGAGACGAAGGGTCAGGTCCGCAAAGACAATGAATGCCGATTCTTTTCTCTCACCTTTCGGGCTAGATAATTAGCCAGAATCCAACACTTCTCGTGATGAATGTCGCCCAGGTCCTTTAGCTGTCGCTCGATCTGGGCTCTGGCCCCGACCATGGTCACACCATACACAGTGGTCATCACCTAACGAGCACGGGTCAGTCCAAAGCGAACAACCGCCAATCTTTTTCAGGGAACGTACTGTTTGTTTCACGACTTTACGCGAGACTCGACCAGAAATGAGAGCCAGATCGGCTTGTCCTAGGGCAATGTCCTTCTTGATCTCCTCCTCAACCATGCGCGCAACGAACGAGTACACGTCAGAGGGGCGGTCAGCCACGTCCAAGTTGACTTGGGCGGCGCCGACTGCATCTCCTCCCAGCGCAGCGTAGTGTTGCAGGCCGTTGCACGTGCCGTCTTGATGGACTGGCAAGTTGGACTCGAATTCGATAGGATTGGGCGAATCGAGAGCCGCTCGGAGTTCCATACAGGTAGCCAGACATTGCCAGGGATCGTCAGCCTTCAACCACCATTGCTTGCCCTGGGGGAGAACGCTCAAATTAGGATACACTCCTTCTCTCCGGGTAACAAAGCACTTACGTCGAGGGGGTTCTTGGCACTGTCGTAGATATCCTCCAGGTGATCGTGAGCGAATTGCTCCCGAGCATCCAGGCTGATCTTGTCGTTTCCGAAGACATTTGCAAGGTGGATCTTCAACCAGCGGAGACCACGTTCGCCGAGGCGCCGCTTTTCAGCGAACTTGAGCATACCTCGACTCAGGTCATCACCGATGTGACTGAGATGGGGTGGAATGGGATAGGCTCGGCCACGGAAGTCAAGGTTATGAGGGAAGTACATGACTTCGTCGCGGAACTGTAAGTCGTGGCAAGTCAGATCAAGAGACTCAAAAAGTGCCACACAAGAAAAGACTTACAGCATGTGCGATATCCATTTTATAGTTGACAGCGCACCGTTCCGAGTGATTGTTCCGCCTCTGCGCCTCGATCTCCCTGAGCTCATGCTGGTAGTCGGTCTTGGCCTTCAAGTTCGTGTCGTAATCCTCAGGCTTCTGGGGGGCCTTGAGGTTTTTGCTCGACGGAGGGAGGCCGGCGAATTCCTCTCCCGAATTCCACACCTTCAAGGCCACCTCGAAGACGTCCTTATTGACGACCCAAGGCGTGGAGCCGAGCACATCCAGCCCATCGAACACGTGCTTCAAATTTCCTTCCCTCGAAGCTTCATCAAGGTGAGCCCGTTGCTCTTGGCACTCCCGAATCCGCATCACGGCCGCTCGTCCAGTAAGATACCCTCCGTCCAGAGGATCAACCCATGGCCGTGGAGGAACTAACATGGGGAGTTGTCGTGGATGAACGAGTGGAGTAACGGGGTCGTGTTCTAGTTGTTCGGCCACGATTCTGTTCAGGCGAATTACACCGATCTTCATGCCACGCATGTGCTCATAGCAATGATAGAATGCCTCTTGCTCTTGGGTACTAGAGTGGAAAAGAATGATCAGACAATAGCAGCGCGGCTTAAAAATTGGGACATACTGCGTGATCCCATTTTCGGTCTTCGTGGCCTCGACCTTGGCAATCTTGACAAGATGATCGACGAGGAAAGCTCCAACCTTGAGGCGAATGGGCGCGGACCATTCAAGGAGAACATCAGGCCTTCTCTTCCTCTTGTCAGCCTCGGCTCTGATTAATTCCCTCCGTGCACGACGCTCAAGTAAGTTCGAGAGCGATTGATGAGACATGGTACGAGCTGGACCATTGTTGGCCTTTTCGGAGAGCCCATTCCTTCGAAGAATACGAGCCTGGTACTCGGCCTCTACAGCTTTGCCGACGTCCAGGAGGGCGCGAGCAGTCTTCATACCACCCTCAACGCCACCGGTGCTGGGAAGGGACATTACTTCCATCACAGTGATACTCGCGAGCACGTCAGGAGAAAGGCAAGACAGGAACGGTGCCAGAGGAACTTGGTCGTGTCGGGGGGTCTTCGTTTGCTTTTTTGCTGTTTTGTCACCGTCAGTATTTGGAGAAACAGACAAGAACACGAAGCGATCACGGACCTTCCTCGGCCTCTCTCTCCTTGACTTCTCTAATATCCTCGGCAAGGCGATCCTTCAGAAGCTTGTACCATTGCCACATCCACTGTTGCAGGGGTTGCTTGGTCAAGTTCGTGTTGATTTTCAAATCCCTCAAGTTCCGAGCCTCGAATTCACGGCGTTGTTTGGCAAAATCGTAGACTGTCCTCTCCATATCCAATTGTCGCTGCTCTAGGTCGCTCTGAGAACGGTTGTTCAAGACCTGGCGCAGGGTGTCGCGCATATGCTGGATGTTGTAGGGGACGTGGCCGTCGGTACTAACTTGGACGCCATCTTCCACCCGGACGACCTCTTTTTGAACTGGTTGGACTGGCTCCATAGGCGTAACCGACATATCGCGTTCCAGAGCCTGTATTTCGGATGCGATATCCTGGAATCCGGCGCGATTTGCTACGTCCCGGACGAAGTTGACCAGTGGCTCGGCGTGAGCGAATTCTGCTGGATCGTCCGCAGAGAAAATCGACCTCAACATGTCCCGCAGTGATGTCCTTTGTTTGGCAGCGAAGGTGATGTCTTTGAGGACGTGTTCCGGCGCTTTACCAGCCATTGTGCACTCGGCGGAATACCTGGGTGGCAAAACACGATCAGTCGGGCTCTGTCAGACGTGTATCGATGATGCATGCACCCACTTCATTAGCATCATCAAAGCCATGGCAAACGTATGAGAATTAGGCCTGGCGTGAGCCTTGCCTTGGGCCATCTCATCGTAAAGGTCCCACCCGCGGTCCATCCAGTGGGTCGAACGTCCGATGTCCCGTTCCGCCTGTGCAAAATATGCGTCCACCATTTTATTGTGCAATTCCGCGTTCAAAATCGAGTCCGGCAACGGATTGAGCAAATCGTGTCGCATGCCATCGAACACTTTGGACGCGCGTTCGAGGTATTGCGGGTTGCCAGCGCAGGTGTCGATAATGGCCAACTTGGTGAGAACATTGGTGCTGGTGAAAAGCGTTTCATTGGCGGGAGAATAGACGTTGTCCGGGAGAGGAATCGGCGCGTATGTGAGGGGCGGCGCGTTTTCGAGTGATCGCATCAATGCTGGGTCCAGGGAACGGCCTTGTCGCGACGCAGAGGGCATTGGGAAGGGAGGGGGGACCGAGGCCGAGCCGACGTCTAATGCAGCTGCTGCAAGGGCACGCGCGGGTTTTGAAGAGGTAGCATAGCTGCTGGCGAGGGGACTGGAGAGCCCTTTTTTAGAGACCTTGAGACCAGTGCGAAGCTGATCCAAGGTAGTTTTTGACGACGATGCTTGAGGGCGTCGAGTTGCTGCTCGTGTGATCATGGCGAAGGGGGAAAGAGTAGCGACAGAACAGATAAAATATAGGGGATAGTAGAGGACTCGGGAGACTTGCGAGATTGGTGAGAGGGAAGGGAGACGAGGTGATGAATGAGGAAGGGGAAGGGGATGAGATTACTTTTTGAGCGTCCGTTGGCCACAAATTAGCCCGGAAAGAAATGAGATGGGTAACCGTGGGACGTTCGACTCAGGGTCTTTTGTTGCCAATGACAAACATTCCCTCCACCAACGCGACGCTTCCCCACTTAAATCGTTAAATAAATTTCCGATTACAAGTAAAACAGAAAGAAATATTTGTGAAACGCAGCCATTTTCGATGATGAAATCAAGCGAGAAGTCTCAACTACTATGAGGTGCAATTTCACCTCAACATGCTCTCTAAGCTCGTCCTCAATTCTTCAGCACTCGGCCGAGCCACTGGATCGCGCACCCAGCAGGCAGTCCACAACTTCCCAATGCGTTCTTGTGGCCAAAGGAGATCCTGATTCGCAGGTAACGGCTGTTCATCCCTAGACATCGCATCTGTTACTCCTTTGTTCGTACGGTAATCAGCGTATGGCTGTTTCTCGGCGATAACCTGAACAATGAGGGGGAAGGATGAGACGGGGTGGTCGACCGGAGGCAGGCAGAGGGCGTCACGAACCTCCAGCGCAAGGCAGCCCAAGCTGTAAACATCAGAGCTGCTCGACATTCGATACCCCCCGTCTCCGAGAGCGAGCTCTGGCGCAATCCACCGACAGTCGACCTTGACCATCGACGTGTGGAACGTTGGCATCTCCTCAGCCACTTTGCTGATCCCACAATCGACTATCCTTGCTTGACCATCTGCATCAATGAGAACGTTCTCCTGCATTGCCGTTTCAGCGTTAGCAATATGCATTTTACGCTACACGACAACGGCGTGATTCTTACCGGACGGATGTTGCCGTGCACGATTGGCGGCGTCTGCGAGTGGATATATGAGAGACCGCAAGTTGCATCGTACATCTGAGAGGTTCAACAGAAGGTCAGCACGATGGCTCGGACCAAAGGAGGCGTTGAGACCTACCAGACGCAGTCTATTAGACTCTGGCTTTCGCTTCAAGTAGTCCCGGATGTTTCCATTCGGGCACCAATGTCGCAGAAGTAGGAAAGACTGCTCGAACGTGTACCCTAGAACAGGTACGATGTTCGGGTGCTTAAAAGCCATCCAGGTCCTGGCATCCCGTTCCAAGCCCTAAAAACAAGCCCCAGATTAGCCTACGCTCCACACCGTTATCCAAGACCTACTCACCTCTAAAGCTCGCCTGAAAATCTCCGTGGACTCGCGCGCAAACCGCAACTCCTTGGCAGCCACCTAAACAAGCCAGGGGTTTACGGGGCTGACCGCAGAACGAAAGCCCTCGTAGACGTACTTGTTGAACTTCTCCATCCCGTTCCATCTCGCAGAGCCAAGAATCGCTGAGGACTCCACAACCCAACATCTGCGAGCCCAACCTCCTGTACCGTCCAGCCGGAAGCCCACTGGTTTGGAAGAATGCGGACCATTCGGAGCTTGATTGTCCCGTCACGGTTGCCTTGATCGAAAGCAATAGGCTCGAAGGTGCGTCTCCCGACGCCTGAACAGTTGATCCAGACGAGCCGCTCGATGAGGGACTAGCCCTTGGCGAATGGCCCAGCAAAGCTCTACTCGAGATGAGGCCCCGAAGCTGCATCTGCAAGTCGGTCATGGACGGTCTTGTAACAGGGTCCTCTTCCCAACACGAGAAAAGCAGGCTCCACAGCGGGTTATCCGCTGGAATCCGCGAGTATGTCGTTCGGTTTGTGACAGGCTTCAGCGAGGCAGGCCTTGCGACAAGTTGAAGTCCCTGGTGAAGACCTCGAAAGGGCGGTAGTCCAGAAGCAGTCTAAGTCACACGCGATCTCAGCAACGGCCGGGTTATCAGCTGGAAGAGAGATCATCTCACTGACCTCCAACGCTAAGCACCCAAAGCTATATACGTCGCTCGAGCACGTAATCTGCTGGCTGGTCAGGACCTCTGGGGCCATCCACCTTGAATTGCCAACTTCGATTACGGTGTTGGCCTCTGTGGTAGAGTTCTCGAGGATCTGGGAGAGACCAAAGTCGATGATCTTGGCATGACCATCAGCGTCGACGACGACGTTGTTCTGAACCCCGAAATGTATTAGTGGCTTTCCAACACCAAGATAATGTAGCCTTACGGATTTGATGTCACCGTGGACGATTGGTGGTTGGCAGGTATGTAGGTAAGCAAGCCCGGCAGCGACATCCTGGATCTGGGGTGCCGACACTTAAATTAGCAGCCGTTCTCGCATACGAGAAAAGATAAAGTCGACATACGAGGTAAAGCCTGTCACAGCCTGGGTTCGTTGAAATGTATTGTCGGATAGTGCCGTTTGGGTACCAGGGTGATATGAGGTAGAAAGCTGGAGAGAGCGTGAAGCCGAGCAGAGGGGCCACATTGGGATGCCAAATGCCAGCCCAGACCAAGATTTCTCGTTCGAACCGCTGCGAAGCAGAAACAAAGTTAAAGACAGAAACGAGGGTTAGGGGACAGGAACGTTCGATTACCCACCTCTCGGTCTATATCATTTGTATTCTCAGCTTGGGAGCCGAGACGCACAGGCCGAAGTCGCTTCAACGCAGCCTGGTCCCACCCTTTAGAACCATCTCACAGCAGACGTATGAGACTAATGGGAGCTCACTGTTTCTCTCTTTCCGTTTTCATATATCACCTCACACATCTTGACGTCACTAAACGCTCCGTACGCCTGGTTGGTCGCTTTCGCTGGCTGGAATTTGCCGACTTGTCGTCCAGGAGCTGGCGTGAAGGTGATCCAATTAGTCCCTTCAGTGGGTGGAGGATCTGGGTCGGGCCATGCAGCCTCTGGGGTAGAGCGAAGCGATGTTGGGATGGTTTCTCTGGGCGCGTTCAACGAAGAACTTGGGGTGTAGTCGAAGTCGTCCGGATCGTGTCCAGCGGCCACAGGTGAAGCGATAAAGGATTCGAAAATCTGCTTCATTGTCGGACGAGCGTTTGGTTCTCTCTGCCAGCATCGAGCAGCAATGTTCCAGATGCGCTGGTATGATTCACCGGTATGCGAGTGCGTGGGGACAGGCCGAGGTCTGGCGCCCTCCAATACAGCCCGGATAACGGCTCCGTCTACGAGCAACTCTGAAAACGGCATTTTCCCACTGAGGACCTGGAACGACTAGGTATTAGGTACCGAGATATACCGTTATCAAGCTCTGGTGTACGATACCTCGGCTATTGTTATTCCGAATGCGTACACGTCACTTGCAAAACAACGGGATGCATCATCCCAAAGTTCCGGACTTTGCCAACGGACCGTCCCCGCCCCCTTGGATTGCGAGGAAGTTATCGAAGGCATCCACTTTGCAAGACCGAAGTCGCATATCAAAGCACGGAGGTCCGCCGAGACAAGGATGTTGTTAGCTTTGACGTCCCCGTGAACGATCTTCATAGCATGCAGATAAGCCAGCGCGTTCGCAGTCTCGAATAGCTACCAATGAAGTCAGTGGGGTTTTCTCCCCGCCGAGACGAGAGACGTACGAATCGGGGACGGTCTGTGTCTGGGTGGGCAGCGATGTACTCCGCCAGAGTCCCGTTCTCGATGAAGGGTGAGACGAGGTACATATGCCCGCCCGCCTTGTATATACCGATGAATTCAAGGATGTGAGGGTGCCTGAGGAGCCTCCAAACCTGGGCTTCTTGTTCGAATTTCTAGAAAAAGCCATGTGAGCGACCGGCTCTCCTGTCATAAAATCGCCGAGCGACAGGACGAACCTGGATTGCATCCTGCGTCTCCCCGTTCCTCGCAATCCTTGGACGCTTCAAAGCCACTTTGGATTTCCCTTTATAATGACCCACGAAAAGATCCGAGAAGTGCCCAGTGAGGTTGAAAGGCTCTAAGCTCTCGAAGACGATGTCGTCGGCGGTAATGACCTGATAGGGGCCCAATGCGTTCTCTGTCAATGTCTGCTAATCGACGAGAAGGAATAAAGTCCCTACCAATATTCCTCCCACCGCTGCTGACGTATTATCAACATCGACCCGCGGGCGCTGTATGCGGACGAATTCTTGATCGTCGGTGCTATGGCGCTTTCTGTTGACTACCAATGCCATTGATGGGGAGAGGATGCTCGCAGTGGGCGGGGAGGGAGGCGGTGGTGGGGAGTGGAGGACGACATTAGTTCACAGCAGAGATAGCCACTCTGCCCCTTTTTCTAGTCGGCGTAATCAGGGTCCACCGTGTTCTGCGGACGGTAAACGTCAATGCGTTCGCTTGCACCAATTAGAAGCCAAGTCACGTGCACCCAATCATACGATCCAAGGCTCTGGATTGAATAGAAGGCGTTGATTGGATGTGAGGAGACGTTAGACACCCGGTATGATACGAGGGAATTACAAAATAGAAACAGGGACAAAAGGAACATGTACAACAGCCGGAGACTGCAGCCTCATGCGTCGTTCTCAGTGCTACTACACGAGAATCCGCCGGGAAACGTTTGATTCACAAGGAGATCGTCGTCTTCACCCTCCGTCATCCCACCAAGACTCGGAGAGCTCCCGGGTGGCTGGGTAGCCCTCCGTTTCCCCGTACTCCGGGCCACCTTCGACTCAGCGTGGTCAACCTCTTTGGACGCCCTTCGATGTCTCCGGTACCGAGGTATGTGACTGGCGGCCCGATGCCGACGGACCACAGTCGAACTAAAGTGAGGATACTGTCCAATCCGAAGGCTAGGGTGCCGCTTGGGGCGGTGGACAACTTGAACCGTGTGTCGCCCACCTTCAGTGAAGTCGATAACCGGGGACTTGAGCTTATTTCTCCGCAGCGCCGGAATGCGCGTGCTGCTTGCAGCCGAGGAACCCGACGAGGATGGGGATAAGATGGTGGCAGATGACGTTTTGGTCGTTGCACCCCGGTGGGCGGATCTTCGACGGTCACTTTCACCGCCATTCTCGAATTGGGCGCCGTTTTCTAAATCGAAAGGTTCGTCCACATCATAGTCAGACCCTGACTCCTCATCAGAGGCTCCATAATCCGAATCCGAATCGGATTGAATCACAAATACTGCTTTATCTCCTCTTTCATTCATAATAGATTCACTTGATCCGAATTGCTTGAGCAAGACCCCAACGGACGGTGAAGTGACGAGGACCAAAGGAGGACACAACGGTGTTCGGGGTTCTTCCACACTCGAAGCGAAGGATGACGTCGATGCTGCGCTCAGCGGAGGCGGTGTTAAGTCAGACTCGGCGGCAAGGATGTGAAGGCTGGCTGGTCGTGGAGCAACGGTGGCCGAACGAGCTGTGGAAACCAGCGTCCGAACAGCCTGCATCAAGACCCAGCTATGGCGACTCCCATCTGCCAGCCCGCTGGCCTTGAGATCGAATTCGGGAGACGACGGAAGAGATCCCACATCCGGGACAGGGGATACCACTTGCTCACTGGTTGCTGGAGCCATCGTCGTCACCTCCACGCTCTCCAGATTCGTATCCAAGATTCGGTCCATCTTGATAATAGCGTCGATCGTAGGGCTTGACTGCAACTCCTCCCCAACGGGCAGCTCTTCCATTTCTTCTTCTTGCTCGACAGATGATAGCGAGTCCATGGTATCGCCCGTTCCCAAACTCGCCGCCAGCTCTCGGGCTAGATACCTCCTCGTGACCACCGAATCCATTGAGCTTAAGATCCCAAGGTCCGGCTCGGAATTCGACTCTGTGCCAACAAACGCCAACCCGATCCCAACCAACGCCTGGTTCAGCGAGCTTCCGCTACCGCTGGGTGTCGGCGTATCGCCTCGCGGAACCATGTTCAAAATCTCCCTCGTAAAGTCGTCGACAACTAAAGTGTTCTCGAACGGTATCGGGCTGACCGCTTCGAAGGATGGAGAACCGACAAGAAAGTTCATCGTCGTGGCGGGGCTGAGTTGGGACGGAGCACGGGGTGTGGATTGGAGGGACTGAGAGTAGATTTCTGCGTCTTCAGGTGCACCTAATCCCAGGCCATTGAGAATGGATTCGGCTCCAGTTAGGCCGTCAACGTCGTCTTCAACCTCCACTCCTTCCTGCCCGTCATCGAACCCATCCATATCGGTGGCCGGTGTGCTGAACTGTGAAGGTATAACCGGAGACTCAAAGATTTGAGAGCGCATCCCGCGGAGGACTATTTCTGGTGTATTGGGAATTTGCGGAGAGGCGAAGGGAAGATCGAGTGTCGCCGGAGTGCGTAGAGTTGCACTCCCGGCTTGCTCTGGTACATCTGCCGTGGGCTCGGGAGGGGGCGGAGGAGTGGAAATGTGTGCCGAGGGCGCTTCGACATGTTTCTGCGAAAGTAGAGCGACCTTTTCCCAAGGTGGCAGGCTCTGCCTCCGGTCGCTTCCCTCTAGCTCCACCTGAGGTTGAGAAGCAAAAGTCGTGACGACTGCCTCCGCAGGCCGGCAACCACCTTCTCCCTCCACGTTGACGACGTTGGGCGACTTGCACCTCCCATCGAAACTGCCTCTTGCCTCAACGCCGCTGAGTTCGCTCAATGCCGAATCCTTACTAGGAACTTGGCGAACTGATCCATTCGACGAGAGAGTGGACGAGCTTGTGAACGCGCAGGTCGAGAAACGTTTGAAATTGTGGATGAGGTCTTGATGCGTATCACTGAGAGCGACGTCGGTGCTCAGCAAGCCTGCCTTGTGCTCCGGGGAAGCGTCCCGAGATACAACCACAACTGACAGAAGGACGGACGAGCGATCTTCTTCATCCCATTCCGATACCTCGGTGAAGGCGGGCGAAGCGATGATCGGTGGAAGGGTGAACATTGAGATATGGCCAGATTTCGGATGAACGGGATCCTCGGCAACGTGTTTGCGAAGGAGGGTCAGAGGTTCGGACTGAGATTGGGTGATGCACGAAATATCCGAGTCCGTCGACGTTGTTGCCGAAATGGATGAGTCGGACGCAGAGGATAAAATCAGGGAAGGGGCGGATCCAATACTTGCGTTCACGACGTCTTGGAGCTCCAATGACAAGGAACTCGAGGTTGGGAGATGCAGGGATAGTCGCTTGGAGCCGATGGCTGGAAGTGTTGCTCGCGCAGGTCGCTCAATTTGATATCGGGGAGTGGGAGAATGACCGTCAAGGGCTTTGGAAGTCGGCTCAGCGAGAACCGAGACACGAGGAGAAACGCCTGGTTGGACATGAGTATAATGATACGGTGCGCGTAAGCTACAAGGACTCACTTGTTTGAGCCGACCAGGCGGGGGAGAGATGAACTGGTGAAGGGAGAGCTGCAGTTGCTGGAGGTGCAAGATGGAACGAGACGCGATCGTACTCGGGTTTGTATTCTACAGGAACAGGAGTCATTAAACACGATGGCACAGTGCCGTCCTTGAAAGGGATGCACGCACCTTGAATAGCTATCTGCGGGGTTGGGGGCACCATCGAGGCAGCCAACTTCCGCTTCATAGTCCGCCTTCTCTTCCTCGCAAGCAGCCATCCTCCAAGGCCAACCAAGGTAGAGAACGCTAGGACAAGCACCACCACCGAGGCGTAGGTCACATCTGCCGGTTGTTCGAGTTGTTCGTGATAGTGCGATTGTCTTCTAGCTTTCGGTGTCGCTGTTACAGGAATCATGACAGAAGGGTTGGGTAAGTCGAAGAGATGGTGAAACAAGAGGGTACAAGGCGCTCACCAGGACGTATCGGCCAGTCTATCTTGAAGCGCTGCTAGCACAATTTCGATGAGCCCTCCTCAGTTGAGGGCGCGATGCTTGGAAAACAAAGCCCTTTGGAATTGGACTGGCCAGCAGGGACAGCAGAAAAAACCCATCTCTGCTACTTCAAGCACAGACTTAATTGATATGAGATAGATATCCGTGCTCTTGTTGGGTGTAAACTTGATTGCACGTTGGGATGCAGCTCCAGGTGAAGAGACGAGCGGAAACAAAGTCTGGAGGCGAACCAAACCGTGAGACAGACGAAAAGCTCACATTTCGGTTCAGACCTACATTTCCAAATCTCACTCTTTAGACCTAGAACACCAAATGTCCGCCTTACTCAGACAAGTCGTCAGTTTCCATTCCTTTTATACGGCGCATTCTTCTTCTGACAGTGCTACTTTGAGCAGGCTCGCGCAGCTCCCAGGCAGTCAAGGTTCCTGTCCACCTCCCAGGTCTCGCGCAAAGGTCGGCAGCTCTTCAACCTCTTATTTTTTCCAACAAACGGCATCTCTAACGCATTTCTTACTATTAGACCTCGTCCAGGACATGTACCTCCGCGAATTGAAGGCATACAAGCCCGCTCCTCAGGTCGGTACAAAACCATCCCATTTTCCCACCTGAACTTACCGACAGTACCCGATGGACGCTAACGTTTGCCCTCTGCTTCCTTCTCCGGCCCTCCATCCCCGCTGTCTGTTCCATCCAGGCCAAGGACGCTCATCTCGCACACGTCAAGGCCTACAAGGCACCTTCGTCACCAACGCCTCCGGCTTTACCCGCTGATTTGGCCAGCGAGCTCTCCGCCTACGACACCCAGGAGCCGGGCTCGGCCCCAACCGCCACAACTTCTTCTGCCACCGCCCCCGTTGGGGACGCTGCTGCCGAATTCCTGTCTCACTTGGAGGCCGACATCCCGCACGAGGCACATCATTAGGTCAACTAGAGCACCGTTGTTGCAAGCTTGACGTATCCCGGCACAAAATATATTGGATTATGGCGTCCTTAGAGCAGGACGTGTGTTCCAACTATCTATTTATTGGGTGCCCCGGGATTTCGGGGATGTTTCATGGCTTGCTCTTTCCAGACCAGCCAGAGAGGTCGAACTGCTGTTCAATGTGCACGAGAGTGAAGCCTGAGACAATCACCGTTTTTCGCGTCATGTACAGAGAAGGATATGTTCATTCACTCATCAACCTATCGACATGGGCTCCAGTGGTCTAGCACATCGAAGAACGCTTGCTGGCTTCAAGTCGTACACTGATAGACTTGCCATCCAACATTACGCCAAACTATGCGACCCCCGGTCAATATTCTTTACAGAAGAACGCTGCAAATATATTTTCATTCTATCAACGTATATGAAGATATGTACATGTGCACACGCGGTTTAGCCGTTCCCGAACTTTAAGTCCAAGAACGTTTCCAGGGCTCACCAACGAGGAGGCCCGCGCACGTCTTCGAGCCCCAGCATAGCGGAGTATTCAGAATGGATTTCGCGTTCACGGTTTCCCGTGCGGGGTACGTCCATCCCTGGTCCACCTGGGAATTTTAGATCCGCGGACAACCTCTCCCGATACGACGCAATCCCACCGCGTCGTTCAAAGAGAACCGCATACCCAGACCCATCGAGGGTAACCGAACCCTCTGAGAGACTTACCTTTGGGATGGCTCTAGTTACCAGCAACGGTCTACAGCACCTGTCTACGAGTGTGAATGGTCAGCGTCGTTCCAACGTGGGATGTAAACTGTGAGGGGCGAGCCTACCTGCGACTGTCGTGGCTGGCGCTCGGAGGCCCCGTTTCATCGGTCAGGAGCGTCCTGCAAGGAAGTGGACCAGGCGAGGATAATAATCATCTAAGCTGTGCGCTGCCGTGCCAAGGGAAGTCAGACACTGCATGGTGCTCCAAAGGCCGACCTCGACATACCTCGTTCATCAACCGCCGATGCTCAAGCAATCTCACCATCTCCGACACAGTTTATGTCATGTTATCCTTCCTCTCAGCTCCCCGTAAACCAACGCTTCTGGGAAGTCAAAGGTCAGCTCAACTCGGGGCTTCGCTCAGCATCATACCTGACGTTCATCGAATGCCCACGTCGCCCGTCTCGATTGACGATCACACCTGCCTCCACTAACCCAATCCACCGAACCTATAGACGATTGGAACTAAACTCAGCAACGCCCATCCAGGTGGGCCTCGTCATCCAAGTCCAACTCACCTGCTTGTTGCCTGGTAGCCCATGTGAACGACCACCCCCGGACAGAGGGAACTGCGCTTTTTGAAGAAAGGGGAGTGGGTGGTCGTTGGAGAGAAGGAGAGGAGAGAGGTGGTGGGTATATATACCCTTGTGGGTCAAGAACTGAATAGCTTCCGTCGGAGCGCAGCGGCGTTCCGAGTCGCGCGTCATCAGGCTTCCCCACATCACATCATAGTCGGACTAGTTTGGAAAGTTGGTCTTATTTCTAAGCGCTTAATAAAGCTAGCAGGGTTTGCTACCTTGCGCGCTTGAGCAAAGGCGATGTCATTAATGTAGAAAATCAATTCCGGCCACCAGATGCGATTACTTTGTCCGTACACAACGAACACCCGGCGACGTAGCAAGCACAGAGCCAGAGTATAGGGGCTTCGAATTTAGTACAGATAAGACTATTTTGAGAGGGAGGTTATCGGGGAGAGAAAGCGGTTCAACGACGACGTATCCTCCCTCGTCATCCGCCTTTTCATCGTACCCCTCCTCGTTATTTAATGGTTTCTCCTCCTCGTATTCAGATGCCATCGAGGAAAATATGTCACTTTTTCCTCAGCATCCATTTCCCCCTCGTCCACTTCCTCTGTCAATTCCCTCACCTTCACATGTCCAGTGCTCCCTCTCCGAAGCGCCGGTGAAGACAAAGCGCCTGACATGTCAGATATAAGGCTAATGGCGCATCCACTTCCGGGAAGTGCCGGTATTATACTTGATCGAACTTGAGGGAGGAAGCGATGGGAGATGGGGCAACTTATCAACAGGCCGGCCGCGTTTGTGTTGTCTCGCCACCTCAGCACGTGGGCGATGGGTAGTAAAACTATCGCCAAACTAGTAGTAAAACTGACAGCATACAGAAAGGTAAGGTATTTACGCCCCTGAACAAGCCGGATCATCGCCATATAGCTGCAGGTCGAAATAAGATGGAGGAAGCGAAGACCCCAAGTCTACATCGTACGACTCGGATCAACCCATCAACAGAGAATTTGCTCCATGGCTGCAAACTTAACAGAGAGGATATATAAAGCGACCAGCGAGTCTTAAGCGAGATGAGTCAGAGAAAGGGGAGACAATGGATGGCTCTCCACGACGAGAAAGTATAAGATGAGAACTCAAACACGGTCCTCAAAGTAGCGTGGCTCAAATACGAAAAGGAAAAAAGAACGATCAAGGAATAGAGTTTGAAATACAACGAAGATTATTTGTTTCATAAAGATGTCAGAAGGTGACATCCCAACACGAAAGGCGATGCTACGGAGGAGCAGTGGCAACATACAAAATATACGTGTTTGTAGCACTGAACGAGAGGAAACTCCATCTCAAGACATGGAGTCCAGGGGAATTCGGTACTATTCAATAGAGGGGACGAAGAATTGGACAGATCCCTGAGAATATAGTAACCGTCGTCAGCCGCGTGATTCGGGTTGCAGTATAACGGCCAAGGAATGCCCACCTGATCAGGGATCAACTGGAGGTAGGCCTTTCGACAGAGATGTGTTTTGTTGCTCGTAAGCCCGGAGGATTTCCCAAGTCTGTTCAAGCAGCTCGGTCATCGGGAGCCCCATTCGCGTGTAGATCTCGCGAGCTTCCACGCAAGCCGCCTTTGCATCAGCAAACTGCCTCTTCAAAACCAAGACTCTCGCCAGTCCGTCCAAAGCATTAGCTTCCCCCTCTTCGTTGGAAATCCGGGCAAATGCGGCGCGCGCTTCGACGAAGCACTCCCCCGCCTCGTCGTCTCGATTCTGGCAGATATACACCAGCCCAACACGGAGCAACTCGGCAGCTTCAGCCCGAACATTTCCCATGCTTGAGAATATGGCTTGAGCAAGCCGGAGGCACTCTTCTGCTTCGTCGTACGTGCCCTGCTCAAGGTGGATCTCGCCAAGCCGATGCAAGGTCTCTGCTCGAGCTACATTACGGTCGATCCGGGCCAGGGCTGCTTCAGCTTGAATTAGCGCCTCTTTTTCTTCAACCTGCCTTGATTGAGACTTGAAAATCTGCGCCAACAACAAGGAGGCATCCGCGTGGCCCTCCTCGTCTGCAATGCTGATGCAAACGGCAAGAGCTTCGGTCGCAGCCTCCTCAGCTTCGGAGTATCTGCCCCGGGTACGATAGTCTTTCCCGAGGCCTATTAAAGCTCTGGCTTTCGTGCCACCGTCACCGGCGCGATCATAAGAAGCAACCGCTTGGAGGAAGAACGCCTGCGCGTCGTCGAATCGGCACTGTGTACTACAAAGAATTGCGAGGCCGTGCAATGCGTGGCCATTACCGAGGCTGTGCCCAATGCGGGAGTAAATGTTGTGGGCACCGTTAAAGGCCTTCTCCGCCTCTTGATTCTTCGACTGGGCGCTATAGTTGTTTCCCAAGGAAAGCAACGCGTTTGCGACTCCAAGGTCATGCCCGATGCGAGAGTGAATCTCGTACGCCTCTATGAAAGCCTTCTCCGAGTCCGGGACCTTGGATTGGGACCAGTGTATCTCTCCTAGACTATGCAGCGCATTTGCAACACCAAGGTCATTCCCGATGCGGGAGTGAATCTCGCGGGCTTGCATGACAGCTTTCTCCGCCTCGGGATGCCTCGACTGGGCATGATATGTTTCTCCCAGGCCAACCAATGCCTTTGCTGCACCAAAGTCATTCCCGATGCGGGAGTGGATCTCGTACGCCTCTGTAAAAGCCTTCTCCCCCTCTGACACCCTCGACTGAGCGAGATATAATCCTCCCAGACCATCCAATGCGTTTGCGGCACCAAGGTCTTTCCCGACGCGAGAGTGGATTGCGTGCGACTCTGTCAAAGCCTTCTCCGCCTCTGGATTCCTGGACTGAGCGCGGTATATTTCTCCTAGACCACCCAATGCGTCTGCGGCACCAAGGTCATCCCCGATGCGAGAGTGGATCTCGTGAGCCTGCATGAAAGCCTTTTCCGCCTCTGCATTCCTCGACTGAGCGCGATATATTTCTCCCAGGCAGTTCAAACCGTTTGCGGCACCATGGTTATACCCGAAGCGGAATCGGATCACTTGCGCCTCCACGAAAGCCCTTTCTGCCTCCTTATTCCTAAGTAGGGCCCTATAAATTTCTCCTAGACCATGCAACGCTTCCGCGGCACCAAGGTCATTCCCGATGCGAGAGTGGATCTCGTGCGCCTGCATAAAAGCCTTCTCCGCCTCCAAGTTCTTATACTGAGTGCTGTACGTTTCTCCTAGGCCACACAACGCGTTGGCGACACCAAGCTCACTCCCGATGCGGGAATGGATCTGGTGGGCATTCATGGAAGCCTCCTCAGCCTCCGAATTCCTACCTTGAATCCTGTATATCTGTCCTAGACCAAGCAACGCATCTGCGACACCAAGATCATTCCCGACACGAGAGTAAATCTGATGCGCCTCCATGAAAGCCTTCTCTGCCTCCGGAGTCCTAGATTGGGCTCTGTAAAGTTCTCCCAGACAACTCAGCGTACTTGCGACACCAACGTCATACTCGATGCGAGAGTGGATTTCGTGCGCCTCCATCAAAATCCTCTCCGCCTCTGAGTTCCTATATTCGATCCTGTATATTTGCCCAAGAAAATTCAACGCATTTGCGGCACCACGATCATCCCCCATGTGAGAGTAAATTCGGTGCGACTCCCTCAAAGCGTTCTCCGCATCCCGAATCTTCGACTGAAGTCGATAAAGTCCCCCTAGCCCAAGTAATGCGTTTGCCGCCCCATGGTCATTACCAATACGGGAATGAATCTCGTGTGACTCTGTCAGGGCTTTCTCAGCCTCTTGATGCCTCGATCGAGAATTGTAGAGGAGCCCCAGACTGCCTAATGCATGCGCCTTAGCCCTGTCGTCGTTCGTTCGAGTCGCAACATCAATGGCGGACTGGTAATGGGACTCAGCCATCACGGCGTTATGCTGAAGGCGATACATTGTGCCTAACTCCAGTAACAGTGCTGCAGACCGTACCTTCGCGGCACCAGAGGTATGCCTTGAAGGCGTCGTCGATGGCTAATACGCGGCTCGTTCAACAATGGTGAGGTACTCCTGCAGCAAAGTACTCACCAGGAAGCGAACTTTTCGTCGAAAAGTGGAAGCATCTATCCTCTTAACTGTATTTGAGATCCAACAATCCGATATTAGAGTGCATAGCTCGAGAATATGTGACAGTTCGGCTTCCTCCCGAAGGGCTGGCAGTTTTCCTTTCATAACGTGCGAAATAATGGCCCCTTGGAAATTGAGTCCCTCGAAAGGTATTCTACCTGTGAAGATCTAAAGCGTAGCGGCAAATGTGAGCAAAAATGGGTGAACATCCCCTGGCACCCGATCGATCGCTTACTTCCCAACAGATCCAGCCGATGGCCCACATATCGCTGGGTAAAGCTTGCACCCCATTGTTCAGTACCTCAGGGGCTGTCCATCGGAGGGAAAATCCAGGTCCCGTCAGAGTGAGCTCCAAGGTCGAAGGGCTGAATACGATTCTGGGAGAAGTAGATTCTTGAGCTGAGTCGTCCTTGACGGTTTGGTAGGGCAGCTCGGGTGCGCTGTCTCCTGTTGTCGCGTCAACTTTTTGTTGAGTCCGGGCCGATCCGAAATCCGTGATGACAGCGTGGTACAAGGAGTTGACCAAAATGTTTAGCTTGAACGGTAGTCAATTGGCGCACGGTATGTTGATCAGCAGCTTGACTGGCTCACCGACTTCAGGTCGCCGTGGCAGATCGGAGGTTGTCTCGTGTGTAAGTACTCCACCCCATTGATTATATCTTGAATCTGAGTAGACGATCGTTGATGTAATTCGTGAATAGCACGCATCAAACACGCTCACCAAGGAGACACGCTCGGGAATCTCAAACTCGCCCGACTGCAAAAACTCTCGGACGTTTCCGTTCTCTTCCCAAGGTACGATGATCCGCGCGTCGCCCTCCTGCACGTCCTCCACAAACCCGATGAACTTCACGATGTTTGGATGAGAAAGCTTCGCCATTATACTGAGTTCGTTGACAAAGGACTGACGGGAAGCAATCAGAACAGTAAAGACGGTAGCGAAACGGGGATACCTTAAAGAACTTTTCCGACGCTTCAGGATTCTGGCGATTCCATTCGAGCTTCTTGATTGCCAGTTTCCTTTCGAAGAACTGTTTCAAGAGTTGTTCAGGGCGCCACGCGACGACTTCTTCGGGAAGAATGATGGTTCCAGGTGTAACGGTGCCTTGCCCGCCCCTTGCGCTTGGATGGGTTTCGGTTGTTTTGATTGTCTTCGGGTCAATTCTGTGCTTTGACATTCTATCAAGAATCTCTCGCTTTAAATGGTAGTTTCAGTGCCTCTTTTTGCGCTCGCATTGGGGGGGAGGGGGCTTACAGCCTTGTTTTGGCATTCAGTAACCATAAGCCGGGGTATCTGGTCGTCTGGCATGATGAGCTAAACAGAGTACGGTTGAGGATGGTCAGGAAGAAATCTGTGGCAGTTCCTGTGGAGGGACTTTCTGGTGAACGACAGCGGGGCGAGGAATGAAGGGCAAGCTGGGTCTGAAGACTAAAGGTGAAATGAATTCCCCCACTTTTGAAGTCCAGAACCCAAGCGACGAATAACCTCGCGCCTCCGACCGACTGCGGACTTGGCGAGCCAATATTGCTCTCCTTGGCATATCTCTACGATTGGAGGATCGAGGAAACGTGGGAGATGCGGCTGTACGTTTGGTGTGCACGACAAACAACTTCCTAAAACGATAGATTCTGCTGTTCATTGCACAAATAGGGTTTTTTGCCCCAGGTCGTGTGCCGGATGTGCAAGTGGGAACCTAACAGGGTATACGGTGCCTGAACGGATTGACTTCCGCTTACATGACACACCCTCACACGGCGCCAAAAGCTCGGACGTTCCCGCAGACCTGCCACACGAAATCTCCAAGGGGTCTTGATTAAAGTTTGTGCGTTGGAAAACCGACGACAAAGTACTGCTTACCTGAATAACGCGTATAGCACAAGAACCTTAAGCTTAAGCTTATTTCATCAATATCTGGAAGACGCACAGCTGCAAAAGCCCCCCCCCGAAACCCTCCATCCACGCTACAACAATAAAACTATGATTATAGGTACCTCCGTCATAGTACCAGCACTGTGAATGACTCCGACGCTCGACTCCCCTCAGCTTGACGTATTTCAGCGCAAAGCTGATGGCTCTTTAGACCAGGACGTGTGCCCCGACCACTTAACGAGTGGATGTCCTGGGGGGTTTGAGGGATCTTTCATGGGCTTGCTCTCCCCATGCCAGTTGGGTGGGCCGAGCTCTTGTTCAGCGTGCACATTAAGAGTGGAGTTCGAGTTGACCGCACCGAAACTCACGGCAAGTCCAGGTAATTAAATGATTACTAGTGCAGTCACTCATCTATCTTTATACATGAGCGCTAGCGGTCTAGCCGTATCCGAGCACCTCGACGAGAGCTTTCGAGTGTTCCACCGGCGACTTGGAAGAGGCTAAGTCTGCGAGTTCTAAAAAAGCAGTAACTCTTCAAACTGGCCTTAGCATGACGCTGAAATTCCTATTCAGTATTACGCCAAACTCTGCCGATCTCACTGTGAGCGAGATAGCCTGAGGATTTCGCAGTCCCTTGGAGGACAAACGCTCCACTTAAAGCTCCCCAACGGAACGAACCAGGCGATCCATTGCACCGCACCTCCACAAAGGCTACCACCGTAACGATGTTCAGGTGCGGGAGCACATTGAGAATGTTGAACCGAAAGAGTGATGAATAACCATGCATTCGGTCTAATGATGCTTGGCGGTTCGCACCTTGCGCGATGCCATGCTCAACTCGCCTACAGAGTGCGACATCTTTCAGTATGACACCATCAAAATTTCGGACAAAGTAACAGCAAATGAACATAAGATAAATAAAGCTACATGTCCATCAATTAAGCACAATACTGTACACACCAAACCATACGATAAAGTTGATCCTCCAGTATATCACACAATCCCCTACGAAGGTATCGCCGACTTAAAGATCCTTATAACCCACCTGTGACGACCCGCTCAATCTCTCCTCGTCGGGAACCTCCTCGACCTCGACGCTTGGGGGACGGCGAGTTCTGGTACACTTGGAATCTTGGTTGCTGACTATCGGCTGACGACCGCGTTCGGGTTGCTTCTTATTGTCCTGGCCTGCTCCGTGCACCTTCTCATCACCCGCATCGACTTCTGACTCCGCACCGTCTTCCGATGTGGATACGGTCATGTCAGGAGTGGTGGTCGGAACCTCGGGGTGAGTTTCGCCTTCCGTTGAGACTGGTTGGGAAGAAGTTTCGAGCTCGGTCGACAAGGGTTGAGAAGCGGCGTTGGCGGGCTCTTCAGTAGTAGGTTCGATGGAATAAAGTTGAATGGGCTCCGAGTCAGATACGGACTTGATCTCGACTTCCTCTGCTACAGATTGCGCCGAAGCCTGAGGCTCTGGGGCAGCCTCAGCAATGCTCGGCCTTTCCTCTAGTTTGACTTCGACTTTGACTTCCTCTGCGTGTTGATCTCCGTAGGCTTCGTGCTTCTCCACGTCCTGGCTCCCTTCAACTTTCTCCAGCTGGTCCTCCACCGCACGGACGAGCGCCTTCCGCGCACCTCTGATGCTCTCCGACCCACTACTCTCGACTGCGTCAAGCGGCGTCAAGAGCTTGTTCAGTTCGGCGAGATACTCGCGCTTCTTTTGATGTTCGGATAGATCTGGAGTCGAGGCCCGAAGAGAGTCGAATTTGGTTTGGATGGATTCGATGTGAGTGAATGGGCTTTGCTTGACTGGAGCAGGGGAAGGATTGCGGCTCGTTGATGGCTTGGGCTGCGGAGTTGCCGGAGCTGGGGAACGGACGAGGACTGGGAAAGGGACGAGTGCTGGACTGGAAGGCTGCGCTTGAGGCTTGCGAGCGGTGGGTCTTGGTGCCGCAGTGCTGCGTTGAGCTGGGATTGGGCGCTGCATCGGAGAAGAAGGAGGCATGCCAATACACCTGCGAAATCCGTTACATTGCTCGGGCAATACGAACCTGTTCAGCTGCAGTATGGTGGGTGTTCGGCGTAAGTGTGACGTTGAAGCGAATGTTGAGGCCAAGGTCTCGCAAGATGCTTGCCCTCTCTTTGTCGGAACGTCCACCACTCAGGGCATTCCAAAGTTGGGTGGCGAAATCGGAGGATGGAGAGGTAGATGGTGCGGATGCTGGCTCGGAAGCCTGGACTGGCTGTGGTGATGGAATGTGTTGGCCGCATTCACACGGCTGGGAGTTGGTGGTGGGGACCTAGTGATATCGATAGTCAGCCGGATGTGACTAGACCAAGTCGAAAAGAAATGCTGACCTGACGAGGGGCGGTAGAAGTCGGATCGAGCTCCTCTTCGAATGCCATTCTAGTTAAGCGAGGAGACGAAGTGGCCACTGGTGCTGCCCGTTTGCGCCGCAGAGAATCGATACCAAATGCGGCTAGCAATTCCCTAATCAACTCGTCGTCTCGCCGCCTCTCAAGTTCCTTCCATCGCCTAAACTCTACTTCCTCGAGCTCACGCTGGCGGCGACGTTGCAACCACTCTTCAATGCGGCGCTCATGGTCGTCCTGGATAGCTTGTCCACGCGATCGAGGAGTAGGTGAACGTGAACGTTGAGAAACGTCGGGAAGATGTTCGCATCGGGGTGGGAGTTGGGATTCATAGGCGTCGAACGGGAAATCGAGCGGTCCTTGGGCGTAGGTGGGTCGAGTGGGGATATAGTCTGGTCTGTATTCGGAACGGAAGTGGGGTTCCTCGTGGTATAGCCGTTGTGAGGCAGCTTGACGTCGGCCTCTTTCCTCCTTTTGGGCTAGTGCAAGAGCGGCGCGAGCTCGGCGTTGGTGTTCTTCGGCGACGTGGCGATAGTAAGCCTCGTCATCTGAGACTGCTGACCGGGGTGAGGAGTAGGCGGGACGTTCTTGGTAGAATGCAGGTCGGAAGAAAAACGACATCGCAGTGTGAGATGTTGTTGTGAGGTTGGGGAGTGCTTTGGTTATTATGTGTGTGGTTTTCTGGGGGAGTGGGGAATGACTTGGGCACAGTATAAGTACTCCTGCGTCATGGCATCCGACCTTTCCATGACGTTCGAGACGAGTTGTGGATTTCAAAGGCTTTGAGACGTGGTCGGTCAGCCAGCCGGTGAAGCTCGGGGATGTTTGTCGAATGTCCTGGGGAAAGTCCAACACCAAGCAACGACAAAGCACCGTAGGCACTGACAAACCACAATGACGTCATGCCGACAACCCGTTCACCAGCCCTCTTAACGACATTTGGATGCCTCTTTCGACCTTGACATTTCTCATTATTGTCTGTTCAGGTGGTGATCAACCGGGTCAACTACTTCTTTCCGTTAGCTGTTGATCTGGAAGGCACGAGCGGCGAGTCTGAGCAACGTGTGATGGGACCCCCGTCAAGATTCGAGACGAAATGGACGATGCAACTATATCCTCATTATATCGACGTATATAAAATATATGTACATCTGCGCACGCGGTCTAGCCGTTCCCGAACAATTCCAAGAACGTTTCCAGGGCTCACCAACGAGGAGGCCCGCGCACGTCTTTCGAGCCCCATCATAACGGAGTCTTCAGAATGGATTTCGCGTTCACGGTTTCCCGTGCGGGCTACGTCCATCCTTGGCCTACCTGGGAATTTCAGAGTTGCGGACAACCTCTCCCGATACGACGCAATCCCACTGCGCCGTTCAAAGAGAACCGCGTACTCAATGTGCCATGAGGGGCGAGCCTACCTGCGATTGTCGTGGCTGGCGCTCGGAGGCCCCGTTTCATCGGTCAGGGACCTCCTACGGGGAAGTGGACCAAGCGAGGATAATAAACAAGTATCTGAGCTGTGCGCTGCAGTGACAAGGGAAGTCAGACCGCGCAGGGCGCTCCAAGGCGGACCTCGGCGTACCTCGTTCGTCAACCGCCGATGCCCAAGCATCTCTCTCCCCAGCTCTTATGCCATGCCATCCCTCCTCCCAAATCCCCGGAAACCATGCTTCTGGAAGACAAAAGTGGGGTCAGCTCACGTCTTCGCTCAGCACGAAACCACATCGCACCTGAAATTCACCAAACGCCCACGTCGCCCGTCTCCATCGACGACCATGCCTGCCTCCGCTAACCCAATCCAATGAACCTATAGACGATTGGAACCCGAGTCAGCAACGCTCATCCAGGCGGGCTCCGTCATCCAAGCCCAGCTCACCTGCTCGTCGCCTGGTAACCCATGTGAGCGACCGCCCAGACCCCGGGCAGAGGGAACTAGAGGGAGGTGGGTGGTCGTTGGAGGGAAAGGGGGGAGAGGAGTGGTGGGTATATATACCCTTGTGGGTCAAGAACTGAATATTAAGCTTCCGGCGGGTCTGGGCGCGCGCGGCGGGGTCGTTCGCGCGTCATCGACCCTTCCTCCTCAACACGACACGTCATAGACAGCCCAGTCTGTAATGCGGGCCTGTTGCCCGGGCTCTTGATTCACTCTGAGGCAGATTTGGCGTCGTCGAATTTGATCAATGAGAGCGCGTTGACGCCTGAATGCGAGCTGAGACACTGGTATTCGCCCGAGACCTCATCATGTGAAGCCCAATCATTATGTTGCGCCTCTGCAGCGCTAGGTTGCCACCACTTTCCAATATGATTAGGGAGAAGGAAAATACCAATTCAATGATCTGGACTCAGAACCTATGACAACGGGGGAGGACTTGGTTTATTCCACGCAGTCGTTTCGCGAGCGAGGCAAATACGCGCCAACTCCCGGTTGCCCTTTGAAGTAGAACCCTGAGTTATCTCATTACTTCAAGCCCAGTGCCAGCGAATCGTTTTGTCCTCCACCCAGTCCCCTCCAGGCTCCCCCTTCACTCCATACCGCTTACCAGAATGCCAGGAAGAAACGGAGTGAGTTATCCAATCTTTTAACTTCACATCCTTCGCATTGTATTCATCTCCCGCTACTGTATCCAGGCCGATCGAAGACTTCAAGCCATCTCAGACTCGCTCGGGAGGTCCGGGAGGACGTCACTCTCCCCGAGCAGTCCGCGCCGAGGCATCGGTCAACCGCTCAAGCCATTTATGTTCACACAAATGGTAGCAGTTGACCCGCGAATGCCATTCAAGGCCAAGCAGTCCTTGGTTGAGGATGATGTCGTACGCGTAAGTCTTGAAGTGCCCGAATATGACGCCCGCGCGCTTGCCTAATTTGGAATACTTCTACTAGGGCTTTGGCGTCACCCCTTCCGACGTCGAAGTCATCAGCACACGCAATATTGTACTGGACAATCAAGCTGGCCAATTCGGCTACATCATCGGTAGCGCCAAGTTTGACATTAATCGGCATCACGACTCCGGAAGCCCTCAACTTCTCTACTTGTTTGGGATCGCCCCCGACAACACGGTGGTGTTCTTTGGTCAGTTTAGACCACGGAGCATCACCCTTCCTCCCCTTGATCGCGAAGAAGCTCGCCAACTTCCTGGACTTCAAAAATCCACGGATTCTGTGGGGCAGATATTACCTCCTTTGAAGTTGACTACTTACCAATCTTGTTCGGACAGAAGGACCTTGCTTGCACGGCGATAGAGCTAGTGGATGATGGTGGGGATGAGTTGCAAACCCAATACACTCTCAAGGTGACCTTGTCAGAGATGCTTGGTGGAGGTCTGTTGTTGCCGATGTCGCCTGTTGAATAACCCATTTCATCAAATGTACTACTCTTGGTCAACCTGTCTGTGAATTGATTCCTTGTGCCGCTATATTCAACCATGGTTCAGCCTATTGAAGAGACTGCAAACCCCCCTTCCCCAGAAATAGGTTGGTTGACCCACAATATTCTTGTTTCTTCGAATTGGGCTGGGGCCGGATGCTGGATCTAGAATCATCACAGCTTCTTTGAAAGATTGTCGCATGGAACAACCACGCATGAGGCAGCGGACGGGCTTAACCGTCCTGAGTTAGGATGATCTGCTTGCCTCGCTCGAAGAATCATTACTCACGAGATGGTGCCTTGGGTGGGTCATTTTGTGGAGGAAGGGGTAAAGTTGATATTGACAAGAGTGGTTTGAACTCACGAGTCAAGAGTCTCCGGCACCAGTGTAAATTCGTGGATTCATTGACGTACCGTAAGCGCGGTCAGCTATAGTCACGTCCAAGGTGATCAGCCTCTCGAGCACGTCACTCTTTCGAATGGCTCTCATCTCGCGGCCCGAGTGCTATGTCTTCCAGTACAGGAGCCCTCACATCTTCGAAAAAACCAACAGCAATTGCATATAAAAGAAATAAAGCTACATGTACACCCATTAAACAAAATATAACACACGAAAGCATACAATAAGCACGATCCTCCAATACATTACATAGCGCCCGCTCTACAGTAAAACCACCAACTTAGAGATCCTTATAACCGACTTGTGGAGACCCGCTCAAGCTCTCCTCGTCGGGGACCTCTTCAATCTCGACACTAGGAGGACGGCGAGTTTTGGGAGACTTTGGATCTTGGCTCGCGACTGCGGGCTGACGACCGCGCTCGGGTTGCTCCTCGGTTTCCTGGCTAGCTCCATGCGCCTTCTCGCCACCCGCATCGACTTCTGGCTTCGCGCTGTCTTCCGAGGTGGGCAAGATTATGTCAGGCGTGGTGGCCGGAACTCCGGGATGCGTTTCACCCTCCGCTGAGGCAGGCTTGGAAGAAGATTCGGGCTCGGTCGACAGGGATTGAGTCACTACGTCGGTGGGCTCCTCGATAGTAGGTTCGATGGAGTGCAGTTGAGTGGGTTCCGATTCAGATACGGACTTGATCTCGACTTCTTCTGTTACGGGTTCGGCAGAAACCTGAGACTCGGGAGCATCCTCTGCAACGCTTGGCTTTCCCTGTTCTTTGACTTCATCTTTAGATTCCTCCGTATGCTGGTCTTCATCAGCCTCGTGCTTCTCGACATCCTGGCTCCCTTCAATTTTCTCCAACTCGTCCTCCACCGCACGGACGAGCGCCTTCCGCGCACCTCTAATGCTCTCCAACCCACTGCTTTCGACCGCGTCAAGCGACGTCAATAGCTTGTTCAGTTCGACGAGGTACTCGCGCTTCTTTTGATGGTCAGATAGTTCTGCAGCTGAGGCTCGTAGAGAGTCGAACTTGGTTTGGATCGATTCGATGTGCGCAAATGGGCTTTGCTTGACTGGAGCAGGGGAAGGATTGCGACTCGTTGATGGCTTGGGTTGTGGAGTTGTCGGAGGTGCAGAACGGAGGATGATTGGGATAGTGACGGGCGCTGGCCTGGACGGCTGGGGAGCGGTTGGTCTTGGTGCCGCAGGACGGCGGCGTGTGTTCGGAGCAGGTGCGACGTTGAAGGGCACGTTGAGGCCAAAGTCTCGCAATATGCTTGCTCTCTCTTCGTCGGAACGTCCACCACTAAGGGCATTCCAAAGTTGGCTGGCGAAATCGGAGGATGGAGAGGTAGATGGTGCGGATGCTGGCTCTGAGGTCTGGATTGGCTGTGGTGATGGAATGTGTCGGCCGCAAGCACATGTCTTGGAGTGGGTGGGGACCTGGTGATGTCGATGGTTAGCCGAATGTTGGCTGGACCAAGTCGAAAAGAAATGCTCACCTGACGCGGGGCCGTAGTAGGTAGATCGAGTTCCTCTTCGAACGCCCGTCTTGTTAAGCGAGGAGAGGAAGTGGCGACTGGTGCTGCTCCGTTACGTTGAAGAGAATCGATGCCAAGTGCGGCCATCATTCCTCGCATTAACTCGTCGTCTCGCTGCCTCTCAAGTTCCTTCGATCGCCTAAACTCTGCTTCCTCGAGCTCACGCTGGCGGCGGAGTCGCAACCACTCTTCAATGCAGCGCTCATGGTCGTCCCGGATAGCTTGTCCACGCGAGCGAGGAATGGGTGAGGGTGATCGTTGAGAAATATCGGGAAGATGTTCGTATCGGGGTGGGAGTTGGGATTCATAGGCGTTGAACGGGAAATCGAACGGCCCGTGGGCGTAGTGGGATCGAGTTGGGATATAGTCTGGTCTGTATTCGGAACGGAAGTGGGGTTCCTCATGGTATAGCCGTTGCGAGGCAGCTTGACGTCGGTGCCTTTCCTCCTCTTGGGCTAATGCGAGAGCAGCTTGAGCTCGGCGCTGGTGTTCCTCAGCGACGCGGCGGTAGTAAGCCTCGTCATCTGAGACTTCTGGCCGGGGTGAGGAGTAGGCGGGACGTTCTGGGTAGAATGCAGGTCGGAAGAAAAACGACATCGCAGTGTGAGATGGTGTTGTGAGGTTGGGGAGTGCTTTGGTTATTACGTGTGTGGTTGTCTGGGGGAGTGGGGGATGACTTGAGTACGGTATAAGTAGTGCTGCGTCATGGCCTCCGAGTGTTCCATGATGTTCGAGGCGGGTTGTGGATTTCAAAGGCTTTGAGGTGTGGTCAGTCAGCCGGCCGGTGAAACTCGGGGATCGTTGGCGGCGAATGTCCTGGAAAATTCCAACACCAAGCAACGACAAAGCACCTCGGAACACTGACAAACCACGATGACGTCATACCGGTTTCCCTGCTTGACGAGCTCTTGGCAATGATATTTGTATGACCATTTAAACGACCTGTACATCATCCATTATCGTCTATTCAACCAAGTCCGCTAGTTCTTTCCGTAGGCTTTCGATTCCTTGGGTACGAGCGGCGAGTTCGAGCAACGCTGCCAGTGTCGTGAATCCCCAGTCAACCTACTTTACGAAAGGACGCTGCAAGTGTATTCTCATTATATTGACCTATATTAAGATACGTACATGCGCGCACGCGGTCTAGCCGTTCCCGAACTTGAAGTCCAAGAACGTTTCCAGGGCTCACCAACGAGGAGGCCCGCGCACGTCTTCGAGCCCCATCATACCGGAGTATTCAGAATGGATTTCGCGTTCACGGTTTCCCGTGCGGGATACGTCTATCACTGGTCTACCAGGGAATTTCAGATCTGCAAACAACCTCTCCTGATACGACGCGATCCCACTGCGCCGTTCAAAGAGAACCGCAAACCCAGACCCATCGAGGGTAACCGAACCCTCTGAGAGACTTACCTTTGGGACGGCTCTAGTATCCAGCGACGGTCGACAGCACCTGTCTACGAGTGTGAATGATCAGCGTCGCTCTTAACGTGTGATGTGAGCCATGAGGGCCAAGCCCACCTGCGATTGTCGTGGCTGGCGCTCGGAGGCCCCGTTCATCGGCCAGGAGCCTCCTGCAAGGAAGTGTACCAAGCGAGGATATTAAACAAGTATTTGAGCTGTGCATTGCCGTGCCAAGGGAAGTCAGAGATTGCATAGCACTCCAAGGCCGACTTCGACATACCTCGTTCATCAACCGCCGATGCCCAAGCATCTCCCCATCTCCGACACAACTTATGTCATTTTATTCTTCCTCTCAGCTCTCCGTAAACCAACACTTCTGGAAGGTCAAAGATCAGGTCAGCTCCCGTCTTCGCTCAGCACGAAACCGCATCATACCTGACGTTCACAAAATGCCCACGTCGCCCGTCTCCACTAGTCCAATCCACTGAACCTATACACGATCGAGCCCTAAGTCAGCAACCAGGCGGGCCCCGTCTTCTGAGTTCAACTCACCTGCTCGTCGCTTGGTAACCCCTGTGAACGACCACCCCGCCCCGGGCAGAAAGAACTGCGCTTGTTGAAGAAGAATGCTGGAGGGAAGGAGAGGAGAGAGGTGGGGGTATATATACCCTTCCGGTTCCTTCCAGGTCAAGAACTGAATAGCTTCCGGCGGGGTCTTGGCGCTTTCGTCTGCGCGTCATCGACCGAGAGTGCGCGCGAACGGCGGATAGCGAGGTAGCCGGAGGAGACCGAGGGGTTGGAACAATTAGACCAATGTCGGGTTCCCCTGGCGGAGACGCCTGGCTCGAATCGCGAATCAAACTGTGTGAATATCGACAGAGTCTGGCTGAGTCTGCTTCCCCAATCGCCAAAGTCCATCCAAGAACACCGACTGTTATAACCACGTAGTATATTATCTTTCGTGACGTTCGATGCAAAAACGCGAAAACACCGATGCCGCCCATTCTGGGTTGCCTGCGTCAGCGTCGAACCACAATACTGCCTCTAGTGGATTCCAGATAAGCGCCAAGCTGGTATGTCCTTCCCGGGTCTCAAACGACAATCTGAATAACCTGCAAGAAATTTCTTTGTTCAGAGGGATAAGCTTAAGAAGCTCGCGAAATGGCGAATTGATAAATCCTCGATGCAAAAACGCGAAAACTCCGATGCCAGCCATTCTGGGTTGCCTGCGTCAGCGTCGAATCACAATACTGCCTCTAGTGGATTCCAGCCAAGCGCCAAGCTAGTATGTCCTTCTCGGGTCTCAATTGGCAATTTGAATAACCTGCAAGGAATTTCTTTGTTCAGGGGGATAAGCTTAAGAAGCTTGCGAAATGGCGAATCGATAAATCCTCCATCGACTTCCTCAAACAAGCCCCAGAGTTCCGCGGAGGATATGCGACGGTTTCACGAGCCCTTTTAGTCTCTCGTTCTGGTGCTCAAGACAGAGTAGACCAACCTGATCATACTAGAAACAAAGGTCTCAAAGGAAAAACGTCTCGGCGGCGGATGGTCGGTATTCAGCAACCTCTCAAGTCATTTACGGTGACATCGAGTGGCTCATCGGTTCCATCCTCACAGTGCGTAGCAGTCAAGAAAATGAACTTGTCAGATGATAGAGCGCGGATACTGGGGGTGAGACGAATAATTCATCTAATCACGTAGGGAATTCACCTAAGCTCCTTCGGCTCAGTTGACACTTAGGGAAGCGGAGTTCTTGGTGGACCTTTCCCATGAAAACATCATCAAGCTCGTGGGATTCGTCGAAGACTTGTCCGAGGATACAATCTGGCTGGTCCTTCCCTGGGCAGACAACGGTACCTTGAGGGATTTTATTGCCTCAGTAGACTGGGAGATCCCAGAACGAATCTCGCTGGTACGCTCGAACTACTTCTCCTCGACTGACCTCTGAGACTCTGCATCCTAGATTTATGACGTGACTAGAGCCGTAGAATACCTCCATACCCGACAGCCTCCTATTTGCCACGGCGACCTGAAATCTGTACGTTCCCCGCAGGATAATGATAAATCCCTGACGAGGACGATTCAAAACCTTTCAGATCAACGTATTGGTAAATGCTGAATTCCGCGCGGTCATCACCGACTTCGGTTCTGCCCGTCGTATCACAACCGAGGATCTGGACAACGAGGGGAACAAAGCCGAGAAGCAGCCACAGGCAGCACCGTTCGAAGCATCGTTCTGCGCCTCCAACAATACTATAACACTGACGGGGAATAATTATACTCTTCGGTGGGCCGCTCCAGAGCTGCTAGCGGAAGGCGAAACGAGTCTTTGGAGCGACATCTGGGCATTGGGATGGGTAGCATATGAGGTAAAAGTTTAGATCCTTTAGTAATCACCACAGACTCCTAAAGATCTTCTCCAATTAGGTCATGACGAACTCGATTCCGTTTCAAGACGTCGTCAGAACCACCATCGTGATCGTACGAGTCGTTCGGGGGGATCTCCCATCCATCACCGATCACGCTCGCATGTCGTTGATTCAGGCGCTTTGCTCGCTCATGCTTGCATGCTGGAGCATCAACCCTCAAAGACGACCTACTGCCAAAGATTGTCGAATGATAATCAATTGGATGGTGTGTAATGCTGAGTTGGGTGCAATTACGCGCAATTGACCAATTTAATACAGCCTAAGATCATCCCAAACCCAATAGGGACCACAGAAACAGCGGCTACTAGAGCTCGGACTCCAGGGCTTCTGCTGAGACTGGGGGATATGTACAGACGGCAAAGCGACTACACCAACGCGTTGGATTGCTTTACCAATGCTGTAGGGGGGTACAGAGACCTTGGCATGAAGAAAGAAACAGTTATGGCGCTGGTTCAACTGGCCCAGGTCCATCGGCTTCGAAACGAGTACAGCCAGGCCGTCACATTATACTCCGAAGCCCTCGAAATCTGCACCGATATCGGCGACACGGAAGAGAGAGCCGACATTCTCTTCGGTCTTGCTGAGGTACATCGGTTTCGAGATGAGTACAGCCAAGCCATCACACTCTACTCGGAGGCACTACAAATACGCACCGACCTCGGTGACAGAATAGGGAGCGCCAACGTTCTTTCGAGTCTTGCCGAGGTGCATCGCCATCGAAACGAGTACAGCCAGGCCGTCACATTCTACTCTAAGGCCCTAGAAATCCTCACCGAAATCGGCTACAACCTCGGGAGAGCCAACGCTCTTTGGGGTCTCGCTCAGGTACATCAGTTTCAAAAGGAGTACAGCCAAGCGGTCACATTCTACTCCGAGGACTTACAAATCCGCACCGACATCGGCGACACGCAAGGCAGAGCCCAAACTTTGCGGTCCCTCGCTGAGGTTCATCGGCTTCAAAAGGAGTATAGCAGGGCCATCGAGCTCAATTCAGAAGCCCTGGAAATCACGACCGACATCGGGGATCGATACGGGAGAGCGTACACTCTTTTGAACCTTGCTGACGTGCATTGCGATCAGGGTCACTACAGTGACGCGATTGATCCTTATACAGAAGCTGCTGAAATCTTTGAACAAATCGGACTTCCTGGGGATTCTGTATATGCTTCAAACCAAGCTGCTAAAGTCCTTCAATTGTCCAAGCGAGACTTGGAAGAAGCTACTTGATGTTTCTAGGAGACCTTTGAGATTGCTGGTTTCAGTGTAAAATTCACAGAACGCACGCGATGTATGCATTTCATTGCCCTATGTTCTCTTGATCTAAACGCTGGCTCTTCGTCTCTGTTGTCTCTTGTCCTTATTCCCCCGACATCCTTTCTTTCTACTGCCCTGCCTTCCAGCCATGCCCACTGCCTGGTCTTTCTCTCACTTCCTCGATGCCGCAGATTAGACTCAATGTTTTCTGTAAATCTGAATCATTTAATGTAATGAAGAAATGATTACGAGGGATGAGAGCCGGTCGTTTGTGGCAGCGCCGTCGGAAGCTGCTTGCGGCAAGAACGTTTCCAGGGCTCACCAGCGAGTAAGCCGGCGCACGTCCCTTCGGCCCAGGGCTGACGCTGAACTTAACATCCAGAATCACACCAAAACGTTGTGATCGGTTTGCGAGCGGCATATTTTCAAGAATATCTCAAGACTGAACTCTCAATTGTCCTCATTCTACAGCTTCCCAAGGGAACGAGCCGGGCAATCCAGTTGTCCGCATTCTCAGCAAATCCTATCAGCTTGACGACGTTCAAGTGGAAGTCCGTGTTGAGAACAGCTGGGTGGAACTAGTAGTGATGAATAACATCATCCATTGAAATTATCGACGCCACCGACTACGCATTGCATGCAATGCCCCTTGCTACCCTTGCAAACTGAATGAGGCAGCATCCACCCCTCAGAATCTCATTGCTTTAATGAAGTAGAAGAATACTAAATTCATATGAAATAAAATAAGGCTACATGTACATCAAATGGGTAAAACACGAGACACCAAAGCATACGATTCCCATGATCCTTCAATTCATCATATAGTGCCCTATGATAAGACCACCAGCTTAGAGTTCTTTATAGGCAACTTGTGGAGACCCGCTCAAGCTCTCCTCGTCGGGGACCTCTTCAATCTCGACGCTGGGAGGACGGCGAGTTTTGGGAGACTTGGAATCTTGGCTCGCGACTGCGGGCTGACGACCGCGCTCGGGTTGCTCCTCGGTATCCTGGCTAGCTCCGTGCGCCTTCTCGTCACCCGTATCGACTTCCGGCTTCGCGCTGTCTTCGGATATGGGCAAGGTGATGTCAGGCAGAGTGGCCGGAACGCTGGGATGCGTTTTACCCTCCGTTGAGGCAGGCTTGGAGGAAGGCTCGGGCTCGGTCGGCAAGGATTGAGTCGCGACGTCGGTGAGCCCCTCGATAGTGGGTTCGATGGAGTGCAGTTGTGTGGGTTCCGATTCCGAGACGGACTTGATCTCAACTTCCTCTGCTAGGGGTTCGGCAGAAGCCTGAGACTCGGGAACAGCCTCTGCATCGCTTGGCTCTCCCTGTTCTTTGACTTCATCTTTAGATTCCTCCGTATGCTGGTCTTCATCGGCCTCGTGCTTCTCTACATCCTGGCTCCCTTCAAGTTTCTCCAGCTCGTCCTCCACGGCACGGACGAGCGCCTTCCGCGCACCTCTAATGCTCTCCGACCCACTGCTCTCGACTGCGTCAAGCGACGTCAAGAGTTTGTTCAGTTCGGCGAGGTACTCGCGCTTCTTCTGGTGGTCGGATAGGTCTGGAGTTGAGGCTCGTAGAGAGTCGAACTTGGTTTGGATTGATTCGATGTGAGCGAATGGGCTGACTGGAGTAGGGGAAGGATTGCGGCTCGTTGATGGCTTGGGTTGTGGAGTTGTCGGAGCCGGAGAACGTACGATGACTGGGATAGCGACAGGCGTTGGCCTGGACGGCTGCAACTGTGGCTGGGGAGCGGTTGGTCTTGGTGCCGCAGTGGTTTGTTGAGTTGGGATTGGGCGCTGCATCGGAGAAGAAAGAAGTATGTCAATACACCTGTGAAATCCGTTACATTGCTCGGGCAATACGAACCTGTTCGGCTGCAGGACGGCGGGTGTTCGGAGCAAGTGTGACGTTGAAGGGGACGTTGAGGCCAAAGTCTCGCAAGATGCTTGCTCTCTCTTCGTCGGAACGTCCACCGCTAAGGGCATTCCAAAGTTGGCTGGCGAAATCTGAGGATGCAGAGGTAGATGGTACGGATGCTGGCTCGGAAGCCTGGACTGGCTGTGGTGATGGAATGTGTCGGCCGCAAGCACATGTTTTGGAGTGGGCGGGGACCTGGTGATGTCGATGGTCAGCCGAATGTTTACTAGACCGAGTCGAAAAGAAATGCTCACCTGGCGCTGGCCGGCAGTAGTTGGATCAAGTTCCTCTTCGAATGCCCTTCTAGTTAGGCGAGGAGAGGAGGTGGCCACTGGTGCTGCTCGGTTACGTTGAAGAGAATCGATGCCAAGTGCGGCCACCATTTCCCGCACTAACTCGTCGTCTCGCCGCCTCTCAAGTTCCTTCAATCGCCTAAACTCTGCTTCCTCGAGCTCACGCTGACGGCGGCGTTGCAACCACTCTTCGATGCGGCGCTCATGGTCGTACCGGATAGCTTGTTCACGCGAGCGAGGAATGGGTGAGGGTGATCGTTGAGAAATATCGGGAAGATGTTCGTATTGGGGCGGGAGTTGGGATTCATAGGCGTCGAACGGGAAATCAAACGGCCCGTGGGCGTAGTGGGATCGAGTTGGGATATAGTCTGGTCTGTATTCGGAACGGAAGTGGGGTTCCTCGTGGTATAACCGTTGTGAGCCAGCTTGACGTCGGTGTCTTTCCTCCTCTTGGGCTAATGAGAGAGCAGCTTGAGCTCGGCGCTGGTGTTCCTCGGCGACGCGGCGGTAGTAAGCCTCATCATCTGAGACTGCTGGCCGGGGTGAGGAGTAGGCGGGACGTTCTGGGTAGGATGCAGGTCGGAAGAAAAACGACATCGCAGTGTGAGATGTTGTTGTGAGGTTGGGGAGTGCTTTGGTTATTATGTGGGAGGTTTTCTGGGGGAGTGGGGAATGACTTGAGCCCAGTATAAGTACTTCTGCGTCATGGCGTCCGAGTGTTCCATGACGTTCGAGACGAGTTGTGGATTTCAAAGGCTTTGAGACGTGGTCAGTCAGCCGGCGGTGAAACTCGGGGATGTTTGTCGAAAGGCCTGGAAAATTCCAAACACCAAGCAACGACAAAGCACCTCGGGACACTGACAAACCATGATGACGTCATACAGACGACCCCGTTTACCAGCCCTCGTAGCGATATTTGAATGCCTCTTTCGACCACGACATCTCCCATTATCGTCTTTTCAGGTGGCGATCAACCTGGTCAACTATCTCTTTGCGCCAGCTTCCGATTTTTTTGGGTACGAGCAGCAAGTCCGTGCAACGCTGCCAGTGCGATGAATTCCTAGTCAAAATACTTTACGAAGGGACGCTGCAAGTATATTCTCATTATATTGACCTATATTAAGAACGTACATGCGCGCACGCGGTCTAGCCGTTCCCGAACAAAGTCCAAGAACGTTTCCAGGGCTCACCAACGAGGAGGCCCGCGCACGTCTTCGAGCCCCAGCATAGCGGAGTATTCAGAATGGATTTCGCGTTCACGGTTTCCCGGTTTCCCGTGCGGGGTACGTCCATCCCTGGTCCACCTGGGAATTTCAGATCTGCGGACAACCTCTCCCGATACGACGCAATCCCACTGCGTCGTTCAAAGAGAACCGCAAACCCAGACCCATCGAGGTAACCGAACCCTCTGAGAGACTTACCTTTGGTATGGATTTAGTAGCCAGCAACGGTCGACAGCACCTGTCTACGAGTGTGGATGGTCAGCGTCGCTCTCAACGCGTGATGTGAGCCATGATGCTCGAGCCTACCTGCGATTGTCGTGGCTGGCGCTCGGGGGCCCCGTTTCATCGGACAGGAGCCTCCTGCAAGGAAGTGGACCAAAAGTATATAATAAATAAGCATCTGAGCTGTGCGCTGCCATGCCAAGGGGAAATCAGACACTGCATGGCGCTCCACCGGCATGGCCAACCTCGACGTACCTCGTTCATCAACCGCCGATGCCCAGGCATCTCCCATCTCCGACACAGCCTACTCCATACGATCCCCCCTTATCGCTTCTAGAAGGTCAGCGGTCAGCCCAGCTCACGTCTTCGCTCAGCTCGAAACCACATAAACATACCTGACATTCACCCAACGCCCACGTCGCACGTCGCCATCGACGACCACGCCCGCCTCCACTAATCCAATCCACTGAGCCTATAAGTAATCAGAACCCAAGTCAGCAAAGCTTGTCCAGGCGAGCTCCGCCATACAAATCCGACTCACCTGCTCGCTGCCTGGGAACCCAAAGGCGAACGACCACCCCGCCTCCGGGTAGAGGGAACCGCGATTCTTGAAGATGGGGGTAGGTGGTCGCTGGAGGAAAGGAGAGGAGAGAGGTGGGGAGTATTTTATACCCTTGCAGTCGTCAAAGAACTGAATAGCTTCCGTCGGAGTTTGGACGCGCCGCGGCGTCTTTCGCACGTCATCGGCCTTGACCTTCCCCGAATACTTCACGTCATATAGTCAGCCCAGTCTGGAATATACTCTGGCGCCTGAGCCCGTAATAAACTGCGCTCCCTACCTTAGTGAAGGAAGAGAAACGGTCGGGGATGGGACAAAGCGGCAGGTCAGGTGCGCTTTTGTTGTCTCTCGCTGCCTCCGCACGTGGATGACCAGTTGCATACAACTGCGAAACTTTCGTAAAATGGATTCCCGACGGAAAAGTTATAAGGTTGCTGCGCATATTGACGGGAAAAGTCATAGGCATAAAGGCACTCATCCTGAGATGAGAGAACCGAAGAGCTCAGCTATACAACGTACGCTGAATCCAGTAACAGTGAATTTTTGCCATGGGTGTAGACAATATAGAGGGGATATCTAAAGCGGTGTGCGAGTATTGAGCTTTGCGAGAGGAGTGGGCGCAGGGGAAGATAGAGAGTTATCCCTCGGGAGTAGGAATGATTTGATGAATTGAAACAGCACAGTAATATGTCGAAAGCAGTCTCCTTATCAGCCTACAATGTTGAGGTCGCTCTATTCTAGTGTCGGGACCTCATCCACCCCAAAACACCAACCAAATCATGTACGACAAAAAAACGGAGGACACGGGAATCATTGTGATTGGAACATAAGGGACGTGACCTGTCTCATGAAGCTGCCAGAAGGTAGTGGGCGAATGTTTAGAGGCGATGGCACTGCGGGGAAATGGCAGCGTATATATATATCCATACAAACCGGTGCTCGCCGCACTGAACGAGGGGAGACCCCATCCTCAGACGTACGTTCTAGAGTAGCGCAATTATATGTTATAAAGAATGCGGGGAGTTGAAAAGATCTCCTGAAAAGAATGGTCGTTGGCTGAGTAAGGAGGGCTTCAGCGTCGTGGCCACCTGATCAGATAGCAAGTGGAGTTTGCCATTGCGGGGGACCTCCCAACAGCAGCCCCATTGCTTGTTCCAAAAACTGGAGGGATTCCCAAATCTTTGCACACGCTTCACTGATCGGCCGCCCCATTTGCGCGTACATTTCGCGAGCTTCCGCACAAGTCGCCTTCGCATCAACGAATTTGCCTTGCAAAGCGTAAACAAGCGAAAGTCGTTCCGACGCCTTTGCTTCACCGTTCTCGTCGTCACTCCTAGCATATGCGACGCGGGCTTCGGCGAAACACTCCTCCGCTTCATCGAATCGACGCTGTTGAATGTACAACCTCCCAAGACTGAACAACTCAGTAACTTCGCCGCCAACGTTTTTCATGCTCATGTATATGGCTTGCGCAAGGTGGTAACACTCCTCTGCTTCGTCGTACATGCTCTGCACAAGGTGAATGTCCCCAAGCTGGTCCAAGGTTGCTGCGCGAGTTGCATCATGGCCGATTCGGGCAAGTGAAACTTCCGCTTGAATGAGCGCTTCTTTCTCTTCGTTCTGCTTTGATTGAGACCGGAAAAGCTGCGACAACAGCACCAAGGCGCTCGCTTGACCCGCCTCATCGGAAAGGCTGATCCAAACGGCAAGAGCTTCGGCCGCAGCCTCCTCAGCTTCGGAGTATTTGCACTGGGTATGATACTCCTTCCCGAGGGCTATCAAGGTTCTTGCTTTCTTATCACCGTCACCGGCGCGATCATAAGAAGCGACTGCTTGGAGGAAGGACGCCTCCGCGTCGCAGAACCTGCGCTGAGCACTGTAAAGGATTCCGAGGCCGTGGGATGCGTTGCCGGTACCGAGACTGTCTCCGATGCGGCGGTAGATATCGCGGGCGTCGTTGAAGGCCTTCTCTGCCTCCGGATTCCTTGACTGAGCGCGATAGGTGTTCCCCAGGCGGACCAACGCGTTTGCGGCACTGGAGTCATTCCCCTGAGAGTGGGTCCTGTGTATCTCCATGAAAGCATCCTTCACCTCCAAATTCCTCGACCGAGCGCGATATACTCCTCCCAGACAAGCCAACGAGTGTGCTGCACCATGGTCTCTGCCAAGGCGAGAGTGAATTGTGTACTCCTCCATGAAGGCTTTCTCCGCCTCCGAATGCCTCGACTGAGCCCGATAAGTGTTCCCCAGGCCATGCAACGCTTTTGCGGCACCAAGGTCGTCACCGATACGACAGTGGGTCTTGTGTGCCTCCATGAAAGCCTTCTCCGCCTCCGGATATTTCGACTGAGCATGATAGGCGTGCCCCAAGCGGACCAATGCGTTTGCGGCACCCGAGTCATTCCCGATACGAGAGTGAATCTTGTGTGTTTCCGTGAAAGCATGCTCCTCCTCCGAATTTCTCGACTGAGCGTGAAATAATTCTCCTAGACTAGCTAACGCGTGTGCTGCCCGATGGTCTTTGCCGAGGCGGCAGTGGATCTTGTGCTCCTCCACGAAGGCTTTCTCCGCCTCCGAATACCTCGATTGGGCCCAATAGGTGTTCGCCAGGCCATGCAACGCGTTTGCAGTACCAAGGTCGTTGGCGATGCGACAGTGAGTCTCGCGTGCTTCCATGAAAGCCTTCTCCGCCTCCGGATACTTTGATTGAGCGCGGTAGGTGTGCCCCAGGCCCATCAACGCGTTTGCGGAGCCAGGGTGATCCCCATTACGAGAGAAGATCTCGTGTGCCTCCATGAGAGAGTTCTCCGCCTCCAGATACTTCGACTGAGCGCGATAGGTGTTCCCTAGGCCATTCAACACGTGTGCGGCACCAAGGTCATCGCCGATGCGACAGTGGGTCTCGTGTGCCTCAATGAAAGCCTTCTCCGCCTCGGGAAATTTCGACTGGGCACCGTAGGTGTGACCCAGGCCGGCCAACGCGTTTGCAGCACCAACGTGTTCCCCGGTACGAGAGAAGATCTCGTACGCCTCTATGAAGGCCTTCTCCGCCTCCGGAAACCTCGACTGGTTTGTATATATTCCTCCCAGGCCGATCAATGCACTCGCCACACCGACATCAATTCCCAGGCGAGAATGAAACTCGTGCGATTCCATGAGAGCTTTCTCCGCCTCTCCATACCTCGACTGATCACGATAGAGGAACCCCAGTCCCTCGAATGCATGCGCCTTGGCCCTGTCGTCTTTCGTTCGAGTCGCAACATCGATGGCAGACCGGTAATGGGACTCGGCCATCACTGCTTTATCCTCAAGGCGATACATCGTTGCCAACGACTGCAACAGCGCTGCAGATCGGACCTTTGCACCACCAAAGCTATGGTCCGAAGGTGTTGAGAATGGCTAATACGAGGCTGGTTTAATAAACGGTGCTGTAGTCCTCCAGCGAAACCCTCACCATTAAATCAACCTTCTGTCGAAAAGCCACCGCATCTATCCTCTTGACTGGGTTTGAGATCCAACAGTCCGACATCAGACCGCATAGTGTACGAATATGCGACAGCTCGGCCTCCTCCCGAATAGATGGCAGTTTCCCTTTCATAACGTGCGATATGATGACCCCCTCGAAATTGATCCCCTCGAACGGTATTTTACCAGTAAAGATCTAAAGCGTAAAAGTACATTTGAGCAAAAGGGCGGTGAAGATCCCCCGCAATCTTGCACCTACCTCCCAGCAGATCCAGCCAATGGCCCACATATCGCTGGGTAAAGCTTGCACCCCGTTGTTCAGCACCTCAGGGGCTGTCCACCGGAGGGAAAATCCAGGCCCCGTTAAAGTGAGCTCCAAGGTCGAAGGGTTCAGTATGATTTTGTGGGATGTAGATTCCTGACTCATACAGTCGGCGGCCGCTAGTTGAGGCAGGTCTGGCGCACTCTCTCTGGCTGTTGGATCGACGTTGTGTTGAATCCGGGCCGATCCAAAATCCGTGATAACAGCACGGTAGGAGGAGTTAACTAGAATGTTTAGCTGCAACGCTAGTAAATTAGTGCACAGTATCTCTACCGGTAGCTTGACCGACTCACAGACTTCAAGTCACCGTGGCAGATCGCAGGGTTTCTCGCGTGCAAGTACTCCACCCCCTTGATTATATCTAGGACCTAAGTCAACCATTTGTTCAGATAATTCAAGTTTAGCGCACGTCAAACACGCTCACCAAGGAGACACGCTCGGGAATGTCCCACTCGCCCGACTGCAAAAACTCTCGAACATTTCCGTTCTCTTCCCAAGGTACGATGATCCACGCGTCGCCCTTCTGCGCGTCCTCCACAAAGCCGATGAACTCGACGATGTTCGGGTGAGAAAGTTTCTCCATGATACTGAGTTCGTTGACAAAAGCCTAACGAGAAGCAATCAGAACAGCAAAGGCAAGTATGGGACCGAGCATACCTTGAAAAACTTCGCCGACACTTCGTCATTTTCGCGATTCCATTCGAGCTTCTTGACTGCTAATTTCTTTCCGAGGAATTGTTTTAGGACTTGTTCAGGGCGCCATGAAATGACTTCTTCAGGACGGATTATAGTTCCAAGCGCAACGGTGCCTTGCCCACCCTTTGCACTTGGTTGGGTTCCGGTTGTTTTGATTGTCCTTGGGTCAATTCGGTGCTCGGACATTCTATCGAGAATCTCTCGCTGCAAAAGCAGACTTCAGTGCCTCTTTTCGCGTTCGCGTATGGGGATAGCTTACAGCCTTGCTCTGGCCTTCAGTAATGATAAGCTGGGGTGTCTGGTCGTCTGCCATGCTGAGCTAAATCGAATATGGTTGAAGATGATCGAGGAGAAATTTGTGTACGACAGTTTCTGGGGAGATACTTTGTGGCTAACGAAGTCGGGTGTCGAGGGGAAGGCTGAATCTGAAGACCAAGGGGGGATGAGTTCGTGGTGAAGAACTCGACGTATCAGTACCCCTAATGGCTCCAACCGACTGCGGGACGTATTGAGTCAATATCGCTCACCTTCCGCTCCACCTCGACAGTATTGGGGTTCCCAGAACGTTGCGGATTTGGCGGGCACAGCAAACCTTTCCCCTAAAGTGATATATCCCTTTTTTCACTGCACAGCGGGATTGTCCTGTTTTCGGAGAGTCATCAGAGAGGTTTTTGCCCGAAGCTGTGTCCCAGATTGTGCAAGTGTGCTTTCAAGAAGCATGGTGGTTGGTCGCAATTTGTTCGGCTTTGCTCCTCCCGCAGCACTAGGAGAGCTCATATTCGTTGCGGACCTGCCACAGCAAATCTCCAAGCTGTCTTATCAAAAGTTATGCGTCAGGGAACACGCGACAATAACTAATGATTATCTGAATTATCGATATTACCACCCGAAACGAAGCATCAATCTGGGTGAAGACCTTCCCCGCTCAACTTGCGGGCTAAACGCTTTATCTTACACTATGGAGACCCTCATTGTTTCAAAGAGAACAGAAAATGCATATAAGAGAGATAAAGCTACACTAAGTAAATATACACCAAACCATAAGATAAAAGTGATTTTCCAATATACTGGATTACATGTATAGTATAGCGCCCTGCGACGGGACCACCGCCTTATAAATCCTTATAGCCGACCTGTGGCGACCCGCTCAAGCTCTCTTCATCGGGGACCTCCTCTATCTCGACGCTCGGAGGACGGCGGGTTTTCGGAGACTTGGAATCTTGGCTGGTGACCGTCGGCTGACGACCGCGTTCAGGTTGCCCCTCGATGTCTTGGCTAGCCCCGTTCACCGTCTCATTACCCGCATCGACTGCTGGCTTAGCGCTGTCTTCCGATGTGGATACGGCTGCGTCAGGAGTTGTGGTCGGAACCTCAGGGTGAGTTCCGCCTTGCGTTGAGATAGGTTGGGAAGAAGGTTCGGGCTCGGTCGACAAGGGCTGGGTAGCGACGTCGGTGGGCTCCTCGATAGTAGGTTCGATGGAATGAAGTTGAGTGGGCTCCGATTCAGATACGGACTTGATCTCGACTTCCTCTGCCACAGATTGTGCCGAAGCTTGAGGCTCGGGGGCAGCCTCGGCAACGCTCGGCTTGTCCTCTTCTTCGACTTCGACTTTGGCTTCCTCTACGTGTTGATCTCCCTCAGCTTCGTGCTTCTCCACGTCCTGGCTCCCTTCAACTTTCTCCAGCTCATCCTCCACGGCACGGACGAGCGCCTTCCTCGCGCCTCTGATGCTCTCCGACCCACTGCTCTCGACTGCGTCAAGGGACGTCAAAAGCTTGTTGAGTTCGGCGAGATACTCGCGCTTCTTCTGATGGTCGGACAGGTCCGGAGTCGAGACTCGAAGAGAGTCGAATTTGGTTTGGATGGATTCGATGTGAGCAAATGGGCTTTGCTTGACTGGAGCAGGGGAAGGATTGCGGCTCGTTGATGGCTTGGGCTGCGGAGTTGCCGGAGCTGGAGAACGGACGATGACTGGGACACGGACGGGCGCTGGCCTGAAAGGCTGCGCTTGAGGCTTGGGAGCGGTGTGTCTTGGTGCCGCGGTGCTGCGTTGAGTTGGGACTGGGCGCTGCATCGGAGAAGGAAGCGCATCAGTATACCTGTGAAGTCTGTTGCATTGCTCGGGTGATACGAACCTGTTCGGCTGCAGGACGGCGGGTGTTCGGAGCAAGTGCGACGTTGAAGGGAACGTTGAGGCCAAGGTCTCGCAAGATGCTTGCTCTCTCCTCGTCGGAACGTCCACCACTAAGGGCATTCCAAAGTTGGCTGGCGAATTCGGTGGATGGGGAGGTAGACGGTGTGGATGCTGGCTCGGAAGCCTGGACTGGCTGTGGCGATGGGATGTGTTGGCCGCATTCACAAGTCTGGGAGTGGTTGGGGCCCTGGTGATGTCGATGGTCAGCCGAATGTTGACTGGACCAAGTCGAAAAGAGATGCTCACCTGGCGCGGGGCGGTAGAAGTTGGATTGAGTTCCTCTTCGAATTCCCTTCCAGTTAAGCGAGGAGATGAAGTGGCCACTGGTGCAGCTCGGTTACGTTGAAGAGAATCGATGCCAAGTGCGGCCATCATTTCCCGCATTAACTCGTCGTCTCGCCGCCTCTCAAGTTCCTTCAATCGCCTAAACTCTGCTTCCTCGAGCTCGCGCTGACGGCGGCGTTGCAGCCACTCTTCAAGGCGGCGCTCATGGTCGTCCCGGATAGCTTGTTCACGCGATCGAGGAGCAGGTGAGGGCGAAGGTCGAGAAACGTCGGGGAGATGTTCGTATCGAGGAGGGAGTTGGGATTCGTAGGCGTCGAACGGAAAATCGAACGGTCTGTGGGCGTAGTGGGGTCGAGTGGGGATATAGTCTGGTCTGTATTCGGAGCGGAAGTGGGGTTCCTCATGGTACAGCCGTTGTGCAGCAGCTTGACGTCGGCGTCTTTCCTCCTCTTGGGCTAATGCGAGAGCAGCTTGAGCTCGGCGTTGGTGTTCCTCGGCGACGCGGCGGTAGTAAGCCTCGTCATCTGAGACAGCTGACCGGGGAGAGGAGTAGGCTGGATGTTCTGGGTAGGATGCAGGTCGGAAGAAAAACGACATTGCAGTGTGAGATGTTGTGAGGTCGGGGAGTGCTTGGTTACTATGTGGGAGGTTTTCTGGGGGAGTGGGGAATGACTTGAGCAGAGTATAAGTACTCCTGCATCATGGCGTCCGACTTTTCCATGATGTTCTAAGATTTCAAAGGAAGGTGACGTTGGAGACGTGGTCAGTCAGCCGGCCGGTGAAACTCGAAACTCGAGGATGTTTGTCGAATGTCCTGGAAAATTCCAACACCAAGCAACAACAAAGCACCTCGGGACAGTGACAAACCACAATGACGTCATACCGGTTTCCCCGTTAGCTCTTCGCAATGACATTTGTATGAACCTTCCGACCTGTACATCACCCATTATCATCTATTCAAGTGGTGATCAACCAGGTACACCACTTCTTTCCGTTAGCTGTTGATCTGGAAAGCACGAGCGGCGAGTCTGAGCAACGTGTGCCAGTCATGGGACCCCCGTCAAGATTCTATACGAAAAGGACGCTGCAAAGTATATTCTCATTATTTCGACGTATATAAAAGATATGTACATATGCGCACGCGGTCTAGCCGTTCCCGAACCTGAAGTCCAAGAACGTTTCCAGGGCTCACCAACGTAGAGGCCCGCGCACGTCTTTCGAGCTCCATCATATCGGAGTCTTCAGAATGGATTTCGCGTTCACGGTTGCCCGTGCGGGGTACGTCCATCCTTGGTTTACCTGGGAATTTCAGAGTTGCGGACAACCTCTCCCGATACGACGCGATCCCACTGTGCCGTTCAAAGAGAACCGCGTACCCAGACCCATCGAAGATCCCCTGCCCTCTAAGAAACTTACCGTCGGGATGGCTCTAGTAACCAGCAACAGTCGACAGCACCTGTCTACGAGTGCGAATGGTCAGCGTCGCTCTCCACGTGGGTTGTGAGTCGGTTGGGAACGGGCCTACCTGCGATTGTCGTGGCTGGCGCTCGGAGGCCCCGTTTCATCGGTCAGGAGCCTCCTACAAGGAAGTGGGCCAAGCGAGGATATTAAACAAGTATATGAGTTGTGCGCCGTAGTCCCAGGGAAGTCAGATACTCCACAGCACGCCACCGCCGACCTCGACATACTTCGTTCATCAACCGCCGATGCCCAAATATTTCCCCACCTCCGAGTAAAACTTATGCCATGTTATCCTTCCTCTCAAAGCTTCGTAAACCAACGCTTTTGGAAGGTCAAAGGTCAGGTCAGATCACGTCTTCACTCAGCACGAAACCATATCATACCTGACATTCACCTAATGCCCACGTCGCCCGTTCCGCCTCCACTAACCCATTCCATTGAACCTACAGACGATTGAAAGCGAAGTTAGCGCCATTCGTCCGGGCGGCTCCGTCATCTAAGTCCAACTCACCTGCTCGCCACCCCGTAACCCGATGTGAACGACCACCCCACCTCTGAGAATAGGGAACCACGCTTCCTGAAGGGGAGGTGGGTGGTCGTTGGAGGGAAGGAGAGGAGAGGAGTGGGGGGTATATATACCCTTCCGGTCCCTTCCACGTCAAGAACTGAATAGCTTCCGTCCGAGTCTGGGCGCGCGCCGCGGCGCGTTTGCGCGTCATCAACCTCTACCTTCGCCCAACACCCCCGTCATAGTCAGACTGGTTTGAAATGCTGTCTTGGCGGCTAAGCTCACAATCAAGCCTGGGTCCGTCAACTTGAGCGAAGGCGGTCTCGTAGTAATGTAGAAAATCAATTCAGACGGGCAGAAGTCGCGGTTATGGATAAACACGATATTATTTCGAACAATCGCTTTAACTCCAGGAAACCACTACCAAAGGGAAAGAAACGAGAATGGATGTTGTTAGACTAGAAAAGGCTCCCCGACGGGGGTGCGTTTGGTTGACCCAAATCCTTGGAGGAGTTTCCAAGTCTCTGCACACGCCCGACTGATCGGCCAGCCCATTTGCGCGTAGATCTTGCGAGCTTCCACACAAGCCGCTTTTGCTTTGGCAGACTTTCCGTGCAAGAAGAACGCTGACGCCAGGCCATCCAAGGCGTTCGCCTCACCCTCCTTGTCAGCGATCTGAGCAAATGTGACGCGCGCTTCTGCAAAGCACCCCTCCGCCTCATCATATCGATCCTGGTAACCGTACAACGCTCCGAGGCTGAGCAACTCGATAGCTCCACCCCGAGAATTTTCCGTAGCTAAGAATATAGCTCGAGCGAGGCGGTAACACGCTTCTGCTTCATCATACGTGCCCTGCACCAGGTGAATGTCACCGAGCCGATCCAAGGTCGTTGCGCGAAGTGCATCATCGCCGATTCGGGCAAGTGAAGCTTCAGCCTGGATAAGTGCCTCCTTTTCTTCATCCTGCCTTGATTGAGACCTGAAAATCTTCGCCAACAGCACCGAGGCGCTCGCTTGGTCCTCCTCGTCGGCAGTGCTGATCAAAACGGCGCGAGCTTTGGTCACAGCCTCCTCGGCTTCGGAGTATCTGCATCGGGTATGATAGTCTTCCCCGAGGGCTATTAGAGTTCTGGCTTTGCCATCACTGTAACCAGCGCTCTCATAAGAAGCAATTGCTCGGAGGAAGGACGCTTCTGCGTCGTTGAATCTGCCCTGGTTGCTATAAAGGCGTCCGAGGCCGTGTAGCGCATTCCCGTTACCGCGGCCGTATCCAATGCGGGAGTGAATGTTGTGGGAGTCCTTGAAGGCCTTCTCCGCCTCCGGATACCTCGACTGAGCGAGATAAGCCGTACCCAGGCCGATCAATGCGTTTGCGGCATCACGGTTCTGTCCGATGCGAGAGTAAATCTCGCGCGCCTCCATAAAAGCCTTCTCCGCCTCCAGATACCTCGCCCAACCACAATAGACTTTACCTAGGCCATTCAACACGTTCGCAGCACCAGTGTCGTTCCCGATGCGAGAGTAAATCTCGTGCGCCTCCATGAAAGCCTTCTCCGCCTCCGGATTCCGGGACTGAGCGTGATATATGTCTCCCAGACTATCCAACGCGCTTGCAGCACCAAGGTCGTTTCCTATGCGATACTGGATCTGGTGTGCTTCCATTAAAGCCTTCTCCCCTTCCGGATACCTCGCCCGACCGTGATAGGTGCCCCCTAGGCCGATGAGCGCGTTTGCAGTGCCAAGGTCGTTCCCGATGCGAGAGTGAATTTCATGGGCCTTCATGAAAGCCTTCTCCGCCTCGGGATACTTCGACTGGACGCTATAGGCGTTCCCCAAGCCATCCAAGGAGTTTGCGGCCCCAAGGTTGTTCCCGATACCAGAGTGAATCTCGTGTGCCTCCGTGAAAGCCTTCTCCGCCTCCGTGTACCTCGACTGAGCGCTATAGACCTTTCCCAAGCCATTCAACGCGTTTGCGGCACCAAGGTCGTACTCGAAGCAAGAGTGAATCTTGTGCGACGCAGTGAGAGCAATCTCTGCCTCTTGAAACTTCGACTGACTGTAATAGGCGATCCCCTCCCCATCCAACGCGGACGCAGCACCAACGTGATCCCCGGTGCGACAATAAATCTCGCGGGCCTTTATGAAAGCATTCCGGGCCTTCGGATACCTCGCATGAGCGAGATAAGTGGTCCCCAGGCCCACCAACGCGTTTGCGACGCCACTGTCATCCCCGATGCGAGAGTGGATCTCGTGTGCCTCCATGAAAGCATCCCTCGCCTCCAGATACCTCGACCGATCGCGATACGTGCTCCCCAGGCCATCTAATGCGTTCGCCTTGGCCCTGTCGTCTCGTGTTTGGGTCGCAACATCGATGGCAGACCGGAAATGGGATTCGGCCATCGCAGCGTCACCCTTACGACCATACATTATGCCTAACTCCAGTAACAGTGCTGCAGAACGTATCTTCGTACCGCCGGAGGTATGGCCCAATGGTATCGTGGCTGGCTAATATGTGGCTCATTCAGGAATCGGTGAGGTAGTCCTCCAGCAAAGCACTCACCACGAAAACAACCTTTTGTAGAAGAGTCGAAGCATCTATCCTCTTGACCGGATCTGAGATCCAACAGTCTGACATTAGACTGCATAGCATAAGAATATGTGACAGTTCGGTTTCCTCCCGAATAGCTGGCAATTTCCCTTTCATAACGTGCGATATAATGACCCCCTGGGAATTTAGTCCTTCGAACGGCATTTTACCAGTGAAGATCTAAAGCGTAGGGGCACGTGTAAGCGAAAAGGCGGCGAAGATCCTCCCTCCAGTGGTGCACTTACTTCCCAGCAAACCCAGCCGATGGCCCACACATCGCTGGGTAAAGCTTGTACCCCGTTGTTCAGCACCTCAGGGGCTGTCCATCGGAGGGAAAACCCAGGGCCCGTTAAAGAGAGCTCCAAGGTCGAAGGATTGAATGTAATTTTTGGAGATGTAGATTCATGAGCCATGTCGTTGGGCGCTTGGAGAGGTAGTTCTGGCGCGCTGTCCCCTGTTGTGGCTTTGACGTTTTGCTGAGTCCGGGCCGATCCAAAATCCGTAATCACCGCACCGTAGGAGGAGTTGACCAGAATGTTTAGCTGAAACACTAGTCAATTGGTGCACAGTATCTCGACCAGCAGCCTGACTGGCTCACCGACTTCAAGTCACCGTGGCAGATGGGAGGTTTCCTCGTGTGCAAGTACTGCACCCCGGCTACTATATCACGAACCTGAGTCGACGACTCGCTCAGATGATTCAAAGTACTATAGCGCGCATCGAACACGCTCACCAGAGAGACACGCTCGGGAATGTCCCACGAGCCTGACTGCAGAAACTCCCGGACATTTCCGTTCTCTTCCCAAGGTACTATGATCCACGCGTCACCCTTCTGCTCGTCCTCCACAAAGCCGATGAACTTCACGATGTTTGGATGAGAAAGTTGCGCCATGATGCTGACCTCGTTGACAAAGGACTGACGAAAAGCAATCAGAACTGCGAAGGCGAGTATGAAGACAATGATACCTTGAAAAAATTTGCCGACGCTTCATTCTCCCGATTCCATTCAAGCATCTTTATCGCCAATTTCATTTCGAGGAACTGTTTTAGGAGTTGTTCAGGGCGCCATGCGAGGACTTCTTCCGAACGAATGATCGTTCCAGGAGTAACGGTGCCTTGTCCGCCCTTTACACTTGGCTTGGCTTCGACTGTTTTGACTGTCCTTGGGTCAATTCGGTGCCTGGACATTCTATCAAGAATCTCCCGCTTCGAAACGGACTTCAGTGCCTAATTCAACGCTCGCATGTGGGAGGACTTACAGCCGTGCTTTGGCCTCGAGTAACCGTAAGCTGCGGTGCCTGGTCGTCTCCCATGCTCGGCTAAGGTAGATAACGCTAAAGATGGTTGGAAAGAAAGAGGTATGTGGTAGTCTTGCGGTGAACGAAGACGGGGGTCGAGGAATGAGTGAGAGAAGGATGGAGTCTGAGGACCAGAGGTGATCCGCTCGTCTATTTTTAAAGTCAAGAGCTCACCCAATCGGCTGTGGACATGTGGACATGTTGAGCCAATATCGCTCCCTTTGTTACACCTATACAGAGGTGTGGGAAATGATCGCCCATGTCCAGGGCAGGTTTGAATTCGGAAACACACGCAGTTCTCTCATCATGTTTTGGCTCTGGAAGCATCTCACACATTGCCGCCCTGTTCAGGGCCGGAACATTACTCCTCCCCCCTTGTGGGATTGTGCAAGTTGGATTGTCCCTAGTGTTTGTACCAATCTGTAACTATGTTTGGCTTCGCTCCTCTTACGGTGCCAGGAGAGCTCATATCCCTGCAGACCTGCCGCAGCGAATCTTCAAGCTGTTTCGATCAAAAATAATGCCTTATTAACTCTCAACTCTAAAGAATGTCCACCGAATAAACGCGGATTCTTATCTCACCGACCGGATCGACATTCCTACAAATAATGGATCATCAATCCCGAAGAGGCATATACAAAGCCCAGCCCAAAGATCGGACTAGTAAATACGATCCCACTGATTACATGACCGAGGTAGCTCTCTGTTCTTTCTGAAAGGGATTTTACTGTTGAGGTATTTTTCTATCTGGGGCCTTGATGGACCTGAAGCACCATGCCAGCTGGGCTTCTCCGAATGATAGTCACCCGGAGCAATCGCCAATATTCCAGCGAAATGACGGATGCTACTGGCTATCCTGAGTTAGCGTGGCTTGAACGAAACTCCAGGAAACTAACCCTCCTCGGACTTCGAAACTTGCAATAATAACGAGCTATTGGCTTCGGGTGAGGTTATTTTGCTATGAACGCCGTACAGACGTAATTCGACGGGTGTGAGTTAGAACCCGCAGTCCTAGGGACCGGTGCCAAATTATGGCATCCTTTACGGCATTTGGGAACTCTAGGCGCGGTCAGCTAAAGTCACAATTGAGTAGTATTTCGAATATTTCGAGCATTTCACTCCGCCAAATGGCCCCTGCATATCCTTCAAAAGTCATCAACCAATTCTGAAAATAAACTTTAGAGGAGGATTTTGCTTCTTGAAGTGATACGTGTCGTTTGTGTAAAACCAAAAGCGGAGAGAGGTCCGTAAAATACAAAAGAAATGAGCAGTGTAACACAGGCTGGTATGCAAACCCTGTTCCGGATGGGAACTCTCACCTGGTTCAAGTCCTTGCTCTCAGGTTGGCGGGAGAAAATGAGATAGAGCTTTACAGGTAGCTATTAGTGATATTTGAAATCTCAAAATGGGGAGGTCCAGCTTGATTTATAATTTCGGCGCGGTAGCGATATCTGTGTTCGATATCGATTTCGATATCGTACGTAAGCAGACCCTACGGATCTAGCGGCCTTAAGGGTCGCTCTCGATATCGAGTACCGCCTTCCTGGCCACTTTTAGTTACTTTATATTCCAATAAACACAATTTAAGGAGTTATTTTCGTATTCTTAGATACTCAACGATTAATCCGATGGCTAAGATGGCCCGTTGAATGAAATTTGGGAGGGGAGCGCCGCACAGCCCGCCAAAGAAAGCAATAGAGTCAACTGCACCTGCACTATATATTTTAGAAGTTATAATATACATTTGAGCGCTTGGGAGCAGTGCCATAAATAGAAATGGGAGGTCGGACCAAATGGAAGACGGGGGTGCATTCCATGGGGACGATGCCCGGCCCGCACGAGTCGGTCGAGAGCAGAAAAAGCAAAAGTAAATAACAAAAATCAACAAAAAAGATATTTCGATCTTGTAAGAACATGACCTCTAGTGTGATGCATCTTCAGGCGATTCGAGTTGGTGGGTTATCGGACCGAGAAAGGGATCTTGGGCGCGCGAAGCGCGCCGACTTTCGAAAATTAGCCATCGTGGTAAGGAGGCGAGCAACACCTGGCAGCTAAGCATAATAGCAGTATTAATCCTGATATTTTCCTTCCCTTTTTTCGTTATCTCACACCTCCCCCCTTTTCCCAATTTATCGACCACATATATCGATATCGAGCCATAATTTCATGGCTACTAAAGGTGCGGTTCAACTTACGCATGACGGGCGATAAGTGGAACATCGACGAAAGTCGCGGTAAAACGGACAGCCGACAGAAAGATCAGGCGTGTGCACTGCGTGCCCCGACAGGTATTAATATCGCCAGACAGGCTCTCAGCCGGAATAACGGGTCAGAGTGAGATGAGAGAAGTAGCACCTCAAATGTACAGCATACGATCAGCACGTAAGCGGCGAACCCGTCCATGGTTACAAACTGTACGGAGAAGATATCCAAGGCTGTCGACGAGCGCCGAGCACTGCCAGAGGAGTGAACGGGACTCATGGGAAAATAAAGTGATGGCTCTCCATGACGAGGCATGGCAAAGATGGTTTCGAAAACACGTCAGACCCAAAATCCCACGACAAAGTCTACTGCTGAGCAAGGTTTTCTGGCTGGGGCTGGACAACCAGAATCACCGTGTCACTTGCACAACACTTGTCATCCGGAACATTCACCCATGTTCCAGCAGAAAGAGCGATGCCACTAGCTATGCCGGGTTAGGCCGGCTTGCTTGGTTGAAGGAAAATCCACCGCTCATCTGACTTCGAAACTCGCTCAAGGAAGCATCATAACGAGATATTGCCTTTGGGCGGGTCATGTTGCCATGAAAGCTGTACTGACGTGGTCGACAAGTGTGATTTGGAACTCACCGTCCTCGGGACCGGTGCAATATTATCAGCTTCGAACACTCACTCTCCGATCAGGCGACAAGATCGCACAAGTCAGAACCTTGTTCAAGTTCCCCCCAAGCTGAACTCTGAAGGCTGAACATTGAAAACGTTCGAACTTCCAAAGAATGCAAAACCGACTTGACCTATGTTGAAGCAGAGGTATACGGGAAAAGGTCGTGCTTTCCGTCGGGTGAGGAGTTGAGCGCCAGGGATGTCGGAGCAGAGAGCGGCGGCTTGGGGGGAGAGGGCGTCGACGCGGCATGTCCTAGAGTTGATGATGGCGACGAGGCCAAATGATATTTATTCCAAAGGATTTGATTCCCGCTGTGAGGTAGAGAAGTACAATGGCCGCCGAACACAATTCTGGAAGAAGGTCGGCTCCCCAGAAGCGGTCGCCCCGTCCTCCCCATCCACGAAACGTTAACTTACAACAATAAAGGCTACAAGTCCGTATCCATTCCACTATCCTGTCCATCATATGTCTCCAAATCCGCGAATCACTCCAGCGCTCCACTGCCACCATATCATGTCGTGTTGACCTGCATCCTCGCTGTGCAACTCGTTCCCCAAAGTTTGGGACGGCTGGCCTTCCGGAAGCTCATCCGCTCCTTCCAGAGATGAATTGCACCGAACCAATACACCTTCTTCTGGAGGTCCTTTGCGGTTCTCTTTGCCTCCGGAACAACCTCCGGAGAAAAAGTCGTCGACGCGCCCATCGAGAGTCCGTCCAAGGGCTTGTTTCGGTAACCATGACGGATGCTGGAAGCAGCGAGGTGCACGGAGAAGGACGTTCATCTGCGTTACAGCTAGAGAATGGAATATTTGTGGTGAATCCCAATGCATAAGGGGGTTTTGGGCAGGAGAGTTACTTACGAATGTCGTCCCTCCCAAAGTCAAAAGTCGAGGCCAGAGCCAAGCTCACTGCACGTACGCTTGATCGAAGGTTCTGCTCCTCTTCGGACGGGGAATGAGATGGCGGTTTGGTAGAAGAATTGGGGGCTAGGTTGTGGGCGGGTGATGTGGTGACTGCAGAATCGGTTTCAACGACGACGGACCCTTCCTCCTCTTCCTCTTCCTCCTCCTCTTCATCATAATCCTCCTCGCTATCGTCTTCTTCTTCGTCTTCTTCGTCTTCGTCTTCAGATGCCACTGACGAAGATGCATCGCTTTCCTCTTCTTCCTCTTCTCCCTCGGTTTCCTCGTCCTCAGAGTGCTCCTCCTCCACCGCCGAGGACAAAGCGCTAGACATGTCTGATATAAAGCTAGTGAACGATGCATCCGCTTCCAGGTCGTGTTCTTCTTCGTCTTGGTCTTCTTGGACTTCCGTGGGTTCGACTGCCTTCTCAGAAGACGTCGGCAAACAGGCCTGTGCCTGTTCTAGAGGGCTGGCTCCCTGTATGGAGGGATGTTCCGTACTAGAAGCTGATGCGGAAGACGAAGACGCCTGCGGTCGCTCTCCGTATCGACTGATGGAAAAATCGTCAAGGCGAACAAAGCATCGCGATCGAACGGTGGTAGGACTTGGTCCAGTGATGAGCACAACATCCACTGCTGTCGTTGCGCTCGAAGATGTCGCCTGTAGTAGTTGAGGATTGGTGCCCAAGGCCCACGAGAGGGACTGGAAGGTGGAGGGAAGGTGTGAGGATAACACGTCGAGGGCGGCCATTAGTTCGTCTCGCTTTTTTGCCGCTTTCGCATTAGCCTGAATGATGGTAATACGTTGTAAATAATGATGTTTTGTGTATTAATGCAAGACTAAAACGTACTTTTCCGTCAAGCTTTAGGCTCGATAGTCCCTGCACGGGGCTTCCGTCGGGCAAAACGGCCGTCAGTCCCAAATAAAAGTCGTCTGTCTCAGCACTGGACTCACAAAGGTATCTGGCCATTCAGGTATAAGACATGCTCGAGCACTGAGGTGCATATCCTCGATGCCAGTACCGGTGAGATGGTGTTGTGGCCTTCGAGGTTCGCGGAAGCGTAAGGTACGGGTAAGGCGTCGTCGGTCGATGAGGTCAACGAGGACATTCGAGTTGACGCTGGAGAGTTTGAAAACAACGGAGTGCAGACGCTTGAAGTGCCCGAGTATACTGACATTTTTTTTTTTTGGTGGGCGCGGACGGTGTTGAGCTGGAAAAGACAAGAAGGGAAAGAGCGTAAGAGGAGTGTAAACAAAGATTGCCGCGGGTCACGTGCATACGGTGATCGGAGCCTTTTGCACTCAGTCGGACAAAAGCCAAATGGGGAGCAAAAAGCCCTCCTTCACGCGTCGAATTCGTGGAATGTGCTGGATGCTCAATGGTGAAGTGAAGGACACGTTCAGGGCTAGCTAATGCGTTTGGCGAGTGTCAGCGAACGCTTAGCGAAACCTCCAGACCCTTCAGGATCATACCTGCTTTTTGCCAAAGTCTCTCGACTTCATCCCCCGGGGCTTAAGCGTTATCGTTGGTATGGGCCTCTTCGCCATCAATCGGAGAAGGGGTTACGGGGTTCTTTGGTAAAAAAAGAATGGCCATGCGTGGTACACTGTTACAAAAGTAAAAAGTACAAAAGGTGGGGTTCTGCGGGCTTGCGAGTCTCGGGCACCTTGGGCTGCCTTTCTACCTCCCCAAGGCATCGTCTAGACATAAGAGCCGATTCGTGTGGAGAGGGCTGCGGGTAACGCCGAGTGAGATGAAATGGCTCGCAGAGCTTTACGAGATGGGATTAGCAGGCGACGAATCGACAATTTGCCACCCAATTGACGATCTCGAACGCGCGGGTGAACGCTTCACGCATCACGAAAAGGGGGGAGATGTATCTGTGAAACAGAAAGGCTTGAGGATCAAAGCCCGAGTCGTTGCATATATAGACGTTCTAGAAGCGGGCACAGAAGCGACCCGAGATTTGGTGTCGTGGTACATTAAGGTTGTCCTGAACACATCGTCGGTTCCAATTCCAACCGGTGCTTGTTCACTTCCATAACCCGCTCTTCACTCTCCCTCCCTTACACCTTCCTGTGAAGAGCACTAGCAAGGTCGACAGCACACCTTGGTCACCGCCTTTTCAAGGTAGAGTCACCGGACGTCGCCACCTTTCGGAGCATCCTCATTTCCGGAAGAGGATCGAAACACCTAGCGGACGCAAGTTGGTCAAAACGCTTGCCACCGCCATATCCAAGAGTCCCAGTATATCCACCCGCCCACTTTTCATGATATAACGACCTCATCAACGACCTACACGAAAAACAACTCATGGAGGATCAAGATTCACAACCGGCTGCTGCTGCGGCAGCCTCCACTTCCACCAGAGACGGTTCGCCAATGCCCTCCCTTGTCACGACTCCTTCGACAAACGCTTCGCTGTCTCCTCGAACTCCAGCTTCACCACCTTTCACCAGCGTCTCAGACTCGCCTCAAAAGTCTTTCCCTAGGCTCAACATCGGAGGAACACCTGCAGCTGCGGGTGGTCTAGACCTTTCGTCGACACCGATTGGCGGCGGAGCAGGACCGACTTCACCCGCGAGCGATGGCGGCCCGGGCGTCAGCAATCGCCACAAAACCCTTGCGGACGCCTTTTCACATCATAGATCAGACGGTCTTACTCAGGATATCCCTATCGACGACTTTACTATCGCTGGTATGCAGTCCCCTTTATTTTTTTGACAACGGGACATCGCCGCTGATTCATTTCCCCCTCTCGCTCGGCCAGATGACGGCACCTACATGGAAACAAGCTCGGCACAGGCTGCTCGCGAGCTCAAGAGGCGCTATGACAGAGCATTGGGCGTTGGAATTAAGCCCGGTGTGCGTTCTCCGTACGCTATCACTGTCACGCAGGACGCGCAGGGTCAACCGCTCTACCGTCTAAGGTAAGCTTCGGTCCCGGGCCCCCATCAGTTGACTCTCCAACGCTGACGCGGCCATTTCCGGATTGTAGCAGCAGTCGTCCCGGTAATGGGGTCGCCGTCACGGAGACCGAGCCAACAACCTCGGCTGTTCCCGAACCCATGAGCAAATCCCGACGGCTCAGGCTTAGCGTCGGCGCCCTCCTTACCTCCAAGACTTCTAGATCACCTTCTGCCGGGCCGGTCCAGCAGCAGCAGCAGCCAGCTCAACCGAACAAGAACATTCCATCCGCTACTCGAAAGCCTACGACCCGACTCGTCCGCAACGTTCGCTCGACCTCGGAACTCCGCAGTAGATCAGGAAGCGGAGCCGCTCGCTACGGGAAGCAGTCCAGCTCTCGGGCAAATGCTCTCGACGACAGTCATATCATCGCCAGACTCGCGCACGATGGAGACGCTTTTTGCGTTTTGCTCGGGTGGTCCACGGACCCTGACAATGAAAGCGTTTCGAGCTCGAAGGACAGCGTCGACTCCCATGGAGCCGAGGACGAGGAATTTGGAGAAGCACGGAGCCCGTCGACGCATGTCGCGCATCCATTCGGCAAGGGCGTCTCGTTCGCCACTCCTCACAAACCGCTGGACTTCTCCATACGCCGCCCATCTTCGCCACCTCAACTGCGTTACATGCAGTCCTTTGAATCCGGCTTGACGGCTCGCGCGGACGATCATCCAACGTTTATGCGGCCATCTACGAGGATGACGTCGGCCACGCACGCCTCGGCGTCGCCTTACTCGACCGAAGTCTTCGACGTCATCCAGAATTACAAAGGGATCCCGTTGGCCGATACGCTCTCCGCCGTCGCTAGTGAAACGGTGTTCAAGCTCTCATCGACCCCCTCGGCTCTGCCAAAGAACGACCCGCGCTTTGTAATCTGGGGAGACGTTCGACCCGGAGGTGGAGACGACGATGACGAGTCCAACAAGAGTCAAAGCGATGCCTCTTCCCCTACGTCCGAGATGCGAGACGAGCAGCAACGGAGACGGCGCGGATCCTCGGTGACCGAAAGCCAATCGTCGGCTACGTCGACCTCTGGAGCCCAAGAACCTCTCGGGCAGCGCGTCATCGTCGCAGCCACCATCGAGCGCTGGATCGCTCAACTCACCTCGGAGCTCAACTACGGCGAGCTGCTGGACTTTTTCCTGACGTACCGAGTGTACATCACCGCGATCGATCTGTGCCACCTCTTGATCTGTCGATTCCACTGGGCCGTCGAGGCGCCGGATTCGAAGCAGGACGAGATGGTGAAGAAGATCGTCCGCGTGAGGACGTTTATCGCTTTCCGATACTGGTTGTCGACGTTCTTCCAAGTGGATTTTTTGAGGAATCGCGAGCTTTGCAAGCTTTTGACCACTTGGTTGAACTCGCTCAAGGCGGATCAAGGGATTGTTGGACAGAATCAGGATGTTTTGGTACGTTTCCTTTTTTTCGAATATTTGAGTTTTGCATAAGTTGGATCTAATCGTATTCTTGCGCCCCTGCAGGACATTGTTCGAAAGTTGAAGAAAATCGTACGTGAATGCAAAGAAAAATGGGTCATGAAGAGTTCCGCGTCTTCGACTGCAGGCAGTTCGGAGACTAGACTGAGCGAGCAAGGCGGACGTGGTGGAAACGACGAGCCTGATAATCCGGATGCAGACGTTGACTTGGATGTCGGAGAGCCACCAGTTCGACCGTCGACTGATGGGAACAGCATATCGGCCCTGTCACTCAACCCGCCTTCGTCCTACCACAGTGGCCAACCGATGTTGCCAGACCTTTCCAACCCGTCTCGGCCCAGCGATGTATCCACCATCTCGCCGATCCAGCTCCCGAACTCCAGCGGACACGCCCCAACCGGTCTATCCCAGCTGCACGACCTCCAGGCCACAATCCTGGCTCAAGCCAAGCCCGCCGTTCACCTCAAATCCACCACGGTTGCTACAGCCACTCCCACTTTACCCATGCACCAAAGCGCCATTTCCCGAGCTTTGGTTAACACCATGGGGAGATTGGGAAGATGGAAGCGGGTGTTGCATGGTCGTTCTGCTGTTGGTGTTGCTGCGTGCAACGATCCTGCGGCGTTCGACATGGACTGGGGCTCGGATTCGGATCGCGAGTTTGGTTCCATCAGGCCTTCTCCAAATCAGCGAGGAGCGGCGTTCCCTAGCCATACGATTCCCAGCAGCCCGCCACAGAGGAGACTGCTTGGTGGATCTGGGTGGAGCACTCTCAGCACAAAACCTGCGAAGAAGGTCGGAGCCGAGGAAGAGGACGCGGTGGTCGATGAAATTACGCGAGAGGCCGCCGCTGGAGGTAGTGCATCATCGTCATCTACGGGACAGGGGGCTGTCGTCCCTGTGAGGAGGTTGCTTAGAACTGCGTCCGCGATTCCTCTCAATCCAAAGCTCTTGGCAGAGATGGGTATCGAGCCCTCGCATCCCGAAATGGATGGTCAAGACGAAGAAAATGGACCGTCGACGCCGACTGCTGGGGCGGTGCCTCTATCAGCTACTGCCGGATCGACCGACTCTGACAACGAGCCTACGGCCCCACCTGGTCTCGACCTGCAAGGCCCTGCTCCCCGCCGGATGTTACACAGACCATCGTCTTCATTGTCGATGAGGAGGATCTCGGAATTCAAGTCATCCCCACTCGCCCCGCACCCAGAACTCCAGTCAGCACCGACCACTGAAGTCGTCCCAGAGGCAGAGGAGCGAACCAGCATGGAAGAGGATGCCAGCGTCCCCGTCATTCAGGAACCAGTCGTACCTCCGGGCCTCACGATGCCAGTTCAAACGCCTTCAGTGGACGTGATGGACGCTCATTCTTCACATGCGGACGACTTTGAGTCGTTGGCGGACGACGATGATGATTTTCATCGTCGACCCGAGATCGTCTCCTTGGACGACTTTGACTTGTCAAGCTCCGGATCGGATTCGGACGGTGGCGAGGCCCAACGGAACAGACGCCCGCTCCGCCGCCTGCCGAATCGAAGGGACTTTGAGTTCGTTCGACGATCGGTCGATTCGGTTTCTTCGTTGGGCATTCGGTCGTCCGACGCGCATTCGTCCATTGCTTCGGGTTCAGAGGTTTCGAACAAATCCAGGGCGTCTCAATCGGGTCCGGTTTACGAAGGAGCGATCTTACCGTGGCACTTGGACCTCATTGAAGACAGCGACGACGATCAACCGCAGGACGCTGAAGCCGCTTTGGCGCGATTGGAGGGTCACTTGGATGCCAATGCTCAGAAGGAGAAGATGAAGAAGGTCGATAGGTGGATGAGGATGGTTGCGGCTCGAATCGCTGCTGGCGATACATCGTTCTTTGGTGACCTCAAGGAAGAGAAGGAGGAGGAAGAGGAAGATACGTCTGCTCCGCCTTCGAGCACTGCTGCTAGCTCGGATGCTGGTCTGAGTAACCCCGTGAGCGTCGAACCCACTTCCGCGGGGAGCTCGAGGCCCGCTAGTAGCGTGGTGGGCGATCAAGAAGAGAAGCCGTTGGTCTCGGTTTCTGTCGAGGAGGCCCCATCGGAGGCGTCGGAGGGCGACCCGTCAGAGGTCCACACGCCAGCTACGGATGCAGATACGACTTATGTGGAATTGGTACATCAGCAACGGGAGGCCTTGGGTGCTATCACGCCTACTCCGCCTCCGATGAACGGTAAAGCGGACCGACTCCCCTTGACGCCGACCTTGACGTCCCCGGGTCATCGAGACGAGGAAGGAGAAGTACCTCCTCCATCTGCGTCGACTGCGACCGCCGAGACACCTGTTCCGCCTTTCCCGGCTACCGAGGCTTCTCAGGCTACCGCCCGGGCTGCCAAGCGTCGTGGCCACAACACCTCGAGTCTCATCCGCAAAGCCGACATCCTCCTCACCAACCTCGGGACAAGCAAGATCCCTTCCACGCCAAGCATCGCACTCCACCGCTCGTTCGTCTTGCTCCACCGTTCCGAGGCGCTCGCGCAGCACTTTGCCATGATCGAGCGCGAGCTGTTCCTCGCCGTCAAATTCAACGAAATCGTTTCCGGAACGTGGGCGAACCCCAAGAACGACGTCCAAAGCGGCGATGTGTTGGATTGGCAGGCGTATATCAAAGAGAGAGCCAAAATGAAGTTGCTCGCCAGGGAGAAGAACGAAGGTCCAGAGATGAGCGCGGTTGCAGCGTTGAGAGCCAGGTTTAACATGATGGTTGCTTTTGCGGCTACGGATATCGTTTTGTCGCATCCGAATGAGCGGCCCGTCGTGTTTAGCAAGTTCCTTAGGATCGCTTGGGTACGTTGTGTTTTCGTTATGCCATACAGGGAAACAGACACTGATCACTTGTGCTGCAGAAATCGTACCTGCTCAACAACTTTGCAACCGTCGTCGCTCTGATCACAAGTTTGCAGACCCCAATGGTCTCGACAGCGATGAGGCGCCTCTGGGGCCGAGTCGGGATGTGGGAGATGCGAGTGTTTGAAGACTTGAAAGAGTTTTCAAGCCCGCGCGGCAACTTCAAGTTCATCCGAGAGGCCGTTACGGCAATGGCCAATCGCCGGGAAGATGCGTCCAACGGTATGACTTCCGCCGCCCAGTCGAGCGTTTCGAGTAGGGCAAGGATGCCCGTTGATAAGGCTGTAGCGCCCGTCAGCTGCATCCCATTCATCGGTACGTTGGCCGGTTTTATCGGTCCGGCGGGGATGTGGCCCTAACCGTACCTTTTTCTTTACCCCTTAGGCGTGTACCTCAGCGACCTTCACCGGTATCGCAAGTTACCCGAGTACATCGATCCGACGTCACCAAGTTCTCGCGTTATTGAAGGCCCCAACGGTCAGCTCAGCTCACCGCGCCATCCCGAAGTGTTCTCCACCTTGGCACCACTCCCCCCGTCCGTGCAATTGGAGCCGATGGCCAACGTACAGAAGCACCGACTGACGGCAGGGGTTGTGAAGGACATTGTGGCTGGACAACACCTCGCTACCAAGATCTCGTTCGATCTGGACAGGAAACTTTATCAGAAATGCTTGCGGCTGAAAGCCCTCCCTCCGGATAAGCTCGTCGATGTTGCTAAGACATATGGTGGTGAGGCATAATCCCCCAAGAGAGCGAGAGAAAGAAGCGAAGGAGCATCCACGGGCTGATTGCCGTTACCCCGCTGTAGTCCCAGCCGATACCCCTCAACGAGTCCCTGACGCTACTTTGTCTTCCCTCGCCCTCTTGTAAGCACTCTCTCGCTATATACCCTCTCTGTATGCCCATGTCCATTGCTACATACCATGACAAGGAATAAAAAAAGGAGGTGGAAATTGTTGTCACTATTTTTAAAAATTGAGCCAAGTAAATTACGTAAATGCGACCCTCGTGGATGATGAAACTTCTCGGAGCCTGACCCACACTGACACACCGGGAGTTGAGTACCCCGTGTCTCCGAGACACACAACGAGCCAACGATAAGAAACGTTCGTTCGCTACTTCCCGCAGCCACACGAAGATCCTCCATGCGGTCCATCCTTCAAATTGCTCAAGGGCTCGGGATTTCTGGTCGTGTGCCGCCTTTTCGTTTTCCCCCCACGACTCGAGCAGCAACATGTTTGGAAGAAGCAAGTCCCCAGAGCCAAAGGCTTCCTTTGACGATGATGCTGCTCTCGAGGCGTTGGGCTACAAGCCTTCCTTCAAGCGAGAGGTACGAAATACATGCGAAAGGAGGAAAATTTAGTCGATTTAATCCCCAATTGCGCTTTCTCTCCCCTCGCAGTTCACGAACATTGCTACTATTTCTTTCGCGTTCTCGATCATGGGAATGTGTTCTTCGATAGCAACGACTTTTGATACGCCTATGCTTTATGCTGCGGGTCCGGCCTCGGCCGTCTGGTGTTGGATTCTTGGAGCCTGCATGTGCTTGACTTTGGGTGCGAGTATAGCCGAGGTCAGTCTCTCAGCCTTCCTTTTCCGCGGAATAGACCTCTTCTCTGACGTTCGTGCACCCCCGCAGATTGTTTCAGCTTTCCCTACTGGTGAGAGACATCGAGCTGTGGAGACTGAGACCTGTGTCTGAACGGTTTATTCGCAGCTGGGGGTCTGTACACTGCAAGCGCCGCGTTGGTGCCAAAGCGGTTCCGTGCTCCTGTTGGATTTACTGTAGGATGGCTTAATCTGCTCGGTAAGAAATGAAGCGGTGGTCCATGAGAGTGAAGGAGGCTAAATCTATCGCCCTCAGGCCAAGTCGCTGGAGTGTCATCAACCGAATTCGGTATGTCGGCTCTTCCGCTCTAATTCTCATTGTTCTGATCTCTCCACGATGCTACGAAGGTCTCGCTCGAATGATTCTTGCTGCTGCTGTTATCGGGACGGTAGGTGTCCATTCGCTCCTGTCGCGTGAACTTGCGGTCGCTGAAACGAACGCACCCCTCCCAAAAAGGACGGTGCATTTGAAGTTACTCAGGTACTTTGGGAGAATATAAACCGAGTTTCCTTGGTCTGATGAAGTCTTTGAATAGCACAAGATTGTCGGCGTGTTCATCGGTCTCCTTGCCGTCCATGGTATCCTGGTTCGTTCCATTTTGCTACCTCGATTAGCCACTACGACTCTAACACCCACCACGTGCTCTTTTAGAACTCCCTTGCTACGAAATGGCTCGCTCGCATGACTTCTAGCTTCGTTTTCGTTAACGTTGGTGCTACGATTAGTGAGTTGACAACCCCACCGTGCCTTGCCTTCTTCTTAAGCTCATTTTTTCTGAACCGCCTCTTCCGTGCAGTCATTATTATTGTAATGCTCGCCATGACTCCTCGTTCGGAAATGCACCCTCCAAGTACGTCGACTCCATCAAACCCCCACCTCGAGCTGCATTCTCTGACCCGTCAACTTCGTTAGACTACGTCTTCGGTAGCGCTGGTATCGTCAACGAAGCCGGTGCCTGGCCCACCGGTATCGCGTTCCTGTTTGGCTTGTTGAGCGTTCAGTGGACAGTGCGTATTCTCATCTTTATGGCCAATGGTGTCAGAAACCGGGTTGCTAAACGGTGGTGACCTTGGGTTTGTGGGGGAACTGCAGATGACGGATTACGACGCTACTGCCCATATCTCGTAAGTGATCCTGTCCATGTATCTGAACTAGACTGCTGTACTGACGGGGATTGCTCATTTAGCGAAGAAGTCCAACGCGCTGCCTATGCAGCTCCTTCAGCGATCTTCGTGGCCGGTCAGTATTCGACACCATGAGTTCAGCGTCCTCCGTGACATCGGGCTAATGCGTAACTGTATGCAGTTGTCGGAACGGGATTGATCGGCTGGCTCCTCAACATCGTCATGGTCCTCTGCTCAGGCCCTCTCGCCGACTTGCCTGGTCCATCTGGGATGTCGTTCTTCCAAATCATGTTCCTCCGTATCGGAAAGACAGGTAACATATAAACCGTCCACACTAACCCTCTCTCTCTCGTCGATTTTTTAACTCATCTTTCGTCAATAGGCACCTTGATCCTCTGGGTCTTCGTCTGCTTCACCGCCTTCGCGGTCGTTCAGACCGCCTTGCAAGCCACAGCTCGAACGCTTTACGCCATCTCTCGCGACCACGGTCTTCCTGATCGAGGTGTGTTTGGAACCGTGAGCACCAGGACCAAGACTCCGCTGTACGCTGTGTGGATGATCACTTTTATCTGCGTCTTGTGTGTACTTTCCTTCCTTTCCCCCATATCCTTTCCCCGGCACTAACCATCTTGTTACCGTATTTCACAGACCCGGCCTACTCGATCTCGCCTCTCCAATCGCCGCAAACGCCATCTTTGCGCTCACAACCGTCGCGCTTGACTTGTCGTACATCGTACCCATCGCATGCCGACGGATCTTCCGAAACCACCCTGACGTGCACTTCAAACCGGGTCCCTTCTCCATGCCTGGGGCTATTGGCTGGGCTGCGAATTGTATCTGCGTTACGTGGACGATGTTCATGTGAGTGAAAAATCAGGAAACGGCCTATAGGGGAGTTTCTCGAGGTGTCCAAAGCTGACGTTGATCGAAACCCCCGTTCTCATGTTAAAAGTGCTATAATCCTGTGCTTCCCTACGTACTTGCCAACAACCGCTCAGACTATGAACTACGCCAGTGTCATTTTCGGTGGTGTTTTGACTCTCGCTTTGTGAGCTGCTCTCCTGCCCTGCTCAACTCCGGCGATCGTACTCACATGTATTTTGATTTCGCATAGGACATGGTACATCCTCGACGCGCACAAGTACTACAAGGGCCCTCAAGGCAACGTCGGGCGTCATCTCGGAGAGAACGCCTTGTCGAACGAATCATCCGAAAGGGACGTTGTCCAGCTGGTCGCTGATGATGACGAGAAACTCAAGAATGACGAGAAGTAAAATCCGACGAAAGCGTTTGTAGTTGATACGGTTCCCTCCTCTTTTATCTTTTCTTTCTCTTTTATGCCGATTCTCTGTCTGGGCCCGAATGGATCCCCTAAATGTTGAACAAGCGGGTCGAAGAGCATCAAATAATTGCCTTCATAACGATTTCGGACCTCAAACCTGTTCTATTGTCTGTTGAACGTTCTCGTATGCGCGCCAGGCTTTTATGGGTTTACTGGCCAGCCTGTGCCATGCAAGGTCAACATCGAGGCGACAGGTGTCGGTGATATGACGGACGGGTTGAGGAAGTGATGTATAGAGCGGCGCTCAAAATGAGTAGCGGCACTATAAGGGATGCCTCCAGATCTCAGCCTGAGTCAAGCGGGCAGCCGCGGGTGTCAGAGCCTTGATGTTGGCGCTTGCGGCTTCCCGCACAGCTGCTTCTTAGATCTGGCAGGTTAACTTCTATCTGGAAACCCTATTACAGGGCAAAGGCCGAGAAGTATCATTTTGAAAGACTACGAAGACCACACTGCCATAGGATTTATGGGACAATTGACACTCCCCTAATAGCATGGCTGAGGCTTTCCCTGATCGCTCACGAAGAATCAAGATTGTCAAGCCGTAGCTCTTCGATTCGCGTTAAATAGCGCCGATGATCTTAGACCGTAACCACACTCATTATTTGTAAAAATGTCTTCCCGTGAACGTAGAGAAAATTTGAATGGGCTTATCGGTGTGCCTGTGCTGTATTTGTTGGCGACGTGCGTCGGCCGTCCCCGACTCTAAGTAGTAGGAGACACAGCGTGGGAGATCGCGTTTCTGAAGGGCGGAATACGGCACGAGGATGGTTAAGAAATGCCATCATCCTGGTTCCGTATTCGCCTCGGCGAGGAGCGGATGAAAGGGAGCTCAAAAATGAACAATGATAAAGCGACACGCAAAGGGAAGATGCGTGCCTGACGAGGATGGAACTGGGACGATGCATTTCTTTCATCCTTGCTCCATCCTCGCTGCGCTGAAAGGGAACGAAGAAAAGGCGAATATAGATATTAACGTTTCTTAACCATCCTCGTTCCATATTCCGCCCTTCGGAAACGCGATCTCCCTTTTGTGAGAGTTTTGTCGAGGGCGTTTCACTGGCCCTCAATTCCCACCCGTATTCGGCTTGTCATCGCTCAATGCGCGGAGTTTATCATGGACTCCGAACGCCCGAACCACATTACCCATTTCCTTACACCCTACGAGGCTACATTTCGTTGCCGAAGTGTCTGTCGTTGCGTCATGAGGGAAACGCCAAAAATGTTGAAAAGCATTAAGTACCAGGTTTGCGCTATCAGGATGCTGAGAATTGAATGGAAGCCTCGGAAGCTGAATTATCAGGCCTAGACCTCCTTGCCGCTTGCATCTCTTTCCGCTGCAAGCAGTCTTGTAACTGGTCTTGTAGCTCTTGTAGAGCTGGGCCAGTATTGATGAAGACCCCCAGACCGCTATATCGAGCCCAGCACAGAGAGGCTTTGGCAATCCATTACTATAATTTCTCTGCGCACCACGCCCGGGCCTGCCATCTGCAACCTGTAGGCGGCCCGGACACGAAGGAAGAGGGGCGGATCGCCCAGCACTTCTCGACATCGAGTGATAGCAGGTTTTTTCGAGGACTGTCGTGCAAGGTCAGGTTGGTATATATTTACCCTCTCCGGGTCACTTTGAAGCTCAGAAAGGGTAGGAAAGTTGGCTTCCAGTATGCTGCTTCCCAGGCTAGATGGGATTATAATTATTAGGAACCAGGACCGTATGCACATCATTAGGCGGACGCAACGTTCCGAATTGTGATGTGCATATGCGTGTGGATCTGGTGCTTTACTCGTTTAACCTTCTTTGACGCAAGTTCAATTAAGCTATGGAAATAAAATCAGAGTAAGGTATCAAGCGGTCTCGAAGCGGCGATGGAAATGCTCATATCGGCCAACGAGCAACAGCCGAGCCACGATAACACTCGTGGGAGGGGGGTTGGGGGCGATCCAGTTAGCATTGATTCAAAACCCCTTCCCACAGTCTAGGCTGCACCGCAATGATAAGAACGAGGTATAGCAGGCAATGATGGGCCCAATTAAAGATAACTACAGGCTCCACGGACGCCGCCCATTTCGCCGCCTCCGAAGATGTTGACCGCTTCCTAGACACACGGGGAAACCTGTCTAACAGGATCCAACGACTGCTAACTCTTCTCCGGGTTTGGAGGACTCGAGACTGGAACCTGATTCTCAAACTGACTATCTCAGTGCCAGCACTGTGATTGGACATCTTTTCTACTCGTATCCAGAGGGAGCTTCACTCCAAATCGGATTTGGATCGAAGCATGTATTGTATAATTTCCAGTGGTTTGGTTGTTATTGCTAATAGGAAGCGAGCCGTGTATCATTGAGAGTGTATCGGTCAGTGTCACGTGAAGGAGGTTTGCAAAAAGCTGGGCGGTAGTCGTTATCACATTTAAGCGCATTTCGAAGACCTAATCGAGGTCGAGCGTCTGCAAAGCCCCTCTTGTCCGCCGATCTGATTCGAAAGAGGCTGGTCGAACGAGCGCTGCGTAGATGAAAAGACACGTTAACACCGATGCCGCAAACCAACGGATAGGATATCATGATAGCAGGAAGGTCGGTTCAGATACAAGGCTAAAAAAAGTGGGCAAAGGTGATTACATAACCAGATCTCCGGTTGAGCCGTGGATGTAGGGGTGCCTCGTGAAACTGGTTGACAACGGATTGCCTAACGTTGACCAGAACCATCAGAGCTGGATTGCGAACTGGTCCCTTGGTTTGTGTCAGACCCAGAGGGACCATTGCTGCCGGTGATGCCGTGGCCCGTTGTTGATTTACTCCTGTTCCCCAAGGCGCCGCCAACTCCACCCCCAATCGCTGCGGCCAAAATCAGGATCACAATCAAGGCGATGAGCATCTTCCCGCGTGTGGACTTCCAGAATGAGGGCCGTGGAGGTTTCGCGTGCTGGGCTTCATCTGCAGCGAATGCTCCGTGGATGCCTGGAGCTGGAGGGAAAGCGGCGTCGTGATTCGAGGCCGAACGGGCACCTTGCATCTCAGACCCCAGGATATCAACATCGTATCCTTCCTGCATTCGATTTTTCAGTCATATGTTATCCAAGCCAAACAATTTACTGACCCGAGCCTCAGCTTTAGCGATTCGAGGGGCTTGCAGCAGGAGCTTCTCGTCGTAAGTGGGGGCAGAGGACATTTAGGGGGCTGAAACTTTTATATCGATGCACTTGATAGATTTGTGGTAGGTTTTGCAGAAATCAGAGTGCTTGCGTCGAATACTCAAGATGCAGGATGGCTCTGGGTGGAGGTATGTGGTCGGTTCTGTTCGTAACAGCTCACGTAAGCTGGGTCTCACAGGTTTGTTCCAAACATCATCGCCACCACATCTAGGCAGCCCCAACACCGAAGTTCAAATATGCATAATAGGCAACAACGCAATAAAGGAGTCAGTACATTCTTCTTGAGAGCGATTAATCTGGCCGAGAAGAGTCGTAGGTCTGCATCTATTACCACTGCCATGCATGATTGAGAACCTAGAAACGGCGAGCCTTATCCCTATTCGAACCCAGTTAATGGGAGTCCTGAGACATGGTTCAAAATTCAATAGGTATGCAGTCGTAGCTGTGCAGCTACTGAGAATAAATAAATCACAGGCACATAGGAATCTGGTTTCTTTACTCATTCGCGGCCACCTGCGCGCTGGAATTCCGAGTCCTGCTCCCGGAAGGATCGGCAATGTCGTAAGTTTATGCTCTCCGGCACAGCTTGGACCAAATAGTATGGTCCGACTCCCAAGTGCTTCAACATTAAGCTAATGAATTAAGTGTTGGGCTTGGGGATAGTCAAGGGGGGTAGGGCGATTTCTCGAGATCTCCTGGAGAATCGACCCCGCATTTCCGGTATTACCCCAAGGAGATCTTGCTTTAGAGTATACAAGTAGTTCGATTACTATCTACGATTAAATACCACAATTTGAATCCCTAATTAAGATCCCCCTCAGGGCAACGGCCCCTCCCTCTCCGGGATAATTCTTAACATTAAGCCCCTTAGCTCCGGCACGAGCTCGGATCCTCCACTAGGAAGGGAACCGTGGAGCGCTTAGGACAAGGTGCCGCGATTTGGGAGAGGGAGGGGGACAACCTACCCCCTTACTTCTCACTCGCTTCGACTTCTTGAGCTTAGATAGCGGGTGAAAATGTATAAAAAAGGCAATTAAATAGGTTGGCGCTAGAGAGGCACCGGCCAGTAGCCTATTTGGTGCTTCGGGCGGGCTGCTTTCTGGGGGAGGGACAACAGATCTCATTCCGGAAAGAAACAGGTAAATCGCTATTTGGCTTTTACTCTATATGCACCAAACTTAGACATAGGCTTCATCATATAGTCTAAATACATCGGATAGACTCTGGCGGTCGTTAAGGTTCTGGGTGGACTTCAATGGCAGCATCTGCTTCCGCTCTCCACGGGATCCTGGGAGAGCGAGTGTCGGCAGTGCTTACTGCCCTGGGCAAGCTCAATTATCATTTTTTCAGCCCAGTATGCGACACGCATGTCAGAGATGCAATTAATCGGTGGACACTGCCATCGTAGTCGAGTTTGCCATCGATCGTTCGGTAATACTACGCGAGAAGTTAGAGTTTGGGGGGGACATAACCGAGTAGGGGTTTTTTCTAAATATAATCAAAGTAGTATCGAAATCTACTTACATACTTACGTATACTAAAGCCCGGAAGTATGCCGGCCTTCGATTTGAGGAGCGCAGCGGCTCTAGGTACCAAGCAAGGGTACGGCTATGGGCATCAGTTGTGCTTCTCCCGTTGAGAAATGACATGGATGTCAGAGAACTAATGTAGTAAGGCTTATACTAATACATTGAGCTGGACCGAAGTGGTGGTGAGAGAGGAAGTCGGTAGGGAAGTCACCCCCTTCTACGCGCGCATCTTGTCCTCGATAAGCACCCTCGAGCGACGGTGCTCCACAATTCCAGAGATACGTCGCGTCGGAGCCGAAAGCAAGCTTCAAATTTCTTACAGCCGTGACGAGATGAAGAGAAAATTATACAGGCTTCAACAATGATTTCCGCGCGCTTCTATCGCTGCGCTCAAATATAGTGCTGGTAACGCCCGTGTCCTTAAATGCCGCTCATGCGTGTATAAAATCATTCGGGCTACCAACCAGGATTATCCCATCCTTTGGAACGACACGATCATGGCAACCAACACAGTTTCACTCTTCCGGTCTCTATGCAAGAAGAGCTAACTGAATCAGTATGTGCGGGCCCTGCATCACGCAACGTTCCTCGTTAGCCGCTGCCAGCTTCAAAAAAGCGCCCCCATATGATATCCTGAGGCACTTAAACGGTGGGGCGAATAAATTTCCGAGTAGGTCATGGGACTCTGCTGCCAATTGCATGAAATGCATCCATTTAAAGATACAGGATAACCAGAAACAAAATAAATTTAATGTCCAGGCCGAAGAACGAAAGCAAAAAAGGACCTGGCTACAGCTCCTTGCGGAGCAAGGCACAAAGAAACACCTGCGGGAAGGGGAATAAATAAGCCTTGGGTACCGCTGCCCCATAGCGAGCAAACTGGACTAACCTATTGGCCTCGGCCTCTAGGCAATAACGCAGTAGTAGGTGTAGCCACCGTTGCCATCGTCGGAGTTGACAGGGGTAGTGGAGTCCTCGGTGGAGAACCAGCTGGTGATGGTGAAGGCGTCCATTGAAGTTGAAAGGTTAGGGATAGATATGAGGGATAGGGAGATCGAGAGAGTTGTTGAAGAGACGGGTGATTTGGGATTGGAGGGGATGTCCTGCAACAGCACTATTCTGATGTGCCGCCTTTAATACTCCTTGGGCGACTGTAAATAGCCTTGCTCAGTCCCCGCTGAGTGGCAATCCGTGCGCCTTCTCGTTTAGGCGAAACAAAGAATTCGCTCTCAACGACCGCAAGACTACTCCAACACAGCTGCTTTGTTCTCCTCTTTAGGAAGACAAGAGCCTTTAGTCACTGCATATACGCGTGCCAAGATCGGTTGCCTGTGTAAATCACTCAGTGAGTCTGGTTTATCGCCCAATTACGACGCTGTGCCTGACCGGCTGAGCTTTTCACTCAAGACATGCGCCCGAGCGCCACAGCTCCCAAATCGGTCCAACAACGTCATCGGAAACCCGACAAGAGGTAACCATCACAATTTCCGAGTGCCTGAACTAGAACTAGAATAACAGAAGCCGCTTCGGCCTCCGAGCAGCATCCTTGCAGGGCGGCCGTCAACACTTGGGAAGTCCTTCGCTACTGCCGCACCAGTGGACCGCCTTAGACCATCGCTCACTTAATCGCAACCAATAGCTTCTTCTGAGCTCTGAGATGAAATTGGGATAACGGTAACTCTGAACTCCTTCCCGCCGAGCCATCGGAGGTCACGCCGCCGACTCAGACATTTAGCTTTGGGCCACTGTAACGCGCCCTAACCACGACGCATTTATTCCTCGATCATATGTATTTGATGTAGGTTGAAAGATAGTGATGGGAGGCGCGGGCCTTCCCTTTAGGCGGTCATCGGTTTTCCGTCAGGCGACTTGGTGGCGCCTGTTCATGAGCCAAATGACCACTGCTTCTCCGGTGGCGGATGTAGGTCGGGAAAGTCTAGGAATGTGTTTCCATGTCTTATCTAAGTCATGCGCGCAGACAAGTCGCAACTCGGCCAGCGCCCCTGGTGGCTCAAACCCAAGGGACACCAGTCGCCGAACCGAAAGTACCATTTTGCACTCCCACTTTCCCTCCAGATACAGCCCCCCACTCCCCCCTTAGGAGGGCGAATAACGTGTAGTTAGGGGAATTCTGAAGTTGGGCGGCGAAGTCGAAGGTCCCAGAGCCCAAATAAGGAATTGCACTGGCCAAAGGTCAAGTGGCAGGGAGCGGTGAGCGATTGCAAGATATTTTTTGAGTCGGGTTCTCCGTCACTTGGTCGTGAAAGAGCTCCCTCGAGTGGCGGCGAATCCTCGTAACATATATCACTTCACTTCGTTAAAGGCCAAGAATTCCGCAGTAGGAAGCTGACCGAATCCGGAGATTTTATGGCCTTTGTGTGGCTTTGTTTTCTTTTACCATAGTGGTATCAAGGTATATCGATTGCCTGCGTTATTAGCGGGAAGTCTTGCCCTATTGCAGAATTCCAAAAAAGAGATCTATTTAAACAATCCCAATTCTTGCCCATATTCTGCTTCCCTTAGGTCGGACTAATTCCCATGGGCGACCCCCTAAAGGGGGTCGCCGAGACCGGAAGAGGTGCTGACTTACTGGATGTCCCGCGTGACACACCAGAGGGTCGTCGATGACGGCGACTACAACACGGAGCAAAGCATAAATAGACCAATTACAAAATCTTGTCGACCCAGGCATCGATTTAGGGATTATCGAAGCTGCCTAAATCATGGTGTCGCGTCGAGAGCGACCAACAAGGTCATCGCTACCCAATCGTCCTCAGATACTTTGCACACGCGTTGACCATGTAGATATAGAGCAAAATAATATCGAGACGAGACGAGATGCTTAGAACGGTGTAGAATGATAATTTACCTATCAATGGAGTCGCCATCATCAATAACGACGTCGCCAACGCGTCACTCGCCGGGAGTGCGAACGTTCTCGGCTCAAGTGGTCATGGCGAACTCGCATTGTGTGAGCTGACGAGGGCGGATGGACCCTTACGCCCGTCGCCAACCTCTGGTGTGTCACACGGGACATCCAGTTAGTCAGCACCTCTTCCGATCGGAAGGGGTTTTTCAGCGAATTTGAAAGGGGGGTCGCCCATTGGAATTAGCCCTTAGGTCGTATCGTGTGATAATCGCCTGTCTTTCTCCAAGGTTTGCCTTCGTTCTCGGTGTCCTATAAAGTCTCCATTGCAATTATCTACGAGTCGAGGTAATCTTGGCAGAAGGAGGTGCCTGAAGTCCAACTGGCAAGGTAGCAAAGCTGGACGAGTCGCAGAGCACGGCATAAAACTAGCTCATGAGCTCACTTGCACTCGTCCAATATCTTAATACGGCGCCTATCAAACCGAAAGGCTTCACGCACGACGCGGCTGCCTCAGTGTTTACTGAAGCTACGTATAAACAGATCCGAGATTTTCGAGTCTGCATTGCTCTGGGCTAGTAATGGCCCAGCAAACGGTAAAACCATGAAACTTCATTTTGAGACAGGCGCGGCGCTGCATCAGCATTATCACTACATTATGATTGTACGGAGCGACCATCAAGTTCATTTACGCCGTTTTCGCGTTTTGGGCGTAGGAAAAGTGGGGGGGCAGTCTAGAGTTGCGACCGTCTGATTCTCTGCATGCTCAAATCCATGCTCAATAGGATCATTATGGGCCGAGGGTTTGCGTAGAATCCTGCAACCTGAACGACGATAGATTAGCTAGCGCTCAGGAATTTCTGCTTCATACGAACCGATCGCCTCGAAGTGGGTTTTAATCCTAGGTTCGGGTGTCTTGGTCAGAGTGTATCTAGGGGCATACTCTCAAGAAGGATTTACTTTGCCTCATCAAGACCCAGATCCTCTCTAATGCGGTGCATCTCCATGGTCCAACGTTCCATACGGAGACAGAGGACTAGGATGTATGATATGAGCTTTACTTGATGACTAGATGTCATGATGGCTCTTCGACCGCACTGTCAGTCGCAGCCCGTAATATCAAAACCGTTGGCTTACTCTTGACTGCTACGGGTCGATTCGGTGAAGCGGTCGTAGAACCCATCGAGAACGATGCTGGGTATAGTAGGATTCTGTGTTTCAATCCAACGGCGTTCTGTATTTCGAGCCGTCTGACGAAAGAGACCAATGAGGCACGCGACATAAACTAGGGTCTGTCTAGATGAATAATGTAAGGTGACGACGTCTCAAGGGTAGCGAATCTGTCTACGACTTACAACTCTTGGGTTGGAGGGTTGGATCCAATCCTAGAGATCATGTAGGTTACCCAGCGGCTCCGAACGGGAACGCCAGCAGTTCGGCTTTCAAGAGGAGCACTCAGCAAACCGTCAACGTCAAGAGATGACAGCTCCGCGGTAGAAACAATGTGTTGTAGAGGATAGACCTCATCGATGGTCGCAGCAGAGTGGTTTACGGGAGGAATGAGTGGAGGACTCCGTGCATCGAGAGGGAGTTCTGCAGGAAGGAGGGGTGAGCTGGATCTAGTAGAATTTGGGGTTCAAGTCCAAACCATCGTCTGGCAAGATACCTGTCGCAGTATCGATGCTTTCTTGCACAGCGGTGATGGTCAACGAGACTGCTCTCGGATCAATCGTCCGTTTTGCGACATCTTCAATGCCCCGTTTCGCTTTGGCGTTCCCGAAAGCTTGTCCAAGAGCTGCGCGAGTCGCGTGATAGCCAAGACCGATTGGATTGGTAGAGGTGTCGACGTTTAACCCATTCGGGCCCCTTACAGAACGGTCGATTGTATGTGCCGCCGTGTGGTACAGGGTCACAGCGTTGATGTTTCGGTCGTAGACCCCCACAACGAACCTGTATAAAGCATAAATCATAAATCATAAAGTATGTGACAGGAAACAACGTTCGACGTACTGGGAGGCGTGACCAGAGTCTGTCTCAACATCGTTTTCCCGGCTTACATACTCAACGGCGTTGTTCGAGCCCCAAAGGAAGTGCGGCATTTTCGTCACTGGCCATCCCTTCTGGAGGTCTGCTTCTCGAGCGTAGAGCAAAAAATCTGAGCCTTCGAGCACATCTGTGCACGATGTGCTGGCTGGAGTATACGCAGCGATTGAGTCTCAGTGTCATGCGCGGTAACCGGAGCAAGCCTCACCGAGAAGAGGTCCAGGGCATTCGGGTTCGTTCAGCAAACGAACCGCAATTGATTTTGTATTCTCTCGGACAGTTGCTCTTGATTTGGCCATAGATACCTTGGGATTCCCCTTTCGGGGTTGTTTTGAGTCGAGGTTGCTCATGGCAGGGTTGTTAGAACTTGAACTGGAAGGCACCCCACCGAAAATCAATCTCGCGGGGTTTGGTAATTGATTCTCAGAGCTCCTGATTGCAGACCATCCCCCAACTACGTGCTCCCCTGTCGTCATCAATCTTCAGGAATACCAAACCCTCTTAACCACCAGCTTTGAGGACGCTAGTGTTGCTCGACCCCCACCCTTCGCCAGGACCTCCTATCATCGTGGGTTCATGACAAGCCGCTCTTACGAGAGCATCTCAAGTAGGCGTTCCGGAAAGGAGCGCATGACCGACGACGACATTTACCAGTGCGTAACACCTAGGCTCTATCTTCGGCTAGCCAGCCCTCATTGAAATCTCTCCCCTCCTGGTTCCATGATTACCCAGATATTCTCTTCGGATCTCGTTCGTGCCTTCATTACACGACTTCTGTGCTGTTGTTAACGCCGCTAACAGGTATCTAGCATTCCTGCTGACACCAAAACCCCCTGAATCGGGGGCCAGTGTGGAGGGAGGGAGGAACGTTGAGAGGGATCGAGAGTCCTTTCATACTTCTCGCCTGACGGGTGCTATATCATCATCCCTCAACTCCGTAACAGATCTCTTCCGGGACCCTAGTGGCAATCGTGGCGCTAAATTTCCGGACAAGGTCTTCAAAGTGCTGGACCTGAAGATGCAAAACATCGCGATGGGCAAGGATCCACAGTCCGTTTATCCTCCTCTATCTTCCACCGCACCCTTCGACTGAACCACTATTACCTCAGATACAACGACCAGTATACTCGTCGGGTCATCGCCGTATTTTGGGGAAGTCTCAAAGCCGCGGAGAAACCGAGTTCAAGAGAGCCTTCGTCATCTTCCTGGAGACAAATCAAGGAAAACCGCAAGATTGAGGAGTTGATCCTTTTTTTTGTGAGGACAGCTACGCAAGCCCTCCGTAAGGACCCGACATTAAGTGGCGATGGGTGGAAACACGAACTGGATGCTCAAACGTCACAGTTCGTCCTGATTCTGCGAGAGTGTCTGCGGAATGTTAGCCATGTCCCTCCGGAGATCATGTCACGCCTCGAGTTATATACCACGCGGCTGGCAGAGGGAATGCAGAACCCATCTACCCCTGCAGCAGGGGCAAGAGGGGCATTGGCTGCTCAAGTGCCTACAGGTGCAGGCGATGCGGCAAGGCCGGCTCCGCCCTCCCTAGGAACCGTGGACGACATGCCTCTCGTCGGCGTAGTTGGGAAACTATTTGAAAAAACGAAGAAGGACCTCCAGAGCGATCTCAATGCTATCCGACAGTTTTGCTCGGAGAAATCCGCACTGAATGATTTGAAGGTATGTCCATGCTTTAGTTTTGCTTCTACGCTAATCATTGCTGCCCAGACTTGCCTAAAAAACATCAATGCCGACATGCCTTTCCCAGGACGACGAGAAGATTTCGATACAGAAGAAGCTTTTCATCGCTGGCGGACCCAAGAATTGGCTCATCTCTCACAACTCATGCTTGCGATGATTCGACTCAAGCCTGATTTAGCCAAGTCGATGCCTTCGGAAGCCTCCTCCCGGTATCCTCAACCACAACGTCCTCTTTCAGTATCCTTAATGCCCGGTAGCTCGGACTCTGGTCCCAGCTTTGGTGGTGTGATAAGTGAAGGGGAAGCCATACCAAGCGACGACGAGATTGAAGTCGGCCACAACTTTACCTATATTCCACCAAATCCTAGAAAGGCATACAAGAGACTCGTAGAACTATGCTTGGAACGAGATCTGGAGGCGATGGTTCACCTTCCTGAGGACCAGGAAGTCTCGCTCACGATCCTTAGCCACCAGCATCTGGACCTTCTCAACGAATGTGCTCTGCGGTGGAGAATATCTCATTCCTACCGTGTAACGTGCTTTCTTGACGTCATTCGATATAAGTACGAGAGGGATGAAGTTCCGATCGAGTGTATACCCGAAGGACTTCAAATGGTAGACAAGGCGACGCATGATGTACCTGCGGAATTCTGGCCGCGGTTCGATGTGAGTGCTTTTTGAACCTTTTGCTAAGAATCTCTGATGCTATGAGCGATCTAAGATGGACTATGTCTCAACTGTGTATGGAGGGCTGTTCAACGTCTTCCTCGGTGCCCTATACGAAGCGCTAGAAGATATTACAAAGCTGAAGCCGGAAAAGATAGCCCCATACGTTCAAGTTCTGGAAGCAGTGCAAATATCGGGTTTAGTCGAGCGGTACAAGGCGGACATCGATGCCCGTCTCAACGACCTGGCGGATCGTGTTCGGGTGCAAGCTGTCCATCAATATACAGACAAGAATTACGAGCTTATGTCGAACCCAGATCCAAACCGAGCACTTCCACTTCTCAACTTGACGGATCATCTGGAGAAGCAAGCAAAACTGTTAGATAAAAGGTTCCCTAAACCGATCCTTGGGTGAGGCTAGCACATTACGGAAGTTTACCCACGCATTGATCGTCCATCCCACTTTTAGCCGGTTAGACCTCGTCTCACTGGCTCTCGAGAGCCAAATCCCTCTTTTTCTGACTGACCTTGGGGACATGCGCGTGCCGCTGCTAGAAGGTTCCACGAGAAAACCCCCGGACGTTCCACTTGGGGACATCTTCACATTGTATAGACGCACCAAAACTTTGCTTAGCATGCACGCGGCATTCTGTCCCAAGTGAGTTTGACTATTTAATGAAATCTGTGGAGACTCAGGCAGCCATCCCCAGTTCGCCGCTTGATTACGACTTGGGGGGATACTTTGAACCCTACGTTTTACAATTTTTGGTCAACACTGATCTGCAAACTGCTCAGTGGGTACATGCGGTGCGTTTGGCCTACGTTCTTCGAGGCCATTTCTGACGTGGTGCGGCTTGATGCTAGGCAATTTCAGTCGATAAGGTAGAGTATTCGCTTCTTTGCGCGACTGGTCTTTCTAATAGAGCCGAAGTTTGAAGCGGAGGGCGAGGAAGGCCACAGCTCGTCTATTGTCGATCTATTCTCAAACCTCAAGTCTCCGATTGATTTTTTGTTCGACCTTAATTGGCCCGATCGGTATCAAGATGCTCGCTTCTTTACGGTACTATCCAAGGCAAGTGGAACGATTAGACAGGAATCTAACCACGATCTGAGCGATGTCCTAGACCGTTAGCAAGCTCGTCGAAGAGTACTGTCGAACGGTCGAGGATCTCTTCATGGAAGAAATGTTCCCGCGTCACAGCGCAGACGAGAAGCAGCCGAAGCAGTACGCATTCATCGAAAAGGCACGATTAACCATTGCCGGGGAGAAAAAGGTCGACCCTTTCAACTTCACACCTTCGGTGAGTCTAAAACACAACCTCTGCTACACGAGGCTTGACGTTCCATCATTCAACAAAACATTCCCTTCGGAGAGCAGAGCTGTGTCAAACTCAACAACATTGAAGCGGCACGAAATCTCCTCGACAAGCTATACGCACGTATCGACGTTGACACGATCTCCGGCATCCTGGACGACCATGCAACCCCGCCGTCGGATGAGCCTGAGAAGCAACGCTTTTTATTCACAGTTAAAATTGTTCAAGCTGAAGGGTTGATTGTACCCGACTCAAGTTCTTCGAAGCTTGACTCCTTCGTAACGTTAAGTGATGAGAAAGGTATCCGACTAGCGAAGACACGGACCATTTATGAAAGCCTCAGTCCTCGATGTAAGCAGTTCATCGAATTGATCGAAGTTTGATAGCTAATCCCCTTCGTCAGGGGACGAAGCCTTCGATATCTCCGTGGAAAGCTCGTTGTGGGTTATGGCGAGTGTGCGGGATAGGGCTGTCATCGGAAAACACGATACTGTGGGACGTGGCTACCTTTTCCTCGATCCCAAACGGTTTGGGGACTACCTGGCTCACGACATGTGGTTGGATCTCGACACTGTGGGGCGTATTCTGCTTAGAGTCAGTATGGAAGGGGAGAAAGACGACCCGCAGTTTTTCTTCGGGCGGGCATTTCGATCCTTAAAGAGGGCCGAAAGCGACATGATCCGAGTTATCATTGACAAGGTTTTGGAAGGATTTTTATCGAAAGGCTTGCTTATTCTGAAGGTGGCTTGTTCGTAGGTGTCACCACTGCTGCATCAATATATCAATCGGACTGTCCTCGCCGCGCTCGTCAAGTCTACCGCGACATCGTACGACTACAACAAAGCACTTGCCGGGGTGACTGGTTTCTACAGATCGGCAATCGGTGCCGATAAGGCAGACTCCCTAATTCCATTGCCTCATCAAGAGAAAGGCAGGGCGCGAACTCAGGCTTTAACTGACGAGGAGATCGAAAGTGCCCTGACACCCTTGTTCGATTATCTCGACGCAAACCTACAAACGTTCAATAACCATCTCAGTGAAGCCACCAAAGCGACGGTCATGGGGAAAATATGGAAAGAGATGCTTGCCACAATCGAGGATTTGCTGGTTCCACCTCTGGCCAATGCCCCAGCCGATATGAAGCCCCTCTCCGATAAAGAAGTCGACATCGTCTTCAAGTGGTTGAGGGTAAGTTTACCTGGTTTATTAAGTTACTATTGAGTTTCGTTACTCACTTCGGGTCTGATAGTTCCTGAATAATTATATGTACGCTGACGGCGCAAGCCCTCTTACACAGGAGCAGCTACAAAACCAAAAGTACCGGGATCTGCTCAGCATTCGCCTATATTACGATTGGCACACGTGGGTCTTATTTAATTGTCTTATTTGCGCTTTAGAGGACGCGACTGCATGGACGCATCTTTTTTTAGGGATGAACTTATGGAGGAAGCCGTTAGGTTGATGCAGCAGACCCTCCGCGCGGCCCCGACCGTCAAGAAGCGGGCTAAAACGGTATATTCTCAACGCAACCTCGGCACAATTCGTGACCGCAAGAGGGAAAAGAAGCAGGAGGCTCCAGGAAGCAGCGGGGACATGATATTGCGGGTTTTGCGCATGCGGTGAGTCAGCTTAAACGTCAATCTCGTCGAACAATTCGGACTGAAAAAAATACGGAGCAGTCCAAATACTGCAGAATTTATTGCACAGCAATTCGATGCTTACACCCAAGCGCAAGGAGAGCAACGGAAGAAAACTATGGATAGGAAGAGCGGACCACGGAACCGATTCTCCAAGCCTGATGTTCCACCAGTACCTCCGATGCCAGAACGGTTGTAGAGGATTCATGTCGTTGAACACATATCTAGTTAATCCAATCGATTTCATTTCACAATACAGAGAATAGGAGTTATGCAGCACTCAGGACGCGTCCTGAGGGTGTCAGGAGTAAGCGATATAAATCGGCTACAAGGTACAGACTACCCGTTACGATAACGACGGAATGACCATGGCTAGCCCAACTCAACGCGGCTTTGAGGTCGGTCCACGCAGCAACTTCACCAGAGGGACCTACCAGATCTTTCGCGACCTCCATTACCGTCACTGGCTCCTGCGGCTTGACCCACGGCATGCCGTCCACTGGGCTAAACGGGACGACTGCAACACGGTCTCCGGGAAGAAGGACGGCTTCTAGCGTAGCTCGCGGCGATTTTGAAGGAGAGTGTGAGAGGGAAACCACGAAAGAACGAGTGCCGGTGATGGGTAAAGAAGTGAGGTATCTAGCGAGGCTTGCCGCTGATGCTGGGTTATGAGCTCCATCCGTAAGCAGCCAGATGTCCTCTCCGTGTTCCATTGCTTCGCGATAGTTGATCCACTCGAGTCGGCCGGACCATGTTGCAAGACTGAGGCCTTGCGCGATCTGTTTTAGGGTGATACGTTGAAATGGTGGTGAGAGTTTGAGAGCCTCCACAAGGGCAACCGCCAATTCAGCATTTTGACACTGATGACTTCCTTGAAGACCGATTCTTCCATCGAGTCGTTCTCCGCGAACGTGGATGCTGACATTTGTAGCTGGAGGGGGGATGACGGGGTCACTGGGTGCAGGAGCCTGACACGGGAAAACTCGAACTTGTTCCGAGGCGTAGAGGAGACGGGCCCCAACCGCGTTCACGGATCTCTTAATCGTTTCTGTGACTGCCTGGTGCGATTGAGCCCCAAGAACGCATGGATGGTCTCTCCGAGCAATTGCTGCCTTCTCCATCGCAATTAACTCCAGCGTAGCACCAAGAATAGCCTGGTGGTCTAGGTCGATGGCGGCTATCCCTGACACAATGACGGTGTCGTCTGGAATGACATTTGTCGCATCCAATCGCCCACCAAGCCCGACCTCCAGGATGGCTACATCGACATGCGCACGTTCAAAGGCAAGGAGGGCGGTGGCCGTCTGAAGTTCGAAGTTGGTACATCGGCAATCTCCAATGTCATTGGCGGTTATGACTGACCGGAAAGCCTCTTGATAGTCCTCGGGTGGGATTGCGTGGCCATCGAGAAGGATGGAGTCGCGTATCGTGATAAGATGCGGACTGTTAAACCTCCCTGTGAAGAATCCGGCCTGACGGAGGATAGAATCCACGAAAGCCGTCGTGCTTCCCTTTCCATTGGTTCCTGCAATGTGTATGGTCGGTCTGGTGTAGCGGGGAAGGAGAGATGTGAGGGAACGGATCCGGGAAAGTGACAAGTCCATTGGGAGGTTGGGTGCAGATGTTCGAGTTCTGACTACTTCGTAACTATCCCCGTCGACTCGTTTCGCTGTCTCCCAATCAATCTCCCTTGATCAATCCCCCTGGGTCTTCATATGTCCTATCCTGCTCTCACCCCTACCCGTGCACCTCCACCTGCACCAACTAGACAAATTGTACGCAATGGGTACGCTAATGTTAAGGAGGACGGCTTTGCCAGTCTCTTCTGGAATCGTCGCTGGATGGTGCTGAAGGAGGACACGCTTACCTTCCACAAGAATGAGGTTAGTTAGTAACGTCGATTTATCAGGATAGAGTCTCATACACGTACCTTCCGTACTCTATAGAGTGCTTCCACGCAAGCTATGCCTCAAGTGATGTTAAAGGACGTATCTAATGTCGAAAGGACTGATCTCAAGCCATACTGTCTGCTCCTTGAGACCAAAGATCGCCGCATGCACCTGGCTTTTAAGAGCGACGAAGAACTGTATGCGTGGCAAGACGACGTGTATTGTCGAAGCCCGCTTATGGGCGTCAGCAATCCGACGAATTTCGTCCACAAGATTCACGTTGGGTTTGATCCTATCTCGGGGGCGTTTACGGTAAGTCACAGTGTCCATTCCATTATTATTTCATCGGAGTAATACGGGCAGTGCATGGGCGATTTTCTGAGTTCTCAGTTCAGCAAGCAACGACTTGTGAACACTCGGCCCATGCTCAAGGCTCTCACATCCATACCGTTCCCCGGTCTGCGGACTCTATTCTGATACTTCCCTTATCACTTAGGGCCTTCCAGAGCAGTGGACCCGCCTTTTGACCTCGTCTGCTATCACTCGAGAAGATTATGCAAAGAACCCGCAAGCGGTGCTCGATGTCCTTGAGTTCTATACCGACCACCAAAAGCGCGAGTACGAGGAATACGGAATAATCCCTAATGCATCTACAACAAACACAATCTCTGCCGCTCCAGCGCCGAAAGAGCCAGTGAGGTTCGGGGCTGGAACAGGATTGGCTGGAGCAACAGATAAGCGGCCTACTATTACGAGACAGGAGACGGCCCCTGGAAGTTTGGGCGCCCCAGGGACGCAACCGCTTCCTGCGATCCGTCACCTTCCTCAAGCCAATCGACCTGCTCCTCCAGCACCGATTCAAAAACCAGGCGAAAACGGAGCTCGTCGTGGAGTGCAGACCGATCGGGAAGGCTTGACAACTCAAGAACGACAACCTCCACGGCCGCAATTGCCACCATCAAAGACAGCTCCTGCGACATCGGCTCCAGAGACCGATCCCCCCAACGGGCCTGCTGGGGCCGTCGTAGGCCCACCACCAGTCAAACCTTTACAACCGAAAACCCCTGAACCTTCCCCCGCCGTCGCTGCTGCTTCCGCGGCCCTCGAAGGGAAGACAAAGGGGCCCCCTCCCGAGACCGAGCGGCGAATCTCTACCTTGAGCGAGCCTCAGATCATGGAGAAGCTGAAACAAGTGGTCAGCCAGGACGACCCGAAGGCTATATACGCAACAATCCGGAAGATAGGCCAAGGGTGGGGTATTCATACACAAAGTTTGGCATGTAACTGATGTCTCGGTCGCGTTAGAGCATCGGGGCACGTTTACGTCGCGAAAATCTTGTCGAACGGGAAAAAGGTGGCCATCAAACAAATGGACCTGGCCCACCAACCTCGCAAAGAATTGATTGTTAACGAAATCCTAGTAATGAAAGAGTCGCAGCATCCGAACATCGTTAATTTTCTCGACTCCTATTTGGTCAAAAATACAGAGTTATGGGTTGTGATGGAATATATGGAAGGTGGAGCCTTAACGGACATCATCGAGAACAATACACTTGAAGAAGATCAGATAAGTTCTATCTGTCTCGAGGTTCGCTGCCCTGTTTCTGCGGTTGTGCTACTCTGCTGATATACTCCTGTATCAGACTTGCAAAGGTCTATGCCACCTGCACCTTCAGCACATCATACATCGCGATATTAAGTCGGATAACGTTCTGTTGGACGCTCAGGGCCGCGTGAAAATCAGTTCGTACTCGTCCACCCTTTTGAGTCGTGTATGAGCCTAACATCACAACCTATAGCTGACTTCGGGTTTTGTGCAAAGCTAACTGATCAAAAGTCGAAGCGGGCAACTATGGTAGGAACACCCTACTGGATGGCACCAGAAGTAGTGAAACAGAAGGAATATGGTGCCAAAGTTGACATCTGGTCCCTCGGTATCTTCTACTGAACTCTTCGACTCCAATGCTACAGCTGACAACGCCTTCGATAGGGATCATGGCGATTGAGATGATCGAGAACGAACCTCCCTATCTCGACGAGGAGCCCTTGAAAGCTTTGTACCTCATTGCCACAAACGGCACACCCACGTTGAAGAACCCGGAGAAACTTAGCCGCGAGCTAAAACACTTTTTGAGTGTCTGTCTGTGCGTCGACGTTAAGAGTCGAGCCACGGCGGACGAGCTGCTACAGGCAAGTTCCGGTACCATGGTCGGATACGTGCACAGCTGATGCCCAATCCGTAGCACGAATTCCTTCAGAAAGCGTGTGCCCTTTCAGGCTTGGCACCACTGCTTCGGTTCCGAACAAAGCAGCAATCGTGACCCCTTCACAACTTTCTTGACTTACTAGTTGTGAGCCAGAAGTTGTTAGCGTTGCACTCCCTTGTTTCCTGTTTATATCTCGCTGTACAACACCTCGTGGATAGTTACCATAACCATTTTATCTGCTGGTCTCCTTTGTTGCTAGTAACATAGCACTCTGAGCTCATCTGTGTCACAACGGAGCATTCAGAAAGGGGAGGGGGGCAAAGGCAACGAGGACCCCATCCAACGAGGAGTGTGTGGCCCGATAAGTAGGCACAAGCTGACACGCGTACAACCACAAGACAACACGTGAAAGCAAACAAATTCGTGACATAGTCGCAGTATATTTTTTAAATAAATAACAAATGAATAAACCGAGAGTAGTGATGGGGAGCAGGATGGACTTTGTTGTACTTCCGGAGTTCAAAATCGGTTGGACTCAGCTGCTGAATTAGCTGCAATTGAGATCTTGTTGTGTATCAAATTCGAATTTCACAAGAACCCACTACTAGCGTAGCGGGAACAAGCATTGCGACATTCTAACCAAAGTGGTCTACCGGACATGTGAGACAACGAGAGGAGACGTGGAGCTACTTCTGTTGCGGGAACTAGTACCTGCCATTCCGTCTATATACGGGTTGTGCGCATCGCATCAAAGCGGATGCCTTGCTCGCTGCCCTCGTCGTCCGATACCTGTGGAGGAGGGTATTCTGCTTTGGGAGGACGTGGGGCGTACCGAGGAAGGGACTCCACAGGTCGGGAGATCATGAAGCCTTGGAACCAAATACATGTGATTAACGAGTGCGTTTCCCGAGTTATGAGCAACTTAGGACGAATCATACGTACCTTTGAGATTTGCAGCTTTCTCCCCCTGCCTTCCAAACCCGTAGCCACTGCCGAATCCTTCTGCGGGTAGGTGACTGCCAGTAATCGAGCTGGATTGGCTGCGGAAGGTTGCCCCCGTATTGTTCCTTGAAACTCTTGCATCCCCAGACTTTTCGTCTCGACTAAATATAGAACCAATGCTTGTCTCTAGTATCTTGAGCGACGATGGGTGGGGAACTTCCTGTATCGGACCTGGAAGCAACTCCTTCGCCCTGGCCTCTCGGAATGTTGTGAGGCTCCTTTCAACTTTGAGACTAGATCGGAAGACAAGCCCGAGGACGATATTGAGGCAACCGATCGCAAATAAGAACCATGCGCTGACCAGAGGGAAGGGTTGGACGTGATGGCTTAGAATGCTGGCAGAGGTTATCCACTGAAGGGCACCCAGTATGCCAACACCAAAGTCGGGCCCGAGGACTGGCAAAAAGTTGCGGAAGAATGGGTCCGGCCAACCGATCTCGCTCAGGAGGAGGACGACCGAAGTAAAGATGATGAATAGGCGATTGAGAACAGCCCAGAATGCACCTGCTGGTTCTGAGCCCCGATAATTTAATAGAGATAAACAAGATCTTTTACTGTAGTCACTTACGGTTTGGAACGGTGGAACCCTCAAAGTAGTCACATTCAAATGTTTCAGCATTTCCGCTTTCGTCCGTCAAGGTAAAGGAGGCCATATCGCCTCGATGAACGCTTTTGATATCTCTGATTGTGACCACCATTAGAAAGCTGCGCATAAAGTTCGATGAGCACGAGAAACTCACTGGACCATAACGAGGATATTGGACGCAAAGACAAGAACAAGGGCTACAACGGAGAGGGCGCGAATCGCATTGGTCCCGATGAAGACGTACGCGCGAAGGAACATGACTGGTAGGTGTCGCTTTGACGAAGTTAAGATGTGAAGGTAAAGTGAATCAAGAAACGAGTACGATGATCCCGTGGCCGGCACGATATTAAATCTGAAAAGTTATTGTGAGTTACTGAACGGATTAAGATAGGTCCTGAGCTCGAGGGAAGGTTAGAGGGGGCGAGGGGAGAAAGGAAAGGAAGGGAATGTAGTAGATAGAGACACGTCGAGTGAGAGCAATATAAGACTCGATAGTTGGGCTGTCGCAGCATTCTAACACGTTTTACAGATTGTCCTCACCTAGGGTCCAAACAAAGACCACTCCAGCTCCCCGATTGTTCCCCTCTTCGCTTTGTACTCTTAACACATCAACGCGTCGGCTAGGCTTACAGGTCGACACGGTCTTCAGTCTTGGACCCTATCTTCTCTGGAAAGGGCCGAATTCCCATAGCCTCTATTTTCACTCTACACGCTAGGGTACTCCCCGCAGTATTGTTGCACCGATTCCCACGCTTTTTTCCCACCTCTCGTTTTGTCCTTCCTCTACTCTGTATTACTGCGTTTCTCTTTTCTTTCTGTACCTATCTTGCTCTTTTTATGTTTTCTTTCTACTTCGCTCTTCTCTCCCCGTGTTCGCTGCTTTTCGTCTTGTGTTTGGTCCCAACTCTATTTTTACACGCGCTGCCCCTATTTGTTCCCTCTTGCTATCCACCCTGAATTACTATATTGTGTTCTTCTATCGAAAAGGGCTTGTAAACCAAGAAAAGTCGAGCCGTCCGCAGGCTATGGGAATACCGCGCACGCGGCGTTATCGATTATGTCTATGTATCTAGGGCACTTATTTTCACATTTGCTGTACTGATTCCCACGGCTTCTTAGGACATGGATCGCGAAGGGATCTGTTCGACAAGATCGGGCTTTCCACGTTCCCAACGTTCTCCTCCTCGGACCACGGCGTGTATAGAGTGAGGTGAATTGATATTCGGCTGGAAGTGCTCCTGCGACCGTTTATCTACAGCTCTGTTCTTGGATTGATTGCCAGATCTATGTAGCACCCATTTCCCTGCCTCACCTAAAACTGTGAGGACGTCAACGCCCACCGAGCCTGACAGCTGATAATCAGCTGTTGGCGAGGCCGGTATCGGCGCATTCACTGCTCAGAGAACATCGAGGTAACGCTCGCAATGGCTCGATGTGAGTTTGTTGTGGCTGAAGGCACGTATGGCTTACGTGAGCGATTTGTGTATGACGAAGTTCGTAACCACACTGATTACTCCACCCACCTGCAATCACCATCTCCCTGCCCTCTCGCTTCTGTCCTCCCCCTTCGCCAACACAACTGGTCGTAACACCAATACAGCTAATGGTACGTTCTCGCCCAAAACCTTGCATAGAGTGACTCCGCGTTCTGATTTTAATCTTGACCAACCATCTTTTTATGGCTGTTGCCCCTTGGGCTCAGACCGTTTATTACACCTTGACTTTCGCTCTTCTGGTGGCTGAAATGGGGACATTTGTTGCCATTCTCCTCCCAATGCCTTTCGCCGCACGCAAGAAGATATTCACGTTCCTCAGCACAAGTCCCATTGTGGCCAAGATTGCCTACGGTCTGAAAATCGCTTTCGTGTACGTAGCTCATAACCCAGACGTTCAAGCTCCACATTTTTCAAGCAGTTAACCACTCTCCTCTTTTAATGATCTCTCCTGTGCTGCATTCCTTCTTTCCTTATCTTTTATCCCCCCCCCCCCCACCACGCCAACCGCTTTTGCGGGTAATCAGATTCATAGCAGTTCTATTCGTTGGTAAGCCCTCAGGACTGCGGTACCTGAATTGTGGTTGAACTCTCGATTTAGATGCTTTGCAGAGAGTCTTAAGGGTAACCGCGGAGTCCGATTTAGCGAGGCAGACCGGTGTCCATGTGGGTAGTGCGGAGACGAGTCACGCAGCCAAGAAATTCTAGTAGGTCTTGGCTTGCTTCCCGGGAGATAGTGATTAACATTGAGGTCTCCCAGCGCTCAGCGCAACTTGTATCTTACAGCCTTCACCTTATTCCTTTCACCTCTCCTCACACGCACGTATTACATTCTCCTTGACTATATCCATACACAGGATGAGTACACAAAGCTAAAGGCAAGAGTACGTGTATTTCCTTCGCGGCTTGCCTTTAAACACATGCTGAACTGAGGATATTTAGCACGATGACCTGTCAAAAAAGACTACCGGCGGGTCTTCGGAGGCAGTGGCCGAGCTCCAGAAACAGTTGGACTCTAAAAATCGGGACTTGGGTGCGTTTGCTATTCCGTCACTTCTTTTCGCTCTCAGACGATCCTTACGCCTTATCACCGTTCAGAGGAGCTCCAAAGGCAACTCCCTGGGACAGATAAGAAGAGTGTATGACCTCCGCCCTCGGCGTTTCCTTTCTCGTATTTCGAAGATTTCACGCTAGAGCGGAACGAGTCTGTAAATAATTCAGCCTCTTCGGCTCTGGTATACACAGTTTTATGCCTGACACTATTGAGCATTGGTACGTGGTACCACAGTTTATGCTTCATCGGCGTCGTTGCGACCCAAAACATCGACCTGCTCCAATGAAAAAAAAAACGCCCCGTTGAAGCGAGCCCTTGCTTGGACTTCTGGACCTGTATTCACTTAGAAAGGAGCATCCGAGTACTGGTGTTGAGATGGTAGCGAGTTGACGCAAAGGATGTTCCTGGTTGTCCCCATCGCAATTATTTGTCATGGGGTGAGTGGAAGCCAACTCCGGTAAGACCGTAAACCTGTGCAATCAGCCGATGACTCTGATTTCAAGAAGCTACACACCGATTGGCGATCGACTCGGCAATTCTGCAATTACTCAACATCGCTGAGCTCTCGCACGCAAGCCTCCCGACCTGTGCGTTCTGTACGTCCGAAGCTATTGTTCCTTAACGCAGGCTTCTGCGTCGCTGAAGCACATTACAATTGGACAGCCTCTGAGACTTCAAATCCAAACATGGTCGGTTCTTCCACAGTCCGTAGCCGGGCTGATCGAGACTAACATGAAGACTACTTTCATATTATGATACATGACAATTGTCCTTAATATACCCGCACCGCAATTCGCGCCTGGACTCTTTCTTTGCGGTCCGCGCATGAAGAAAGACGCGGCCATTGCCCAGATCCGGAGCTTGACTGGAGTAAGGTTCGCCATGTATCGTTAGTATATAGATGCTCTAGGGTTGAATACTCGCCGAAGTCAACTGGACGCCATCAAACTGTTGGAAAGGCATAACTATCGGGTGGACGTTGCGGCCGACGCCTTTTTCGACGAACAACCTGTCTCTGAGACCCACCAGCACACGCCTTCGACTGATAAAATTACAGATCTATTCGAGAAGTACAAAGGTGGGCCGTTGTGGCTCTTACACGAATGAGGGTTGCTTGAATCATTTCGTCGACCTAGACGCCGACGAGGACGAAATCGGCGTGGATGGAACGATCAACTTCCTAAACGACCTAGGCTTAGGGTTAGAGGAGCCAGTCGTCCTGGCACTGGCATACGAGTTCAAGTCACCCGCTGTAGGTCGATGGCCAAAGTTAGGTTGGATTGAAGGTATGAAAGGAATACAGTGAGAGCATAATCCAGACGTCGGGTTTACCTTAGAACCAACTCACCAGGACATTTTTAGGTGCGAAACTCTTGAAGGACTCAAAGGTGCGGTGGAACGGTTGCGGGAGAAGTTGGGATCAGACCACGAGTACTTCCAAAAAGTGTACTTGTACACCTTTGGGTTTGGCTTGAGTACGGGCCAACGATCACTACGTACGTTATTTTCCTTCTCCCTGGTTTCGCCCCCATCGACTCATGGACGCTTCGTGTTACAGCTGTTGAGTCTGCCACCCAATTCTGGGCTATCATCCTCCCATTTGGTCTCGAGCATGGGGTGGTAGGGGGTCAAGGTCCAGTTGCCTGGAATGAACAAAACACAGAACTCTGGTTCGAGTATCTACGCGTCCGAAATGTGAAAGGAGTTAGCAAGGACACCTGGGGAATGGTAAAGTCTTGAGTGATTAACCGAATTGCTCTAGCTGACACAGTAGTAAACATAACCAGTTCCTCGACTTTATCAGCGGTGCTGATAGCAAATTTGAAAAACACGACACTGAAGGTTCGTCCTGATCGAAGGCTGTGGAGTTGACGCCAGCGGCATTCTGACACCCCAATCTGGAACAGGGTCGTGGCCTTCCTTGATCGACGAATTCGTCATCTATGCGAAGGAACAGCTTGCGAAAGCCTGAGCTCCCGCAACTTCCACCTGCGCCCCACCCGCGGGGCACTTATTCAGTTGTTTTCGAGTGTTTCCCTGCAGCCGGAAGTGAACAACGCTTTCACCTACCTCTTGGGAATTATAATGCATTGCACAATTCTCTCTTATTGCCTGCTTTGAAAAGGATGAGCAGCACTGGCACTCGCTTGAAGAACCTGTGGCACTTGATCCTCGAGATAGAACACCGTTCGCGAAGATCCAATCTACCACCCCCACCGTAGAACCGAGAATATCAAGCCAATAGCCTGGATTTCCTCACACGATAAAACGCCGAGAAAGCGATGTGTAGACAGCGCTAATAGAAACATTCGGGTCTCGGTCCAGGATAGAAGTGATTGTATGAGAAAGTCCCTCTACGGATAGCTTGTCTGCGGTGAGGCAATCGCAACAGCTTCTTCATCGCGGCCTGGGGATAAGATGGCAAACAAGAAGGTAAATGGCAAAGATAGGTCAGCATTGGCTCATCCACACGAAGGGGTGTTATTCCAGACATCTGTCCGTTTCCCCCTTTTTGGAGGGAAGGAGGGGTGTACCAGCCTTTTCGCCTCGAATCGTTGCCCCCAAAGACCTCTTCAAACCCAGAGAACGAACCGAAAAAAAGACCAACCTTCGTAGAACTTTTGCAAAAAGGTCTTCCTCTCCACGCTCTTATCCTTCAACAGCACTCCCAAGATATGAGATTCCTGAGCCCAAGCGTTCATAACTTCTTGGAAGTCCTGTCTCGACTTCTGGACCTGGACGTCGATCACCGCAGAGTCTTGCACGTATTTGTGGCGTTCGAATTCGGCGCGGATTCGCGAGCGGATGAGTGATGGGGGTACGGTTAGGCCGTGGATGGTGACTATCTCGGGAGCCTGGGTTGTTGTTCCCGTATGCACCGTGTGGGTTTGTGTGGCCGGGAGACGAGACGAGGCGGAGCGTGAATGCGAGTTGAGAATGTCCGCGGTTGGAATTGGAGTTGCATAGCAGGAAGAATTGGTGTACCAAGGAGCGGCGACGAGGCCGAGGTGAAAAATCAGTTTCGCTCTACTGGCAAGCGGGTAGGACGACGAATTCGTGGTAAAACACGGAACTCACGCAACGATACCAATCTCGGTACAACGAACGAGCTTTAGCTCGTGCCTCTTGGATGTTATGAGACATGGTCGCTTTTCTCGCTAACCTTGAAGGAATGGTCGACATTTTCGGGCTGCCTGCCGGGTCTACTGCTTTCTGGTGCTTGAAACGGTCCAAGTCGGGATGAGAAGGAAATGTGAAGTTGCTGATTAGTCAGCTCGAACCGTGGGAACCCTTCTGGCAAGGGGAGGACCGTGGCTCGTCATCCACCGACGCACCGCCTTTCTTTCACCGAATGGATAGCAGCAGTACATCTACTGCCACACCTACGCCACCACAATCTCCGCCATCGAAAATGCAGAAATGGAATAAAAATCGTCTACCAACTGTAAACGATGTTCGAAATAAAGTGTGTTGGATCTGTCGAGAAGACGAAGCATCCGAATTACCGCGGAGGAGGAGATGGGTTCATGCTTGTGGATGTTCATTGGTCGCTCATCAGAGTGTGAGTTTTGGGTGTTTCTTTTTTCTTTTGTACGAGGCTCGACTGAAGTTTTGCCGTCTTATCGGGTTTTGGTATGCCAGTGCCTTTTACTTTGGATGGCGATGCAACCTCAGGGACCGGATATGATGAAATGTCCTCAGTGTAAGACTTCGTTTGAGGTTACTTCGCCGAAGAACAGGACGTTGTCCATGTTAGAGTTTGTCCACAAGCAGGTTGCGAGAGGGGCGAGGTTTACGTCGGTTGTTTGTGCGTTTCTTTGCCAAGTAGCGGCCCATCCTTGGTCGCCGAATGCTGACATATGTTCTTCCCTCCCCGATCTCCTTCATCCCTTACTGAGTTCTCACTGGGAGCTTACTCGGATTGTCGACTTTCTACGGCTTACAGTCACTTCGATGGTTCGTCGGCCGGGACGTAGCGAACCTCATCATTGGAGGCGAACATCCACGCAACTGGAGGCTCGTCGCGTTCCTTCAGCTCCCTCTCATACCATTCTCCTTGCTCCTCAGCCACACTCGAGCCGCGTTCCTACCGGTCCTACCGTTCGTCCTCGCCGCTCCTTTACACCACCAACCTTCTCTGCCATACCCGGATATCATGTACCCCGGAAACCCCTTACCGGATATTTTGACCTGGCCACCCTCCCCACCGATATTGCTCGCGCTTTTCCCGATCGTTCGGCACTTTTACCGACAGGCGCATTCAAAGGTCGTGAAATGGCTCGTCAGGGACCACTTAGGCCCTCGCATGCCACCGGATTCACCCGTAGTGGCAGAAGGGGGCGGTCCTGTGGACGATTTTGGCCCCGCCGCGGCGGGGCCAGCGGCGCTCGACGAAAATGGCGAACCCATCGAATGGGGGTTTGAGCAAAATGTTCGAGAACTCGCAGCTCGGGAGTTGGATCGAAACGAGCCGATTACGGTGGACATGGACGTCATCGCTCGAACGTTTGTTGGGAATCTGATGCTGCCCCCTTTATCAGCGCTTCTAGGTGAAGCGTTGAGGAGGCTATCTGAGCATTCGGGGGTGCTGAGGTCGTTTTTGGGCGTGAGGGATGCGAATTCGTTCGTGGATGGTGGTGTGGTCGGGTTGAATCTGGATGGTGCGTTTATCCCAGCTGGACTGGCTTCGATGATGAAGATTGGGCTGGGCGTGAGGAGGAAGGCGTATGCTGATTTTGATCCTGTGTGGTGAGTGGACCTTTGGTTGTGTTGAGTGCTGCGCTCTTACTGACACTGGTTTGCTAGGTGGAGGAATGCTGTTGGACTTTCGGTCTTCATCGTTGCGCGCGATGCGATTAGTTTATGGAGAAAGTATCTTACGGGTGTGTCCTTTCTTATTCGATCGTTTTTACATCTCGTCTAAACCCCCGTTGACAGTGAACAACGACAAGCGGCGCATCATTGCCAATAAACCATTCGTCAACGTGGACTACGACGAGCTGGACCTTATCATCGACTAGACGTTTCTCCCTCAAGGATACCGCCTGATATCACCTTCGCTCTTTACTTCGCTTTCGGGCGTTCTTCTAAGTTCATTCGTGGCTTCCTGGTGCCAGTACCTTCCTTCCAGCCGACTGCGTACGATCCTCGACTGTCACCCTAACCCCTCTAACTTACTTTCGCATGTACTTTACCCCGCTCATTGCTCCGTCCTGGCTTAATTTGCAAAAACTGTCACTGTGAAGGAGGATGTGTATGGCCTCGGGTCTCCGCCGAGGCTGAGCTGCGGACTTTGCAAATGCCCAACGTCCTCACCTCACCTGCTAACGACGCGTTATACACGCATGTGAAGTCTAGGTGCCTCCCAACCGCATTATCCTTTTTTGAGCCTTGGGTAGATACGTCTCGACCAATCCGCAGCACGCTAAAGAATATTGGAAATTAGATTATGCGATAAAGAACCAGTCGGATAATTAACACGTCGGCTCGCCTGTTCAGAAACAATGAGATATCGTCGGGACCCCCCGCCCGTTGCCATTCACTGTAAGCATCCTCGCCGAACAAAAGAGCCGGCGGTTGCGATATGTAGATGGCTGAGTGGTGGGGTGGTGCTGCGGAGATCGTCGGGTGGGTTCTTAAATGGGATAAAGTGCGCCAGGGAGGGCCCAGGTTAAATTGCTCGACCGTGGAACCTCGCAAACACGAGGCTCACACACGTCTTCACTCCTTCCTTTGCCTCACCTCCCCTCTCTCTTCATTCTTTTTTTATCTCATACAACCATATCAGACGATTTAGCAAGGGGACGAGCCTCTCTCTTGACGGGAAACGCTCAGTCTGAACTTGTATATTCGTCCAAGCTTGTGAGTCCGAACGATGCGAACGACGGTTTCCGGGATAAGCTGACGTGCCGCGGCTCGTTGTTCTTTGATCCTAGCTATTCACTTCACTTTTTCTCTCTCGTTTTTCACTCTCCGGTTGAAGCGCACCACTTGGAGGGTCGATCTCAACCGTCTATCAAAGTCAACTTGACGTTGACCAAACGCAATCGTATAACGAACAAGATCCATCATACATATCTCGCGATTCGAAATCCCGTGAAATGTCCGCAAACGCTACAAACACAAACACCACCGCCGCCTCTAGTCCTTCCGCCGCTGCGGGAGGTACCCCGCCTCCCCCATCGCTCCTCGCCGCCAACCCCGAATCCGTCGTCGCCCTATTTGGCCTCACGCTCCTCTTCGTCATTGTCTTCTTCGCCGTCCTCACTCTACCCCGTTTCCTCGCGCTGCTCCATCACCAAAGCGGGAAAGCCTTCTTCCGCGAAGGATGGCTGCTCAAGCCGAAGAAATCGGCCACCGCTCGAGCGAAGGATGCGATTCGGAGGAGCTTGTTCTTGCCTCCTGCCCAGCCTACGAGAAAGCCGACGTTGCGGAGGGGTTTCGTGACGACCACCGCGCCGTTTGCGAATGACATCGAGGACAGCGACGAGGGTCATGGCCGTGTGGGACAACGAGGACCGATGTCGATGGCAGAGGAAGAAGCGAGGTATCCAGCCCACCTCCGCACGCTTGTGCGACACCACCGCGACGTTCGGTCCATGGGCGCACCAGCCCACGTTCCGTCCTGGTCCACCCTCTTGCACTCTTTGCCCTTCGCACCATGGTTCGGTCGCCCGTTCTTTCCTAACCACGTGAACAACTTGTCCAACGGCCAGGCTTGCATGTACCTCGTTTACGCCGTGGGCTTCCTCATCGTGGCGTTTATCATGACCTCGGGCACGGACAACCTCAAGCGGACTGGGTGGCTTGTCGTCGTTCAAACTCCGTTGGTGGTTAGCTTGGGCTCGAAGAATAGCTTGGTTGGGTTCGCGTTGGGGAGGGGATACGAAAAGGTGCGCGATGCATGCCTATGCCCAGCTCCCCTTTGACGACGACGCTCACATTCCCCCTTTCGTATTTAGATCAACTTCTTCCACCGCTGGATGGGTCAACTCATGTTTATCTCCGCCATCTTCCACGTTATCGGCTACATTGTCCTCTGGCTCAAAAAGAACATCGAGGCTCGCCAATCCGCAATGCACGTTGAGGCGTGGGCTGCGTTCGCTGGGTTCTCCATGATCGCCGTGTTTAGCTTGCCAGTCTTTAGGCGGTCCAGCTACCGGTTGTTCCTTAACGCCCATTGGATTGGGTATTTGACCTACCTTATTGCGGTGAGCCTCTCTCCACGATTGGTCGAGTGACGGGTACTGAAGTCCGTTCTTTACTTAGATCTGCTTCCACGTCGAACAAGCTCTCTACTGGTCTCTCGCAACGTTCTTCATCCTCGGCCTCGACTATATCTGCCGTCTCGTCAAATCCCACTACACCACTGTCACGCTCACGCCTCTCCCGGACCTGCGCGCCACGAGAATCGAGGTCCCCCATCTCACGCGCGGCTGGAAAGCAGGTCAACACGTCCGACTGCGCGCGTTCTCTTTCAAGTTGGGCGTGTTCGGGTTCGCGGAAGCGCATCCGTTTACCATTGCGAGCGTGTCCGAGACGAGCAACGGCCAAGGCGTCATATTGTACGTCAAGAGCGCGGGGGATTGGACCAAGAAGCTGTACGAGGCGGCGTCGTCGAACGAATCCGGATTGGAAAAAGGAGGGATGTACTTGAATTCAAATTCGAGTTTAGCTAGTCTCGAGACGTTGGGTCGGGAAGAGCTGGAAAAGGGCAAAGTACCCGCTTTCGACCGGTACGCCGCTGGTGCGAAAGGGATAGGCGTCTTTGCGACTGCTGCCGCGACGTCGACTCGCACTCTTGTTGGATTCGGGTCTGGAACGACGATGAAGATGGTGGTGGAGGGACCTTATGGTGGGCCGTGCGGACACATGATGCGGTCCAGCTTTACGTCGAGTTTTATCGTTGTTGGTGGAAGTGGGATTACGTATGGCCTGAGCGTCGTGGAGGAGTTGATTAGGGATGTGGAGAAGTTGCAGAGTCGGATGAGGTTGATTGGGTTGTGTTGGGTCGTTACGGATCCTGGTGAGTCCTTCACTTTCCAGGCCGCTCCAAACTCGAACTTAGTGACTGATGGTACTACCTACACATAGCATGTCTTATCCCGCTCCTCCCAGTTCTCACTTCCCTCCTTAACCGAGTTTCCTACATCCCAACCCTCAAACTCTCCCTAACCGTTCACTACACGCGCGCCGTTTCTCCCGCATTTTCCGCGAAACTCAAGACCCTTCCAGGAGGCGGCCTGCCTAAAAACATCCAGATCGAAGCTGGCAGACCGGATTTCAAGCAAGTCGTGGAAGATTTTGTGAAATGGAAGACGGATCGATTGGCCAGGGGGAGTGGAGGATTAAGCGGTGTTCTTGTAGGTGTGTGCGGTCCTGGCGGGTTGGGGCAGAGCGTGAGGGAGGCCGTGGACGCGGTCGATGATGAGACGAGGAAGAGCGTTGGGGGTGTTGAGATCGAGGAAGAGTGAGTGCCAATGTGTCTCTCGGTGTGGATTGTTCCTGCGTTTGGTTTGGGATCGGGGGAAGGGTGATGGAAGGAGAAGCAAGGTTGTCCACTTATCCTGCTTCCGAGGTTAATTGCTTCCCTCGAGGATAACCTTTCTCTCCTCGCCCCTTCGTGGACGCCTGAGGCCCATTTACCGATGGCCAACTTTCCACTTGGAAGTGGCTGAAGATGGAAGGGGCCCGGTCACCTTCCTTTTTTGGTGCTGTTCCCGACACCCCGATTCCCGCCTAACCTCTTGCCTCGCTGACTCTGACACCGCTTTCTTCTTGTTCCTGCCAGAACGTTCGGTTGGTGAAGCGAAGACACGTTTTTTACACGACAAGCGCACAAGCAGCAGCGCTCTGTGGGAGAAGCTGCTTGTTCGGATGACCTCATTTTTTCTTTCCCCTGAGGGCGGTGCAATTTTTCACTGCTCTGGAAGTATGTTGTGTACATATGCACGCAGCTCATGCCCTCTGTGAGAGGTATTCTTTCTTTTATTCTTTGTATTTCTTTTTTCTTTTGGTTGTAGAGCGAGGATCAGTGATCTCTCCGCGTTGTATCATTATATACTTTTAGCTAGTCACACTCCCTTTGAAAAATAAACACACCCCAGTATATTTGCACTTGTTTTTTAGGGTGGAGGGAAGCCCCGCAGTCGGACCTTTTACACCTCCGAAAGGGCCGTGACATCCGACTGTCTGAACCCTGAGAAGTTGGGAGCGTGTGTTTGGTGACCTCAGTTCGACTTTCTCCCCACGAGTTCAACCCTGCCCCGAACTTGCTTCCACAATTCGCGTCGCCGGGTCGGTGCCCAAGACTGGCTTAGACCCCTCCGTTTGCCATTTCCAATAGGCAAAAGCAGGAATAGCCGAGAATGACTGAACAAGGGTCGGCTACTGGCCGATGACCGTGAACCCGCGCACTTCTTTCTAATCTGTCGCTTGCTTGGGTTCTAGAAAAAAAACCCGAAAGCCGGAACGTTCGTCGCTCTCTCTCTATGCAATGTGAGTCGTGTGTGGCTTTTCGGGATGATGAGAAAATAATGCGGGTATTCCAGAATACCGGGGCACGAGCTGCGACGTAGAAGATGGGTTTGTTGTGTCGACCGGCGGCTCCACTGCCTTTCCGCGCTAAAAGCCGCTCTATGTTCCTCCAAGAGTTTACTCCCCATAATGCTCTGCAACAACCCTTTATATACCATCACATCACCGCAACTCTGATGAGATCTTCCCCCCATCTCCTTGTATACCCCCAACCCAGATCCCATCCCACTCTCTCTCACTTCCTCTGTGTGCTACTACTTTACGACCCTTGCTTCAAATAGTTCACGAATATTCTTACTACATCCAACAAACGAAGACGACTAAAAACAAGGAAAACAGCGGCTATTGGTTGAATGGGTTACGACATCCCTTTGGATGTCGCGAACCTCCTCGGTTTTGCCCTTGCCATGTTCCTCTACGGTGAGCGCAGCACATTAGGGAAATTTGGGACGACGTCACCATTGACCACGAGCTTTTTTCAGGGGGGTACTGCATCGTGTTCGCGATCACGATTCGGTGCTTGGCCCTGAGAACGCGGAAAGGAAGGAGTAAAGTGGTGTTCTCCACCATGCTGGGCCTGTTCCTCACGACTACCACGACCATTGGTGAGTTGCCGGCAGCTTTTTAAGTTTTTCTTTTTTTACGTCCTCTGTTGACCACGCTCCCACTGACGCTATCCTTCCCACTACATCCTGTTCAGTCCTGTGTACAATCGACAACTACAATGGTTGGATCAAGAGGAGGAATGATGGTCCTAGAGGGACACTGGCCTACTTCAGCGATCCCAGGAATGCGATTAGGGTCACTCGAGAGTGAGTGTCGGATCGGCGCTAGCGCGCCCTTCCTAAGAGAATCGCGAGACTGATATATCTCGTATTTCGACTAGCTTGCTCCTCCTCTGCGCTGTAGGTCCTTTCTCCGTTCTCGGCATCGGTGTCCTCTCAATCAGCGCCTCCGCTCACCCGATATTCCCCTTCCTTTACGTAGGCTCTTATGGCAGACGGGCTCATCTGCTGGCGCCTCTTGGTCATCTGGGCACACAACTATTGGGTGTTGATCTTCCCGGTCTTACTCCTTGTTGCTGAAGCTGGTACGTTGGAGCTTTACCTCTAGGAGCATCAAGTTGCACCCCCTTGCTCACCCTTTTCCTTCCCCTATTCAACAAAATAGTCATCGGCATTCTCCTAGTCGCCTTCGAATACAACGAAATCGTATCCCCCTCAGATGGTCGCTTTCAAGCCTTTTTCAAATTCGGTCCCATCTTCGTCTGTGTCTGCTCAGCTACAGTGAATATCGCCGTCACGTCTCTTATATCCGGACGACTTTGGTACGCGCAACAGACTACCCCCCAGCACTTTACCTTGAGGCTGCTACTGACTGAACGGATCTCTTTTGCGCAGGTTGATCCAACGTCGAGTGGAAGGATTGGCAGACAAGGACACGTACAACCGCATTATCCGAGTCCTCATCGAGAGCGGTGCGATCTATACGGCAACGATCTTTGTGTTCTTCGTCTTTGTGGTGGCTGGTCTCGTGAGTCCCTCCTTTTGTCGACGAAGCGTTGGTGATGTGGTGCTGACAGAGCTCTCCCCTAACCAGCCCGGTGCATATCGATTCGTTGATTACCTGGTCACTGTCGCTGTTGCAATTGCCCCTACCCTTATCGTGCTTCAGGTAAGCTCCTTGGTAGCCTGTACGCCTGTCGTTGAACTGCAGACTGACCTTGCCTTGGGGGGTTCACTTTACTTGTAGCTCAACTACAGCCGCAAACCCGATGGAAACGATGACGGCTTACACAGCACCACGATCGAATTCCATACTCCTTCTGTCCGTGGCGATGATTACGACGACGACCGTTCTTCATACCGAGTTTCCTCCATCTTCGATGTCCAGTTCACCGATTTGCCATCGTCTCCTGCGACCAGTCGGTTCCGCGACCGCAGGAGGTTGAGCTTACGATCCCCTCCCTCTCGCGGTGGAGGAGGGTCCACGCCCAGCTTGACTGCAGCCTCGACTACGAGTCCGCGAACCGCTACTGGACCCCGATTTCATTTGGAACAACCTTCAAATTCGTCGTTGCGCACGACTTCGAACCTCCTTAGGCCAAGCAAGTCCAGGTTGAGGAAAGACTCAAGTTCACAGTGGAGCACGAACATCCCGTTGACTCCCTTGAGGACGTCCACGTCGATCCCGAGGATGCCTTCGGCTGCGCATGTTGGTTCCGGGGGGATGGGGAGCGAGGTGTCGTTGTCTCCGACTACGGTGGATTATTATTATCACCAACCGCCAGCAACTGCAGGAGGATCGTCGGGAGACAGGCCGTGGGTGTCTCATGCGGAACAATTGGCGAGTGGGGAGCATTGGACTTTGGGATTGGAAGGACCGAGGTTGCAGTCGAGTCCAGAGTTCCCTCCACTTCCGCCGCCGCCGTCTGGGGCGACGACAGAACAGCAAGCCGCTCCGAGGGGGTTCAGGCCGCATGATCTGAGGGTGTCGACAGTGGAGGAAGGAAGTAGGGAGGGTAGCGGTGCGTCTGGGGAGAATGGAGGGATTACGATGTCGCCTGTTCTTGCCAACGTCGGCATCAACTTGAACGACGATGGTCCCGGACCTGCCCCGGAGCCAGAAGAAGAGCGCCTCCCACCTCTACCAAGTCCTCTCTCCCCTCGACCTTCCATGAGCCCCATTTTGCGTCCGTCCGTTGCTCTCTCAAGACCTTCGATATCCTCGCTACGGGAAGGTGGCGCTGGCGCTGGGATCGGTGCTGGAAGGGCTCGAACGCTGTCGTCACCCGTAGCTGAAGCTCGTCCGTCACGTTCATCGCCGCTCGGAGTGGAAGGGAGGCCGTCCCTGTCGTCGTTGGCTGAAGCTGGCAGGCCGTCCATGTCTCGACCTTCCACGTCGTCTTTGAGGGATACCTACACTGCTCCTGCACCTGCCCCTCGCCCTCCAGCTCCCGGAAGGAGACGACAGCAGGCTCTGAGAGAACGTCGTTCGGATTTGGAAGACACCCGACCAAGGATGTGGAAGTAAATGTTGGTAGGTAAGTGAGGGTTCTTCCCGAGTTTCTACTTCTTTAGGGTTACGCATGTCTTTCGTTTATTCATTCTCTCTTCGTGTTGTTTTCCTCGCATTCATCTTTTCATATCTCCATCTCCCCTCCCAGCTCTCATCTGTGTTTTTTCTCTCCTTCCAATCTGTTATTGCTTCATCTTTCTTGTTTTCGCATTGCACACATTCGGATCTGGCTATACTGCATCTTTTCCCATTTCAAACTCTCGCTCTTTTTCCTCTCCTCGCGTTGCCTGTTACACTCTCCCCCAATCGATTCTGTTGCTGTACTATCACTCCGCGTCCATTCGTTTCTTTTATTTCGTCCTGCAGATACCCTCCCTCTCTGTCGTTCTTTATTGTAGGATATTATTGCATCGGAACTGCGTATGTACAAGTAAAAAAGCAGTTGAACGACTGCTGGTGATCCGGCATGGTCGTCCACCGATCGGGCACCCTCCGCCGCCGCCGGGTTCCTAACCCGAGGTATTCTCGCCGAAGTAGATCGACGAAATGGACGTGTCATTTGACTCCTAAGCCTGTCGATCGGCGAGGGACCCGCCGTCGATGGTCCGAGCGTCGGAGGGAAGACCAAAGGCGATCGGAACTCGACAGTCTTTGTTCTGACTGAGCACAAAACGATCGGATGATCATCGGTACCGAAAGCCTGAACAAAGGATGATCGAGCGCGATCAGCTTTGTGTGTCGATCGTCCGAGCGTTAGGAGGGGATGCCACCGATGGCGGGATGTACATCTCGGGACCGGAAGTAGACAACAAAACGAGAACAAGATTGAGTTCATATGGGTCATGTGTATGTGAGTCTATCAGTTGGAGCATATCATCAATATTGTGTTAGTGAGTCGTGGATGGGCGGCGAAAGGTCTAAAGCTTAGGAGAACCGAAAACAGTCATAGCGAAGGACTGCTCAACCAAAACAAAGCGAAAAAATGAGAGAGCACCCCGGGGGGTTCGTTTTGCCGGAAGTGGTGCTTGGGCGAGATAAGGTATGTTGATTGTAAGTCACTCCCCCAAACTCCAAGAAGGGTTGGGGATGTCAAAGCGCCACCTTCACTTGGTGGTTGTGAATGAGTTTCCGGAAAAGAGGGCACGAGCTGGCAGACTACAATGTTCAAGCAGCGTGTCCAAGAGATGTATCTCAGTGAAGGAGTCCGCTGGTCTTGAGGTAGCGGGGCTAGCGCTCGGTCGGGCGCGCTCCCGACGTCGCTGCGTGTCGGTATTGCGGTGTTTAGCGCATGCAGGCGAGCGCGCGCTCGGGCCCCTTACGAACTAGTGTCCACTCAAGCCACCGAAAATGTATACCCCTGACGTCTGCTGGGTCCTCCGGGGGCACGTTGTGGGAAGATGATGAAGGGAGCCTTGGCTCACGGCGAGGCAGTGCCCACACCCTCTCCCATGCTTTACCTCGTGCCCTCCCAGCAACGAAAGCCAGAAGTCGAACGAGATTGGTGATGGAGTGGTGAGCTGCAATATTTGCAGGGGATGAAACTATAATTGACAGCGTCGTAATGCAGCCAGTCGTGTCGTGGGGAGCAAAGTCGGCTTCGTGGACCGAGAATCGCTGTGATATTACCGGCAACGTCCGTTAGAAGACCGATTGCACACGATGCGCGCTAATGTCCAGCAATTATAGACCTTGGCGTCTAGGACAGTTTGATTTGCTTCCAGTGCTGCAAGATGGGAGCGTTGAAAATGGTCGGACTTATTTGAGGTTGGGAAGCCCAGGCGATTTTCGTCGACGGGGAAGCCAGGCTCCACGGTAAGCTTCAAGTTATCTCTAGCTCTGTACTATTGCGTTATACGAGGCAGCGGGCCGCTGGGATATTATGCCCTGCAAGTTGAGACACCTTTGGAGCAGCTCCTCAGACAGGATGAAGATTATGCGTCATAATATCTAGTAGCGAGCGTACATGATTACACGGCAAGGGCTTTCGGTACACACTACGAAGAGAACCATTGCCGCTGGAGCTCGCGGTTTTTAGCCAAGGGCCTCGTCATCAACACCGCCACTAGCAGCACTGCAAGCGTCGTGACCAACTGTGACCGACTGAAATCCTCGCTGAGAAGGTCGAATGTCGCCGAGGGTGCAACCGTAGTAGCGAACAAGTCTCGCCCGTACGCAAAGACCAACGAGGTCGACTCCAGCTGAGACGACGTCGTTAGAATGCCTTCGACTTCGGACACCTGCATGAATAATACATTTAGACCTCGAAATGGTGCACATGATCAATTAGTGCTGACCGGCCAAATCTGAGAAATGGTAAGGCGAGGTTCATCTTGAACAACGCTTACTGACGGGCCGTCTGCCGAAGAGCCCTTAATAGCTTGTGGAGTGGCGCCGAGAGTTTGGAGGAAACGATTTGGCAACGCAAGGATCTGATCCTTGTCCGTGGCCGCTGTGAGGATCGGGAGAGGGGGTGTGAGCGTGGTCGGCGTCGCAAAGCGGCCGAGGAAGTTAATTACCGATCAGGTCTTGCAAAGCAATTCCAAACTTGGTGAATGTAGTGGCTAAGAATTTGGGCTGGAATCCGACAGCAAAGGTGCGCTGTTGAATTTGTGGTTGGGAGTTTGTACTAAAGACGGACGCTTCAGTTGCTACTCGACATGAGATGGGGCAGCGAGTTCTTACCTAGGGTTGCTTCCACCTGACAGGTCTACTGTAGTAATCCGGAAACCTTTTGCCGAGTCGCTAGAAGCTATGGTGTCTTGGTGCGAATACACGAAAGCATCGCCAATGAAAACTCCGTTCACCTCTTCGCAACGTCCGGCACCCAATTCGGCACGATATATCAGAGTCCCTTGCGTTCCGTCGACGACTCGAACAGCGCAGTTGGTCAAGCCAGTCGAGCGTTTTGTCGAACTGATGATTCCAACAAGGTTTCGGTTGCTGGAGGTGAGTGTTTCGTTGCCGGCGCCGGTGGGGATGATGATTGGGTATCGACTCCTGGGCTTGACGATTTCGTGTATGACCTCATCCTGACCAAAGGAAATAGACCACGTCTGTCTGGCGGAGAGTTGGCTTGACGATTCAACCCGACCCGATTCGTGCAGCTTGTATCCTGCCACCTGGGATGCAGTAATCGAAGGGAGAACGAATGTCATCTGCGAGGCCGAGTTGAGCTTCTGCTGGGATGCAGCCGGTGGGTAGGAGTGAATCTAAGGAGCAACATGATTAGATATGTGTAAGGGATGGACTCGGAATGCTCACATTGTGATGGTCGTCAATCATGATTAAGTGGGAAGGGTGATTTCCGACTATGGCTACATCGATAACGCTTCGAGGGAACTGGTACTGGGGTGAGGCGAACCCCCTGCTCTTGATGCTCCCAAGCGATGCTCCAGTCAAAGGGCTAAGATGGAAAACAAGGCTTGATCCGTCGGTCTGGAAGAAAGGAGTCAGAATTATGGGTTAGCCGTTAGGCCAGAGGCATGCATACCGGTGCGTTAGCGATAAGGAACAACTCTGAAGTAAAGCCTGCCGTCTCAGTATCCGTGGCAAGAAGACGCATGTCCGAATTCAAGGGCTGGCCGGAAACGTCGCTGATGCTTAGCAGTTGACCCCAAACAACATCTCCCGTTGTCGAATCCAAAGCGAGGACCTTGCCAAACGTGGTTGCGGCGACAATAAGGTGTCGGAAACCGAATCGTTCGTCTAGTGTTGTGGAATTCCCCGCTGCAGACGAGGGATAGACGGATCGGATGACTTTGCTGAGCCCGACTACTGCGTTGAGAGGGGAGCGCTAAAATGGCGAGGAATCAGTAATTTTCACCAAAGGGCAATAAGCCAGCCAACGTACTGCTAGCTCTCCAAGTTGAGATGAGAAGCGGGCCATCGGATTTGCCACAACTGCGTTCTGGCCACGGAGATGGGGTAGCTTGACGTAGACTGCGGACGCAATATGAGCCAAGGCTTCCTCGCGAAGCCAAAGTTTGCGCTCTCGTTGCCACGCCTGGAAGGAGCCCGTTGACGTTGTAATCACGAATCGGGGGACGAATTCCGTGTCCTTGACGCTTGCCACGTCCATCGCGGTCTGAAGAGCAGTATTAGGGCCGGCGAATAAAGTGGAAAAGGTTAGGAACCCACGTGAAGCACCACGCCGTGCTGGACGGTGTCGAATGAGTAATAAAAGCCCCTGATGACATTTTGGTGAGGGACATATAGCTCCATGCTACACGACTACGATGTTGAAATTAAGCGATTAATCAACAGCAGACATCGAGGTTGTTCTTACCTTGAAATAATTTGACCAGAAAGTTCGGCTCACGTATGGCCGGCCCTGCTTGTCAAAGCCGCCAGTAAAGACAGAGGGCGCACGAGACGGTGCGCTCGCCTACAAGGGAGAATGCGAGCTCGGTTCACAACACATCATATCCACCGGATTCTCCTACTTACAGAGTCACTGAAGGTCCAGTCGGTCTTAATCCACTGCGAGTCCTCCGCATCCAACCGCAGGATAGCGGACGAGCCATCCGGTTTGAGGGCGACGAAGATTCCGAAGGAGCCCAACCTAAGGTCGACAACCTTGTTGTATTCGCTCAACATTTGAGGCGAGCGCCCGTCCTTGAGATCCGAGAGGCGAATAAATCTTGCCCCATCTCGTTGGGCCCACACAAGAGTTGCCTCGTTTGCAAGTGGATTTCCCACCAAAATAGCGTCGGAAGATGGATCCAAAATATTTGAAGGCAGAGCATGAGTAGAGACTTGCTCTCCGGAGCTCGAATCGATAGCTGTGATGTAGATTTTGTACGAGTCGGTGGATTCCACGAAGTTGACAAGGAAGACGGTGGTTGGGGTGGCGATCATCTTCGATAGAGGGGTAAGAGGACTAACACACAGCGTAAGGTGAGAATAAGATATGGGAGACAGAGTAACACGTACGCATTGTCTACTGGGGTCCATGTCCATTTGTTAGCGCCGGTCAAGCCATTCAATCGGTGAACGCCGCCAGTGTTTGAGCTGACGAAAACGTCTGGCGTCCCGTCCGTGGCAAAAACGATACAAGATCCAATGCACCGGAATTCAGATTGACGGTCCAAATCAGGTGCTTGCAGTTGCGTTTCCCAAATGATGTTTCCGGTTTTCACCTCGAGGAGGCGCACGTTTTGAACATCATAGCCCGAGAGGGCCATAATCCCTGCAAAGGAATTAGTCAATAAAGGGAACATATCACGGTGTAGAGATGTTCGTACCGTCATGATTTGCCCGGAACTCTTCCAAGAAATCATCGCCGCCCAAAATATGCCTCCAAACTACGGCCGGCTGTCAGTGAGTGGTTCGATAAGGACGTCCAAAAATAGCGAGTACTCACCAACCGAGCCACCAACAGGATCTAAGGCAGCCAGGATGTTGCGAGTGGTACTCGTCAACAGGTAACCCAGTACTTTCCCATCACGAAGTGGAAGGTGATGAAGAATTGGGCTGGAGGCTGTCGAGTCGGTTCTTGGGACTCCAATCAAAGATTTGTGCCAGGTGGCAAGTTTTGTGCTAACGGAGGATGAACTGCAAGAAACGAGTGTGGCTAGCCATATTGTTAAGATGAGAGAAAAGTGTGTTGTGGGGCTGAGAAAGCGGCGCATCGTGGTCCGCTGTCGTTGGTCGACTGTGGACAAACAGTTGTGGACAAACAGTAATTGCAACCATTCTCACAGAACCCCGGCCACCGGTGACTTCTCCGACACAAACTTATGGCTGACCGTGTAAGCATCTGCTCTCTCGATTACAAGATTGACTTGCTAAAATTTTTGGAATAGGGTCGTGGATCCCGAGGCGGATCTTCTCGAGGAAGAGGGAGAGGTGGTTCGAGCGGTCCTCCTGGTGGTGAAAAGCAAAGGAAGGAGGCTATTCTCGACCTAGCAAAATACGTCGATCAACGCATCAGAGTCAAGTTTACTGGTGGAAGAGAAGGTATGCCCATGGATAACCCGCGGTTAATGGAGGCTGAAATTCCTCTTTCTCAGTGACAGGGGTCCTTAAAGGCTACGATCAATTACTGAACCTCGTTCTGGACGAGGTTGAGGAGATTCTGCAGGGTCAGTTATGTCACGATACCTTAAACGCTAGGTCTGACTCCGGGCTTTGTCAGATACGGTCGATCAGCGGCGTCGGGTGGGGTTGGCGGTCTTGCGAGGTCCCCAAATCACCATTCTCAGCCCGGTGGATGGATCCGAGGAGATAGAAAATCCCTTCGCCTCTGAAGGTTAGAAACGTGCTGCGGCTGTCCCTCGAGAATCCTTGTCACGAGCAGCAGATGTATGGCACCGCCGTAGAATTGAAAACATAGTGAAACGCCTCTGCGAGACGAGTGGGTGCTCGCGCTTCCAAGCGCCCGATCTAACTTTTATACCAGCATGATATCCAAGAGGGTTCTTATCTAGTATCAATAAGTGTATTAAAGGTTCCAGAATTGAGCCCGTTGGCTGGTGCCCGTTCTTTCCGAGTCTGCTCTTTGGTGGTACACTCGACGAAGTCGGTCCGAGTGGCTAAATCTCTCGAATGCAAAGACACAGTACTACCGTCGTGCCGCAATGGAATCAGGAAGGGCCAGAAGTTCTGGATAGTGACTTCATCGCAGTGCTCGCATTATGGAAGAGGTTTCGGAGCGTTCTACACGATGTGTACCCAGGACGAACACGCAGTTTCGCCGTTGTCACCATTTCTACGCGATTGCGGGTCTTGTATTAGGAAAGCGGAAGACACTGAAAACGTCGATATGAGAAGGTTGTGGCACATTCGACTCTGAACCCTGAGACAAATTGGTTGGGACGCGTCAGTCGAGGTGGTGATTCAGACGCCGCCCTCAGAATTTACGCGTCATCGTCTATATTGCTACTTTGAACCACCACCGACGACTGCTAGCCTCGATTCGCGACCGAGGACCTCTCGACATGAAAGTATCCATCAAACACTCCGGGAAAGTCTATGAAGACCTCGAGCTCGACCCAACCAAGCCGGGTTCGGCGTTTAAACAAACCATCTACGAAAAGACGGGCGTGCCGACAGAGCGAATGAAGGTCATGATCAAAGGTTAGGGGTTCAACACCGCAGACACGGCCTAAGATTGGTGCTTATGGCTTGCCTCTTCCAGGTGGCATGCTGAAAGACGACACAGATTGGAGCAAAGTCGGCCCAAAAGAGGTTAGAGGGCGAGAAGCGCAACATGCATATACATTCGCCTGACGCTGTCATTCCATCTTTAGGGTCAAGTATTCACTGTGATTGGTGCAGCTGGCGAGCTCCCAAAGCCACCGTCGACCCCAGTTACTTTCCTTGAAGGTGAGCTTGCTCAAGACACTTAGAACGACGAAGTGCTGAACGCCCTGCTTGCTCAGACATGGACGACAGGGAGCTTGCGAATGCTGTAAGTATAATTCCCTCCTCGCTATCTGGTGTCGATATTCTAACTTTGCCGTCGTTCCACAGCTGAATGTGCCCGTTGGTTTACAAAAGTAGGCAATGCTCAGATGTCTCGCAACGAAGCACTAACTATCAAGCCATTCAGCCTCGGTAACACATGCTACATGAATGCTACCGTGCAAGCCCTTCGCAGCATCCCAGAATTGCAAACCGCTCTATCAACATACGCTCCGTCGTCAGCCCAGCCCAGCCAACTCTCTCAGAACGCGGAAGCGTCACTCACCACTGCGTTAGGCGAGTTCCGACTTTCCGAGACAGACATAGCAGAGCGAGATCCGCTAATGCTTCTTCGTTCTAATAGGCACGCTCTACCAAGGAATGTCCAAAACAACAGAACCTTTCCCTCCACTTCTCTTCCTCCAAATCCTCCGCCAAGTGAACCCTCAATTCGCCGAACGCGGCCGTGCTGGAGGATTTGCTCAACAAGATGCTGACGAATGCTGGAGTCAAATTATTACGAGTATGAGCAATGCTGGATTGGGACGGGATGAGGGTGGTTGGACGGATCGGTACATGGCAGGCGAGATGGAGACGACGTGCGTTACATCTTCCTCGATCCAGTCCCCGAACGCTTACAGAACTACTTTTTATTTTGGTTTCAGTCTGAAGTGTGATGAAGCACCCGACGAGCCTCCAACAACGACGCGGGAGAAGATCCTCAAGCTCCAATGTAACATCTCCTCCAGTACAAACTACATGCATGCAGGAATCATGGAGGTAAGCTTGACTGATTAGCTTATATATAACGCGGAACTGACGCCGAGGGTTGGCCTCCCAACTCAGAGCTTAGATCAGAAGATCACGAAGAACTCACCTAGTCTTGGACGTGAAGCGGTTTATTCGCAGCATTCGCGAGTTTCAAGGCTGCCGACGAACCTGACGGTTCAAATGGTGCGCTTCTACTGGCGGAGAGACATCAACAAAGTGAGAGAAAAACGCATATGCAACGCTGCCGATACTGACCGAAAAGCTTCTCTTTTCCATAGAAAGCTAAGATCATGGTATGTACCTCGTACATGAAGGCTTGTTCGGTAAACTGATTACGCTCCTTTCTTTTATCCTGAATATAGCGCAAAGTCAAATTCCCCTTCGAATTCGACGTCCTCTCGGAAGGAATGACTACCGAAGAGCTTACCAAGAAATTACTGCCTGTCAACGCTCGCCTGAAGGAGATTGAAAAAGACCGAGCTGAACGTAGGAAAGTTCGCAAGAGGACAAAGGTTGTCAAGAAAGACACGGAAGGAGACGTGGAGATGGGAGACTCCGCTATTGCTGCTTCCTCGGAACCGAAACCCAAGGCCGAAATTCCCGGAGACTTGCCAGATGAGAAAGAAGCGAGAGCGAAGGAAGCGGAGGAACTAAATGCCTTAGTACATCCGGACGTAGCGAAGGACGTCGGGGCGAATGTGACGGGGATGTATGACCTCGTCGGTAGGTCGAGTTCGACCCTGATCATTTCCCATCCATAGACTAACTTGGCGTTTTGATTCATAGCTATCGTGACCCACAAGGGAGCATCTGCTGATGGAGGGCATTACATCGCATGGGTACGGAAAGACGAGTTACAGCCGCCCGCCGTGCCAGGAGAGAGCGGCAATGATGAGTGGTTCAAGTTCGACGATGACAAGGTTCGTAAATGCTTCCATTTATCAAAGTGTGCCTGCTAACGAAGCGAACCACGTTTTACACTAGGTGTCAATTGTCAACCAAGACAAGATTACCGGTCTGGACGGAGGAGGCGAGGACTCCACTGCGTACATTTTGTTATACAGGTGCGTCGTGCGATATTTCTGTCATGGAGTGATGTTCCCTTACAGTATAGCATCATGATACAGGAGTAAACGATTGGATTAGATGCAAAAAAAATTCTTGCGCATAGGTTCTAGCTTCTAAGTGTCTTCGTCTTGTCAGTCGAAGTAATGGATTATTAAGATACTGCGCAACACGTTCGAGCGTTCCGGACTACCTTGTTGTCAATAAACTCGAGCCACCACACTCGAGCACGTGTATGATGCGCCGACTTAAACCGAAGCACGGTTAGTATATTGTGGGGAGGAGGAGCGATTGGGGGACGATTTCCCGATGTGATTTACTGTAATGTGGCTCTGCAACGCGCATTGAAAAAATACCCCGTTTGCTGTAGGAGAATAACGGCAAACGATCCAGTACTTCAGATACAATTACGACTATAGATAAAACCAATTTCGATCATCGTTTCTTCTTCCCTTTAGACTTGTCTTCCTCGTGAATCATTCCCTTCGGAATGCCTCGCGCTACGAGCAGTTCCCTCACAGCTGCGAGATGCTTCCCTTGAACCAAAACCTCCTGAGCTTCGCCTCCTTTGGCTTGGCCTTGGATAAGGCCCGATGTAGTCGAGGACGCGCAAATACGCTTGAGTTCTTCCGTCAAGAATTCGGTCGAGATGCTGTACTCCTCGAATCCCGTGATGATGGTAACCGCTTTGTGTCCTCCTCGGATCTTGACAGCCACATTGATCGGCCTTAGCGCACCTTTCCTGGATGAAGGTGTAAGGTATTTAGGGCATTGTACCTAGATAAGGAGAGCGAGGGTTATTAGACTGACATTGCCGGGTGACCATCGCCAATGGAATGCCAAGCTTGCATTCCCTCTCTGATTCGTTGGACCAGTTTATCCCGACGGCTGAACTGGGGAGGTTCATCTCCGCGCTTTCTTAATACAGTCTTGAGGAGGTCATCCGTAACGACGAACCCTTTCTCGGTGGGGTGCTGAAGGCTCTTGTCCTTAACGTAGGCATTGAGCAAGTCCGAAATCTCTGTCGAGGTATACAGTCTACCGGAGCTTTCGTTAATCCATCTCATTAGTCGGCTCCTCACGGGAAGGGAGCACTAGTAGACTCACTTCACTTGGAATCCATCATCGAACAGAGCGAATGTGGTCCCAGACGGCTTCCACAACTCTTTGACGTCTAGAACAATGGGCTTCGCCTCCTCGGTCTTCCGGCGCTCGGCTTTCTGCTTCTCCTTAGCCTCTTCTTCGCCTTCGGTCCTGATTGGCTGATGGGAGAGCACTTCGGGGCGATTAGGTTCGACGCTCATAACGGTCAGGACGCCTTTGACCTCCTTGACCTTGACCAGCCCTTCTTTCTCAGCGGATTTGAGGAACTTGCTAAGGTTCTTGAAGCTTGACTTTCTAAGATCGAGGTGAGGTGAACCAAAGGGACGAGATTGTTGGAGATAGAGGGTGAGGAATGTGGATGCGAGGCAGGGTAGTGGTTCGGTATGTTGAGGCAGCGTGTGTGCAATTGTCTGAAGCAAAGCCAACCGAAGGTTCTGATCAACATCTAGCATGAAACACGATTAGAATGAATGCAGAAGTGGACAGGCAGAAGAATACGCACCGTCAGGAGTGAGCTCAGCGTCCCCACCGATCGGCGGCTCGTCTAGAGTTAGCCCATCCTCAAGTTTAGATGCAAGATCTGCACCAGCCGGAGTTGCGTCTGCCATCGTGTCCGTTTCCGCAGCTAGCGCATCTGTCCCAGTCGATTCAGGAGACTCTGGCGCAATTCCTGGAACGCTGGCTGGAGGATCCCTTTTGCTTCCAGAATCCCAGAGGTAATCTCCAACGCAATGCAAAACCTTCACCGCTTTGCCTTTGACGTCTTCTTCTGAGCCAATCATCCTGACGAGTTCGCTTAAGGGAAGAAGGAGCTGCCCCACAGCTAAGGGCGCAGACGATCCATGCTTGGTTATCGCGACCAGGGAGTCCACAGGAAGTGAAGGAATCGAGGAATCGTTGGATGTGATGGATATTACTCCTGGAATCATCAAGTCTGCTCCGTCCTGAATTCGCTCGACTGCTGGTCCAGGGGTCGATATGGCTACGAGGAAGCGACGCTTCCAGAGGGTGTAGACTGTATGGTGGCAGATTTATTACGAAGAACAAGGGCCAAAATCCTTCAACAGCGTACCTGTAGGTATAAGAAGCTGCTTTGTATTCTTTCCCAAAGCAAACCACAATGGATCTCTGGTCGCGGGGTCTGTGTAGATAACGCCATTGACGTCGCCGGCACTGATGATGAACTTGGACGTGTGTAAACCATCTGGCACCAGTTCTGCGCCTATGCTTGACGGAGCTTCTCCATCGGGCGCTGGCTCTCCTAACGGTTGTCCAAGATTAAACGCTTGGACCACTTCAGCACGAAACTTGCGACACTCTGAGCTGTCCCAGCCAATCAAAGTCAGATTAGTCACGACACGCTGTGGTCACGCCGACCCACTTCCTCAGGGCAGCTGCTGGCTTAGCCTTATGCTTTTTCTTGAACATCGTGAACGCTATTAGCGATGTTTCAACCCAGAGGAGCCGGCGGAGCGCTGGAGGTTTCGAGGTGGTGCGAGGGTCTCACGGTTTTAAAGGAATGCGGGAGGGCCAGGTGCTACTACTTTAGGCTGGTGAGGCTTCAAAAGTACCTTGAGGAGAGAGCAGATGCATCCAGTTCAACAATGAGAGCAAATTAGGGAGCCATAAACTACATACCTACAGAATTACGTGGGTTTCCTTCCAAGCGAGTAATACCAGCGCATCCGCCGACGACGCTTACTCTCTGAGAGCATATTCACGGCAGGCAAACGAGCGTGCCCACTTGGTAGCCGACAATAGTCGATACACAGCGTGTATGAGTGTAGTAATTTCGATGCCATATTGAAAGTCGAGGGCGACGGCAGATTCGAGGGAGAACCTGAACTCTACCTTTTCCCGCCGTGGCCATCCCAGCGTCTGCCCACCACCTCGCCAACCACTTTCTGAAAGTCCGGGATAATTCAATGGCGGCCGTCCACCCATCCAGAGCCCACCTTGTCCCGCAATCTTCAAGGGATAACGATCGAATGTCTGGAGGTCGGGATTACCCTCGAGATAGGCGCAGCCGGTCAAGATCACCTGGTCGAGACTCCAACCCCCGGCGCGAACCTTCAAGAGAACGAGAGTCCGACCGCTACAGAGCCCGAAATCGGTCTCCAGATCGATATAGGGACTCTCGAGATAACCGTGGACGCCATCCATCAAGGTCTCCAGATGGCGGAGGTCGCGAACGTCGTGCAAGTCCATCTTACGATGCCTACACCGCACCTCCTCCCAACATGTACGGTCCACGTGGAGGTCAAGAAGAAGGTCTAAGGGGAGGAGATAGAGGCTACAGGGGTGGCTGGTCTACAGGAGCCGGTGGAGGAGATTGGTTCGAGCAGTAAGTTGGCGTTGCGTCCACCAAAATTTATGACCTTGGTCACTGACATATTCCCGTAGTCGGCGCCAGCAGCGTGCAGCCAGCACGCTAAGCATCTGGCCTCCATCTCCCAAAGCACCTACCCGGGATTTGTAAGTTTTAGTCTTCACTCGGCTGTTTCATTGTCAAGTAACACCTTCCATCCTTAGGTCTCCTGCGAGGCGCAAGTCTTCATCCAAAAAGAAAAAACGCTCTCGCTCTTCGTCGCCTTCCGATGAATCCGAGGCCGAGTCTGAGGACGACAGACGTCACAAAAAGCACAAGAGACGTAGTCGCAGTCATCGTGATCGCAGTCGCGACAGGCACCCTAAACGCAAGAGCAGCAGCCGCAAGCACCGCCGCCGATCGTCAGACTCTGAATCTGACGCCGATAGTGAGGATGAGCGCGACCGCCGTCGCAGTGAAAAGGGCAAAGGAAAAGAACTGGAGAGGAGCCGTAGCAAGTCCGAAGCTCGAGTCGAAAAACCAGCTGCAGAAGAGGAAGACGAGGAGCAATGGGTCGAGGCGGGAGCTGCAAAATCTGGAGACGAGGTTGCTGTTGCAGATGCTACTAAAGCTACAGCGGAGATGGAAATCAACGAGGACGAGGAGATCGGCCCTACACCTCCTCCAAGGGTTGCCGATAAGATGAACGAACGAGAGTAAGTTCCATACTCTGATATCAACAATCCTTCCTTTTGAAAGATTTACTGATCGTGTTCTTGCAGCTACGGTGGTGCTTTGCTTCGTGGCGAAGGTTCAGCTATGGCAGCCTACGTCCAAGACGGCGTGCGTATTCCTCGCCGTGGTGAAATTGGCTTGAAACCTGAGGAAATCGAGGCATTCGAGTCCGTTGGATACGTTATGTCTGGCTCTCGCCACCGTCGCATGAACGCCGTTCGTATGCGTAAGGAGAACCAGGTCATCAGTGCCGAGGAGAAGCGTGGTATCCTCAAGATGCAGAAGGAAGAGAAGGTCAAGCGCGAAGGGTTGATTATCGGCGGCTTCAAGGAGATGTTGGAAGACAAGTTGAAGACCAAGAGCTCGCGATGATTTGACTTTCATGTATCGTACAACGATGGTTTTGCAGAGCTCTATGTACAACATTGCCCGGCTCTAGAGCAGATCGATCGAGAGACAGAGAATCAAGCGTCCCGAGCTAGAATTCCACAGAAAGTCCAGATAGCCTTCTAAGTTTCCGGCGGTTTCACTGACAGATTGGGGGTAACAAAACAGGTCCATTTCGGACAGCCAGAAGGCGGTTACAAATAAAGGATACAGCGGGGGAAGACAACGAACGAAGAAATGGGGGGAGATATAACGAACGAAGAAAGAGATGAAACGAGTCGCGCTGCCTAGCTAAGCGTCCTGTCGAGAGTCAGAGAAGTTAGCCAACACCCCCAATGCAGTCTGAGCGTAGCAACGTTGCCCACATCACACGATGACGCAGTAGTAGGTGTACCCGCCACCGGGCTTATCGGTGTCGACTGGGACCAAAGTCATGGTCGACTCGGCTGAGGAGGGAGGGGTAAGGAAATTGTCCATTGGTGATAAGAGGGTTGAATGCTAATGAGATGAGAAGTAAAGCGAAAGATGTTGTAGGGATAGGGTGTTTAGCTTGGTTCGCCTTTTAAACCCTGGACGATCATGGCAAGGACAAAGATGGCAGGCGCTTGGGTACGATGTTCCGCGACGTGCTCAACTCGATATTCTGACGATCGAGAAGGGTGCTGGATACTGTTGAGGTTGAGCTCAAGCAGACAGGAAGACCGAGCGATCCGAAGCGTTGGGCAAGGCACGCGCGGTTCGGCGGACCGCATGGGGTCATTGATCGGGTACTTAGGGGTCGAACAAAGAAAAGACAAGCTGCCTATGCTGAGCTTTCACACATCCTCGATGGCACTGTCTTTGTCCTCCCCAGTACCCGCATTCCATTGTCTAACCCCCTGCTTGATAAACGCCCCTCACAGATGAGGGGTTTCGGTCGACATCGTTGATTCCTCTTTCCATCCCTTCCCCCCGAGTGCAGCATGTCCGTCATTACCACCAGCTCCTTCGACCCGACGTACCCCACATTTCCTGTGTTAGCGAGCATTGGCATCGTCTTGATTCTTCTCCCAGCCTACTGGCACTTCAAGAGCGGGAATGCTGGCACAATTCTTTACATTGTTTGGACAGTGAGTGCGTGGTTGATCTTTGGAGGCCAGCCCAAACTCAAATTTTCCTTGCAAACAGTTTGTCGGAAACCTGAACTACATGGTCAATGCAATCGCCTGGGCGGGCAATTTACACAGTCCTCCCTGGTTTTGGTGCGACCTAAGTACCGCTCTTATTGTTGCCCTCAAGTAGGTCAGTTTCTGCGGCGCATTTCACTGGGACTGATGCGATTTCTAGCGTTGCTATTCCTACATCCTCGCTCCTCATCACGCATCGACTCTATTCAATTGCAACCATTCGTCAAGTGAATATATCAAGGAGTGATGTAGGGAATGAGCTTTCGCGCCTTTTCTAGCCTCTCATGCCACCTTCTTTCATAGAGCCGTCGTGCCAAGTATTACGAAATTGCTCTCGGTGTGGGGCTGCCTGTCTTAGCCGTTGTATTCCGTGGGTATCAATTCAAGCCTATTCAGCTCCGAGGAGCTGCGCCAACAAGCTTCATGCAGGTGTTGTGGTCCAAGGCCATCGATTTGACATAATCGAGAACATCGGGTATGTCTTCTCTATTGGAGAGATGTCTTCAGAGCTGATGTTTTGGGTCTCAATCTTAGTTGCTGGCCTTCAATATACGTCACACCTGTGACTATTCCATTGGTCTTCCTCCCTCCAATCCTGATCAACATAGTATCGATGGTTTATGCTTGTCAGTCCAATATATTTCATCAAAGACATTTTATTAACGAGCTCGTGTCATAGCCCTCGCTATTCGCGCATTCCTGAAACAGCGGAAGCAGTTCAACGATGTCTTGCAATCAGCCAATTCTGGTCTGACGATCGGCCGGTATTTCCGCCTGATGGCCTTGGCAGCGACGGAGATAATTTGCTCTCTGCCGACGAGCACCTATGTCATGGTTACCAATCTGCAGACTGGCTTTCATCCCTGGATTTCATGGGCCGATACCCATTTCAACTTCAACCGAGTAGAGTTCATGCCCTTCGGCTGGTTCAAGTCGTTCCCGAGGGCTTGGATCTTGATCAATCTGAGCCGGTACATGCTTCCTGTTGGCTCCTTCCTTTTCTTCGTTTACTTGGGAATGTCCGGGGAGTCTGGTACATTTTACCGCAAACAGTTTTGGCGGTTGGCCCGTCTTCTTGGCTTCCCCGGCCCTTCTGAGACGTCGTCCGGTGCCTCTTGGTATGTCCTTTCCGTCTTAGGTCTTCTTTCATCCTTTGCTAATCCCTTAAAGTACTGGTCGGCCTGGTGCCAGCTCTCCATCGCAGCTTCAAAGCCTACCTCCTTTTGTCACTTCTGTTCCCATCACGTCTACCAACAAAAAGGAAACATTATCTAGAGCGTTCTATCCTGGCGGAACCGGCAGCAAGGCCAACTCGTCATCCGATTCGCTATCCATGCCGCCAGATTTCGAAGACGAGAAGGGACCGGGAGCAGAGCCCGCCTCTTGCTCGAGGCCGGGGCTGTCCCTGGAAGTTCATTCAAGCGTTGTTTAGCGGACATGCGCTATCAGTTTATTTTTGTACATTTTCTTTCTTGTTCACTCATTTACCTTCTTTCCATAATGAGCAGTGGTTGTATTCGTATAATTGGAATTAACGACTGTAATGTTTGGAGTGTGCGCGATCGCCAGGAACAAGGCCTCATCCTCTATTCATTTACTGCTGTCTACCTGGGGACCCTCATGTGGCTGCAATCCGCCCACCCGAGACTCCGGTCTGCTGGTTGCTCGGCTCGGTGCTCGGCTGGTGAGCTCAGGGTGACCAATCTTTACCAATTTGGCGTCCCAATCCCCTTCTCGGTATCCAGCGACAATGCGTTCCAAGAGCTCCGACGTCGAGACGCCTGGCGTCCTTCGAGTCGGGATGAACTGCCCTGGATATAATGCCGATTAGGGAAGGAGGCTAGATGTTCCAGATTCGACACGGACCTGTCATTTTGACGTAGTGGTACAGGTCGTCGCTACCATCGCTGCCCTTGTATGGATCGTCATCATGAGCAACATAATCGATCCGGTGCTTATCCATGAACGCCTGGTCGACCACCCAAGGAGCATCTGGGACTATCTCGTCAACCCAACGACAGTGACGAACGGATTCGCAACGTTCGGCATGGGTCATCACCGTTCGAGACTTGTGCTCGCTGCAGAGCTCGTCAGAGCAGACTCCCACCAAGAGATGGACCGAGGGGAAGGAGAGCTTGGCTTGCCGAAGCTGCAGGGCATGTCTGGCACAGGGTAAATAATGAGCGTCCTGGACAAGGATCTTTGTAAAATATACGAACCCAAAATGAAAGATATCATATACTCCATCAGCGTAAACACGGACGGGACGGCCTTTCGGTGGTGGTTTGGGTCTATACGTTCTTCCAGAGCTAGGATCCTGGTCAATTGCTGCTTGGACGTAGGCCCGAATATCGTCTACCGTATATGCCGAAGGAACATGCAGGTTGGGCGGTACGGTGGTGGATTCTGGTTCGCATGCGGCAGATGGCAGGGAAACCAAAGGAGCATTCCGAGGAGAGTAGAGACTGCCTCTATGGGATTTGGTTTCGCCAGCGCGGGACGGACTATGAGATCCCTTAGAGACTTTCCATGAAGTGGCAGAGGAAGCAGTGGAGTCATCAGAGCGTGGATCGATGAGCCGACCTTGTACGGTGCTTAAGGATGGAGATATGATTGTATCGGGGGAAGCTGTATGCGGGTCCTTGTTGCCAGCCGTCGACGATTCAACATCACCATCATATGTGGGAGAGTCGGCTCGTTCACGACGCAGGGTTTCGGAGATGTTACTTTGCACGTTGGGGGTAACCGGTTGCGCTGAATGATGATTGGGATCGTGCGTGGTGAGTGGCAGGTTGAGCTGACGCCCGTCTCCGACGTTTGAACTTGGACTGGGATCCGGAATTATTGCTGGTTTCCGCTGCGGGTTATAGGAGCCAGAGAAAGATGAAGCTTCGTCTCCCTTTCCGTCGTTGTCCTCCTCTATGGAGCGAGAGCTGTTAATGTCCAAATGACTAAGTGGGTTGGTCAGAAGGCACACCTGACGCATCATACAACGGGGAGTCGACGCCTCCATGCTTGAGCAACCGTTTACCATGAAGTCCTCGACGATGTGTATGATGGAATCCTTGCAATTCGTCCATGAGGTGTGACCACTTCGCCAGAGAATAGAGGATGATCTCCCGTCATGTTGCGTCACCAGAGACGGACCGTAGAACAAACAGAAACAAGCCTACCCGAAGACCCTAGGACCGAGGTGGGGGATCGCGAGCTAGTAGAGACTGGAGAGTAGCTGCTGTGCAAAACAAAGTTCAGGACTGTATCGTGGGGACAGCTTACGACCTTTCAATTTGGGGAACCTGGTGACTCAGGCGAAAGGTCCGTTTCAGTAACGCCCTCCTGCACTGAATAATGTTTAGATTCCAGAAGCAATCCCCGAATACGCCATCCGAAAAATCGTGCAGCTCCCATCGAATGACATGACACGGGGTGAAGCAAACTGCAGATTGGGAAGGAAAACATACAACTTGAGCGCCCAACAGAACTACCCCATAGAGTGCTCCACCGCACCCCAAGCCAATCGCAGCATGATCACCACTGGCCTCTAATGCCCCCAAAATCTACGCTTCAAAGCCTCAATGTACGATCTCAAGAAGACCTCGACCTGTCTGCTGTCTATTAAACGCATGATTGAGGTTCGAAAACACGAGATGAGTCAGTGGCGGTGAATCCAGATTGAATGAGGTGTTTGAGAAAACCTTTGGATTCTGCAAATGTTCTTGATAGAGATCGAAGGTCCTGGGCTCTAGAGTTGCGAGGGCGGGGGATTGGGAACTAGGCGTCGTCGGCACACACAGCTCGCAGAGAACCATTGGGGCCGGGTTTGAACGCGCACTTAGTATTTTTGAGGCTCTCATAAACTCGCCGCGGATCTGAAGTCTTGTCAGAAGCGCTCACAAGATAAAGGTCAACTATTACCCACAAGAAAGAGACCCTCTCTCGTGACAGTTCTAGCCACGTTATAGGTGGTTTCGAAAGGATCCTCGATGCAAAACCGGTTGCATTCCCGCGGAGAAAGTGCGCCAGAGTCATTGGGCCAGCCATTATCCGCCTTCTTGAGGAGACCTTGGCGAATGGAAATCACCCCGTCCGTGTACGGAAATTCGCGAGCGTAAAATCGAAACAAGTCGATCAACAGCTCCGCGATGCTTTGCTCGTTGGGAGATGTCCAGCTTTCCCTCAGACGGTCAATGTCATCAAAGAACCTGCATACACACCAAAGGAATCCAAAGTAAGTTCCCTCAGCATTGCGCACGACCTTAAAATCAGACAGTTAAGGCTCACCAAGCTTCATGATCTTTGATATGTGTATTGGCCTATAGAATAATCTTGGTCGTCAACCTAGGCCATGGATGAGGCAGGCACATGACACCCACTACAGATAAAGATTGATGTGGCGGCATGCCTTGTAGGTTTGGGAGAACGGGGGGATTTTTTACGTGGATCAAGAAGTAAAGAACAAGAAGAGAGTACCCATACGAGCTTAATGTTCCGTTGTATGGGGAGTTGATATTACGGCACTTGCTCCAGAATTTTACTGTTGACCTGTGTAATCAGAGGACATGAATCGCATCCTGGGCATGCACGTACAGAACAAAACTATCGCCCGAACTCGCGTCGGATCGATGCTCGTGTAACTTAGGAGGAGTCGAGTATTCTCCAAGGCTAACCGATTTTCGAAGCCGATATCACAGGCTATCCCGAACGGGAGACCAGCAGAGGGGCTGAGACAAAGCTTGATGATTGGGATTCGCGCATTGGGAAGAAGCTTTACATCGAATTTCGTCTCTGAAAAGTGTGTCGGTCTCAGCGTCATCCACACACTAAAAGAGGAAACCGCATCTTTTACCTTGTTTCAGAAGTTCACCCAGGGTCTGAACCAATGCGCTTGGCGCCATCTGAGAGCTCTTTCCGTCGAGTAAGCAACAGAGGTCCATATCTTGGGGCAACCGGAGGAGGGGTAGGTTAAGAGTCGCCAATGTCAGAGAAAATATCCGTTCCGTTTTCATTTGAAAAAGGATGGTAAAATGGATAGCATACCAGAGTAGCGCAGTCCCAAGCCATTGACTGTACTTCCAAATGCCAACAATCGGCTTTCAGGCTCAGCAATCCTAATCAGCCGCTCGAGTAACTTGCGTATGTCTTCTTTCGCAGCCATGTCCTCAGGCGTGGGTAGTAATCGAGCAACAAAGTGGATGAGACATGTCGAGAGGTCGACGGTGAAATTAGAATTTCGGCTTTGACTTCTCCGTTGTTTGGCGGGGTTCCTATTGTCACCACGGGATGCTGTTGGATGAGGACCGTGTGCAGCAGGCATTCAGAGGGCTGTGGGAACGGAGGGCAGCGAGCATGTCTTGACGGATATTTGGCTGTGATATGCACTAATAGCACCTTAGGGGTGTTAAGGTGTGGTTCGGAAGCCCTGATGCAGCGCGAACCCACTACAGGAAGAGCGTTCGTCTAAGATTCTTGAGTAAATCCTACCGCGCATCACTGCAGCGACGGGCAGAATGACCAGGGCCGTGACAAGAATTTAACTGTTTGGGTGAACACAAGCTCCGTCACGTGCATTCGGCGAACTGGACCTTAGTTCCCATAACCGTTTCAACAGGTTGTGGGCCTTGTTCAGTTTGTAGTTTGACTAATTGGTTTCTCGTCGTCGTTGAGTGGGTCCTGCGTCAGCCCCATCCTGCTCGCTGTTTGCTCTCGCGTGTATATCTCGTCCCCCGCATCCGTCCGAGTCTCCTTCTGCTCCCGGAACCTTTGTCTTGTTCGATACCGCCGTTGTAGCCGACTTTTCGCGTTGCATGCTCCACCTCGACCGCGTGTCTTCTTGCTCTAATCATCCCATTGAAGGCTTTTCTTTGGGGTGATATGTCCTACCAAGCCACGTACTATTTCGACTCAAGCCCAACCTCAATCGTCTTTGACAACACTCCCAAGTCATCAAATCATCTTAAAAAGCTGACCTGCCCGCTATAATCTGCCCTGACCAATCCCATGCTGGTGCTCCCGGGAAAGGAAGCCTCCCGAGGCTGGTTGATCAAACCTCCGAGCCCGTCGCCCGAAGAGCCGTCTCTTGGCATGCATGGCAAAAAAAAAAAAACAGCCAGCATGCCCCACCATAAGCACTACACTCATAAAACATAACCTATTTATTGAGCCCTTTGGAATCCCCCCTTTACCGAGCTGGTCTTTGATTCATTACTCTGAGAACACTCGCTTCCTCGACCGTAACGGAAGAGATCGGCATTACTCCATCGTAGACTAGACGATTTCTCGTTCCGTGCTCATCAGAGAGCAACTTCAGATATCCGGACTCAGTCTATTGTCCTGATGACTGTCCTTTTTGAGTTCGCTGTGTAACGCTTTGTGCCACTTCTGTATCTGTCTGTTGCATCCAAATAAACCTGTCAGCCCATTTTTTACCCCCATTCTCCTGGACCTTCAACTTCAACCCGATAATGTTTCTTTCTTGAGAAATAGATCTAAAATACCGAGTCTCAAGCTACTAACAATTCAGAGGCCTTTGCATTTAGTCGTATCCCGAAGATGCTCTTGCGATGTGGACAGTAAATACTCAACTACACCACACGAAGTCTCCGTTGAAAGAGGGTCTCTAGAGTCAGAAGAACCGTTTCCTAAGCGGGACAGTGTACCAAAAATTATATGAAGCCCGTCCTCGTCCCCCAAACCGCCAGAAGCCTAGTACCCTCCATCCTAGAAGTAGAGATCTTTGGTTTCTGTTCGCTGCCCTGACAGATAGTCCTAGGCGCCTGATACTCCAATACCCCATTCTGAACAGGCCAGAATTGCCTTCAAATTGCATAATGTGACGGCAGTAGGGGGTATCTCTACGAAACCCAGTGCGTCGTGCAGATCTTGGTTATCTAGGCGTCTGGGACGGGTTCTGTCCACCTTTCACAGCTAACTCCGAGACTCGCTCTTCCATTTTGTGAACGCTCCGATGGGGACAGAATGCTTTCTCTCACCAAATTTGCTTTCGAATCGCTTTCAACTCGTTCTTTAGACGGTTATTAGAAGGAGGTGGGCTGCAGGAACACCATCCTACAACTAGATATCGTCGTTCGGCCCAACAGCTGGATGGCGCCACAAGAGAATCTCAATCTGGCTACGGTCCAATCGCAATGAAAAGAGGGCAAGAATCCCCCTGTGCGAACCAAATTTTAACGCAAGGTAGAGCAATATCGTGCATTTGTCGAGTGGTTCTACATCATCCCTTCTGCCCTATCTTTAGTGTCCCTGCCTCCAGCCTCCCCCTCCATCATGAATTTCCTCTTCCTTCCGCCCAATACTTTACCCTCTTCGACATAACTTTGCCTTATCTTCTCTCTAAGCTCGTCGACGTCCATAACCTCGTTTTCTTTCGCCCACTCCAACACCAGATGCCGACCGAGTAAATGGGTGTGCATGAGCGTCTCCATAGCATTCTCGGCTTCACGGCGAGAGACGAATTCCAAGAATGCGAAACCGCGAGATCGAGAGTCGAACTTTTTGGGTAAGCGGATAGACTTGAGAGTTCCGTGAGCGCTGTCGCCCAAAGAATGGTATGATCAGCGGAGGGGCTAATCAATGACGACGTCAAGTCCAAATACAAACGTACCCGAAGAGCTCCTTCAAGTCCTTCTTCGACGCCTCGAACGGCACATTCCTCACAATAATCTTCGCACTCTTCGTCGCTCCTAACAACAATCGACCTCCTTGACCCTCACTTATTCGTTCTTCGTCCGCACCCCTCTTGGCGAAACTAACCAACAGCGCATGTCCATCCATCACAAATCCTTGCATCGTCTTCAGAGCCCTTTTGGCATCTTCAGGAGACGCAAACCCAACAAAACCGTAACCCATACTAAGACGCCCAGTCCCATGGACGGACTTCGGGTCCGGTCTAGTGTTGATTCGAGCAAAGGTAAATCCTGGTAGACCTTTGAATGCGGCTACGAGTTGATCAAACGTCGTATTGAAGTTGAGGTTCTTGACGAAAAGTGTTGCACCCGCTACCTCTTCGTCCTGGATGGCGCTGCCTCCTTTCCTGTCGGCTTCTCCCTCCCTGGCGCTCTCTTGTTCTGCTATTGTCACAGGTTTCACTCCACTATCCATCACCCTCTCCTTCCCTTTCCTTCCCCCCTCTCTGAACACGCCTTCTGGGGCCCACTCCAAATACACGATCGTGTTCTTCATCCTCTTGTACGCGACGTTCTTGAATGCCTGCTTGGCTTCCTCAACATGCTCGAATTCTACGACAGCCATCGTTCCAGCCGGTGGGATGAGCAGCTTCTTCACTTCGCCATGCATGCCAAAGAGATTTTGCAAGTCTGACGTAGACGTTCCGTAGGGAATGTTTTTCACGAGGATGACAGTGTTGTTGTTGTTGTTACTGGGATGAGAGGTACTTTTTGATTGAAATGCATCGAGGCATATGCCATTCTAAAAAGAAGAGTAGGTTGAAAGAGTCGGGTTTGGATTAGTTCAAGTTTCGAATTGGAAACTCTGGAACTACAGAGTATACCTCTTCCAAGTACCTTTTCGTCTCCTGGATGACATGCGTCTCCGCCAGTGCCAGCTTCACGGCAGGGTTAGTTGTCCCACTTTCCGCGTTGAGAATATCGGCTTTGGGTATCCTCATTCGATCCGCAACGGAAGACACAACCGCATCACTCTGTGACGCCGTTCGGATGCCCAAAGCGTTAGATATGCACGCAAACACCTGGGCAGCGAACTGCTACATACATTCATGTACATCATAGCCCAATTGAACTCGCTCCCGGCATTCTCCTTCCTCTTATCCATGGCAGTCTCCTTCAACGACTTGTTGCGCGATGAATCTGCCTGAGCACCGTTCCGTGCCAACGGTCTTGCAGATGGTGGATCCAAAGCGGGTAAGATGTGGATCAAACGACCTTGAAGGTCCTTGCCGTCCATTGCTTCATATGCGGCTAAAGCATCAGGTGGGTTTGCATACCGGATATATGCAGTTCCTGCACGCCGGTACAGTCAGCCCGGCATTACAAGAATGACACAAGTGACGAAGGGCGCACCCTTTGAGCGATGGCTTTTCGAGTCAACGACGATATGGATCTAATAGTCCCAGTGAGAAGGGAAGGAGAAACGTTGAGCAACAAACAACCAAACGGAGTACCCAAGGCGGGATAACGAGCATAGAGAATCAGGTATAAAAATATTCCCAGTAAGTAAATCAGCTCGCGAACGAGTCTCCCATTGGGAGTCGCCCTCAGCTGTCCCTACTATGTTGACATCATATATTGACGCGGGGTGGATGGAGATGAGGATGAATAGGCAATAGGGTAAACTAACCTGCTCTATCTCCCCATAGTTCCCAAATACACTTCGCAGGTCCTCTTCAGAGCACGAGTACGTAAGGTTCCGAAGGAAGAGCCGCCCTGTGCTGAGGATGTGTTCGGTCGTCCGACGCAGTTCCGCCTCTTCAGTCGACAAAGAGGGGAGTTCGTCAGCCTTCCGAAGTAGCTTTCCACCCAACTTGTCTTGGGCAACTTCCCCATCGTCTTCGTCGGATTGTTGAAATATCTTTTCGTCGCTGTCTTCTGGTATGACCATCGTTGAGGCGTTCTTCATCCGGCTCTTCAACCACTCCATGTCACTCATCGTCCCTGGTGGCGGGTTCGAGCCTTCCACCAACAGTTCCTTGTCCTCTCGTACTTGCAATTGATTTTTGAGCTGGTCTTCGTTGCGGCCGAAGTCTTCTTCATTACCCCACGCACGGATGTTGGTGGCCCCGCCTCGAGGACCCATGAGTTCGAGAAATTGGGCGAGTTGTTGTTCTTTCCGAGAATCGGAAGCTTTGAGTTTTGAAGAGCTAGTAGATTCGGGGAGAATGATGGAGGGAGATGGTGCGATGAACGGATTGGAAGGGAAGGAAGATCTGGCGGTGGGTTGGTCTACATTGGAATCCAGACGAGGCCGCTTTACAGGCCGTATGGACGAGCCTTCACGGGCTTTATTCTGCAAGCATCAATGGGGGATATGTAAGCACACGCCATGATAATAAATGAGAATAACATGAGTCGTACAGCATCAACGAGCTCGACTTGTATCTTGCGGCTCTCAACGAAGGACTGGTCGAAGAATTCTTTCGCCTTCAACGCCTCCTCTGCAGTCCTATAACCCAGAAAACCAAACCCTCTAAATGTGCCGTCTGCTTTGGTAGCTATTCTAGCATCAGTGATGGTGCCCAAATGGACTTCGTTGAAGTGGGCTCTGAGCTTGTCGCTGGTATTGAGCGAGTATGGCAAGTTTTTGATAATGAGGCGAGACCTATCCTAGGCGAAGGATGGTAGTATTAGCAAAGGAGGTAACTGCGGGAGGGGCAGAGTAGGCACTTACATGTCGCCTTTGGGGAGGAAAGGGAGAGGGAAGTACTGAGGAAGACGAGATGTTGACCAGGAAAATTGCACCTGGTCTGGGGACTCACGTAAGCGACGGATTACCTAAGCCAAACTCTACGGCCACTACTAAATTCGTGCAGATTGCACTTTGACCTCAATCACGGACATCAAATATTGTTGCTCTCGGAGGGATGGTTTTGTGTCGAACACCGATCGGCTTGAGCTCTCCGTATCTGACACTCCACCCCTGCCAGTCTGATTAAGAATTCCCGCTCCTCCACTATCTTTTTGGTCATTCTCGGCTAGGGGAGACGGTGCCAGTTGCCCCAACGCCTTCTACATGCCGCTCTGAGTAATGGGGACACATCATCGCAGTCGTTAAGGTTAGACCCGATCGGCCGTCCGCTCCCGCACTTCCGTGCCGACGATCCTATCGAGACTCTGAAGTTACACGACCCGCCCCCATAAACGGTAAGAATCGATCTCGTTTGGCGACGAGCTTTACCGGGGCGTGTATACGAGCCTAACCCACATCCATGGATGGGAGAGAGGGAAGGATTTCCTGCGAGAATTCAGGTGGCTCCCCCGCGGGTAGACCAGTCTAAAGACGCTCTCCCACCATGAAATGATCCGTCGCTGATAAGGTGTCATGACACCATCAGGAAAGGAACGGACAGAAGAATGTTCCCAGTTCCAACCAGAAATGCAATCCCTTGGGTGAGGGGATGGGATTGGCTTCCCCGGTCGACCGTTCCAGGGGATTCCAGTAGCGAACGTTGCAACGCAAGCGAATTTACAGCTCACCGATTTGGCGGGGTGAGGCTGTCATGCTTCTGTTGCTGCTGCCGCTGCAGTGCGTCGGCCGTCGGTGCTGGCCCCGACGAGGAGCGGGTGAGTGCGAGAAACCCCTAAGAGGGCTTATGTCATCGGACAGGGCGCTGTTTGATTGCGCAGAGGTCCGAGAGAGTGACGTTGTGGCCAGTCCGCGGCCGAATAAATAGACAAGTCTCTTGGGTCTCTCCTTATCCATCGCAATCTCAACCATCCTCACTTCACTCCCCTTACATCCTCTCTCTCACCTTAGACACCTCGTTGAATCTGCAAAATGGTCGTGAAGGTCGGCATCAACGGGTACGCAGGAATTTCGATTGGCCGGAGGAAATCGAAGGGAGCACAGCCACTGACTCGACCTCGCGCGTTTTTCCCGATAATAATGTTATTATTAACCGACGACGCTGCAGTTTCGGTACGTCCCGACCCTCCCTCGATAATATTGATATTTCTAATCCCGGTGCTTTCTGCGGCCAGGTCGTATTGGACGTATCGTCCTTCGCAATGCCCTCAAGAGCAACGAAGTCGAGGTCTTGGCCGTTAACGAGTGAGTTGCCCCAAACAGGCGAGTTACGGAGAACGCGACCCTGACATCACAATCTTCGCCGCTCATCCCTCATGCAGCCCCTTCATCGACCTTGCCTACATGGTCTGTCACCCACTGTTTGATCTTTACTCTACCGCCCAACTCACAGTCTCCCCCAGGTCTACATGTTCAAGTATGATTCCGTCCACGGCCAATACAAGGGCGAGATCTCCGTCACTCCCAACCCTGAAGCTGGCCCAGGCAAGAAGGCTGGTGACTTGATTGTCAACGGCCACAAGATTGCCGTTTACCAGGAGAGGGACCCAGCCGCTATCCCATGGAGCGAGTCAGGTGCCGAGTACATCGTCGAGTCCACCGTGCGTTTTCAGCACCTCCCACTCTAGTCGCCGGTTAAGAACTTACCAGGCATATCATCATTCTGCAGGGTGTCTTTACCACCATCGACAAGGCCTCCGCTCACCTGAAGGGTGGCGCCAAGAAGGTCATCATCTCAGCTCCTTCCGCCGATGCTCCCATGTACGTCTGCGGTGTCAACTTGGATTCCTACAACCCCGAGCATAAGATCATCTCCAATGCCTCTTGCACCACCGTAAGTATCGCTCTTTCTTTTATGCATCCTTTATAATCCATTTCCCCCGTCGGTCCAATTTTTCGGGACAGAGCTGTAATCTGGCCCGTTACCCTGGATTGCAATATTGACCGATGGGGTAAGGGCGATCCAAAGCTTTATCTGACTGTTTTTTGCCGCTCGTCCTTTATAACAGAACTGCCTTGCACCCCTCGCCAAAATAATCAACGACAAATTCGGCATTGTTGAAGGCTTGATGACCACCGTCCACGCTACTACCGCGACCCAGAAGGTGCGTCTCCCATCCTTTTCGAGCGTCTATGGAAAGCACGTGTTTCTCTGAATTAACTCTCTCTCTGTTTGTGTTTTCTAGACCGTCGATGGACCTTCCTCAAAGGACTGGCGCGGTGGACGTGGTGCTGCTGCTAACATCATTCCTTCTTCAACCGGTGCTGCCAAGGCCGTCGGCAAAGTCATTCCTTCCTTGAACGGGAAGCTCACGTACGTATCTCCTCTTGTCCAATCCCACAGCTAACATTACACTAACCCCACTCCCACCCCTTTCTTTTCCACTTCCTACATCGAACATCCCAACATAGTGGCCTCTCTTTCCGCGTTCCCACCGCAGACGTCTCTGTCGTCGACCTCGTCGTCCGTCTTGAGAAGGAGGCCTCCTACGACGAGATCAAGACTGCCATCAAGGAAGCGACCCAACAAGACAACTACAAGGGCATCATGGGCTATACCGAGGAAGATGTTGTCTCGACAGACTTTATTGGAGAGGAGTGCAGCTCCGTCTTTGATGCTAAAGCTGGCATATCGTTGAACAAAAATTTCGTCAAGTTGGTTTCGTGGTATGATAATGAGTGGGGTTATTCGAAGAGGGTGGTGGACCTTTTGATCTTTGCTGCGAAGAAGGATGGGAACGACCACTGAGATCATTTTCCATAGTCTGATACGTAGATAGATGATACAGAACTTAACGATTGCGTTGTAATGTGGAAGACATATCACCGAACCTAGTATGTCGAGAAACCAAGAACGTTGTGAACCCTGACAGTTATCTCTCTTGTATTTTCGGGTCCCCGTGGTTCTACTGCACTGCAGTTGGTGCGACGTCAGTGGCCAATCATGGCCTTTCAGACCTAATATGGTACGTTGCACACGGTACCTCCTGGGTCCGTTCCGGGTTACCCAAACGAAATGGCGTTCTATAAGTCTATGCATGACAAGAAACGTATATGGCACCTTTACATTTGAACGCCTAATCGTTCGTTTACCTCGCCCCCCCCCCCACATGGGTGGAATACTTACATGATTACCGGATCCGGAGATTCCAGGGGTGGATTTGTATGTATGAGTGCTGACCGTTTTCATGGGGTACCCTCTGAAAGTGCTCCTGTGGATCAGAGGTCCATGGTTCCTGCTACATGCCATACACCCGCTGCTGTCGGGTGGAGGATAGTGATGAGTAGCGAAACCACTTCGTGGCTTACCTGAAGGAGTCGGACAGTACGCGTAGGTTTCGGAATGTTATAGCGTGGTTTCGTCTTCGGCGAAGGACGAGCGTGACGTCTCGGCGCCAACGCGAGACTGTCGCCGAATCACGAATTATAGAGGAGATTTGCGCTAATAGTTGGGCCCGGTATTATCCTTGAACCAACTACGGCAACCTGCAACCGTAGGATCAGACTTTTCCTCTAACCCCGGACCGTTCAGCTTCTATATGCTCTTTGATGCCTGCGCAGAGCGCTTTTTTACTCGACGTCTTGGGCCGATCGACACCCACGCTGCATCACTTCTCTCCACACTCTGGCATTGTACCGCCTAGCTGTTGAAGCTTGGAAACACGGCCAAGCAAGGATTATAATCTAGCTAACGTAAGGACTTGTTCATTTAGGAATCGAAAATTCCAGTCGTCAAGGGGTAGCCAATCTTTCGTGGATGAATCCTCGAGGCGGCCCGGGCGCGCAGGCGCGTGCGGTGCGATGTAGTCTCCCAGGGGCAGACTAGATACAACTTGTGTGGGGTAGGGTAGGTTCGGTGCGATGGACGTCAGCCCTTTGCTTAATGCCGCGCGCAGAGCCACTTGCCGACCATCTCCAGCGCCAGAGAGATGCAGATTTTATCACGAAATAGTGAATCGGGCGAATCGTCAGATTGGGGAACCGCCAATTCAATGTCCTCTCATGAATCCACCATCTCAATGACCCTGCCTCCACCCCCGACTGTCGCGATCGGACTACTACCTTAGGTCGGATGCGGGGATCGATCGCCGAAGGACTATACGTGCTAGCATTTTCATAATGAACCCGTAATATATATCCACATGCCTCGCACTTCTGGCAAGTTATTCACTTAGCTCCCAACCACTTATTCTAGCTTCAGAGGCTCGATGTTCCAATACTCCTAGAATGCAAGTCAGACGTTTCGGGCTCATTAACCTCAGATAGGACAACCGCGTACCTCGGCGTAATTCAAGATAGCCCTATCGGAGCTAAATTTCCCCATCCGAGCCGTCGTTGTGATCGACTTTTTGACCCACGATGCCGTGTCTTGATAAGCCAGGTCTACCATCCGCTGCGCCTCAAGATCTAGGAGTATGATCAGCGGGCAAGCGTGATAACAGCCTTGAAAGTTGCCTACAAGAGTCGAAATCATCGGACACCAGGTAGTAGTCTCCTGTGCGAATCGTGTTAAGGAAAGGCTCATAGATGCTGCCGTCGCCAAAACGACCCTGAGCAATCACGTCAACGACAACGGCGAGTGCGGGGGACCTCTGCTCCAATGGCACAGGACGATACCGATGGTTGTACCGAAGGTCTTCAACTGAGGAGGGTGTTCGAGTGCTCAGCACTTGGGGTAGCGAAGAAAGTACAGAAGCATACCGTTCGGTGTGAGATGTCCGAAAAAGAACACTGTGAAGCGGAGTTAGATGTCTGTCAGGCACTTCTGGGGAAGGGAGGGATGTGCGCTCGTTGTGCAAGGGAACCAACCATTTTCCTCTCCGACTTCCTCCGCTATTTCGATGTTGGCGCCATCCACTGTCCCGAGGAGGAGCCTGCGATTTCGTATCAAGCATCTTTCAGGGTTAGAAGGCGTTCAGCAAACTTACCCCCCATTCACTGGCAATTGTCTGTCAGTTGAGGTTACTGAAGTGTAAATCGAGACTCACAGCAGAATTTCATGTTGCTTGTTCCCGATGCTTCGGTACCCGCGGTCGATATGTGCTCCGAGATGTCGGATGCAGGGATCAAAAGTTCGGCTTGGCGTTTAGCATTAGAAAGGTGATCCAAAATGCAGGGACCTGGATATGGGCCTTACCAAGCGACACCGAATAGTCGGGAACGAAGAGCACAGTGAGAACATCTTGAACCTCAGGATCTGTGTTGATAACCTTGGCGACGTTGTTGATGAGCCGGATGACCAACTTCGCCATGTAATCTACAAAGGTTGACTGAGACGATGTATCGTGAACTCTTACGATCTGTCGGACTCACATCCTGGAGCTGCTTTGCCACCAAACAGGACCACACGGGGGACGACTTTCTTGCGCTCTTCGACCGACAAAGCCTTGATGGTGAGGTAGCGGTGAATAACTCCGAGTATGTTCATGCTTTGGCGTTTATACTCATGAAGGCGCTTGACTTGGACGTCGAATAAAGCCGAAGTGTTCAACTTCACACCCATAGTTTGTTCGATGAACTGTGAAAGCCGTTGCTTGTTCCGCAGTTTGACGTCGGCCCACTTTTTCTGGAATGCAGGGTCATCGGCATGAGGAAGGAGACCTTGGAGTTTTGTCAGGTCTTTGAGCCATTTAGTCTTGTCGCCTCCGAGAGTCTCCGTGATGAGGGCCGATAATCCGGGGTTGCATTGATCAAGCCAGCGACGCGGAGTGATACCATTCGTGACATTTCCGAACCTGTAATCATTAGATATTGCAGGTACGCTTAAAAAAAATTGTACCTACTTGCTTGGGCCGTAAAAATCAACGAAGTCCTTCAGAATGGTCGTTTTGACAAGCTCCGAGTGAAGCTCAGCGACTCCGTTCACTTTATGCGACCCAATAACGGCAAGGTATGCCATACTATCATTGAAATATTAGATTATATGGAGACCAAGGATGCATTGCGACTCGCCGAATGTTTTGGGGGAATCCTTCCTGGATCAAACTCATCCTGGTCAGACGGTCGCGATCGTTCGGCCACTTCTTCTCCACGGCTAAACGGTTATCATAAGCATATTGAATCGAAAAGAAGTTAAGCGCGATACCTTGCAAGAACAAGCTGCAAGAGTGTAGAAGGGGTCAGTGGGTCAGTCAAGAGCGAGCCCATCAATCATCTTACTAATTCTAAAGGATCGGCAATCAAGTTAGATAAATATCAAAATAATTATTCTCGTGACTTACAAGGTCGAATATTATTTGCAGGTGTCGGGGAAGGAGATGCTGGAACAGCGGAACCGGCCATTTCTCCAGTGCTTCCGGGAGTACGGTATGGTTCGTATACCCAAAGACCTTCTGGGTAATCTCCCAGGCGTCATTCCAAGGGATGTCTTCCTCGTCGACGAGTATGCGCATGAGCTCGGGCACCGCGATGGAAGGGTGCGTCTGCACCGAAAGGTGAGCGGATCAGGAGCCTGTCGCAAACGTTGGCGAGCCAAGCAACCTACGTCATTCAGCTGAATCGAGACATCTGGCGAGACGCCTGCGTCAGTAGCATATTGCCCGTTTCGCTTGATCGGCTATGCTTACATTCGTGGAATTTCGAGAAAGGTTCTCCGAGTTGCTTGAATCTCCTGGTTATGTCCGCCAAACTCGCAGCGGTCCAAAAGTACTGCTGTTTCAAACGAAGTTCTTTTCCGACCATGTGGTTGTCCTACCACATTCCTCAGTATGGAGCGAATAAAAGTCGAACAACCCAAGTTCCCTACGTTCGGATACAAAACACGAGTGAGCGCTTCAGCGCTGTTGGAGCTCTCGACAGCCTTCTCATAGTCCCCGGCTAAACAACAAATAATATGGTCAGAGCTACGCGCCATGCCCGTGATAAACTAACAGGAAGCGACACACCATTGAAGGAGTTGAGGTCGAACCCTCGCTTAGGTTTCGCGTCTAACAGCAAGATGAGTCAGGCTCTAGAGGAACCATTCACAACATTCCATCTCACTCACCCCAAAGTCTTAGGTTGTTAGTATTGCGGGTATATGATCCCGGAATCGGAACGTCGTAGGCTACAGCCAGGACCTCTTGGCCCCCGCTCCATATCTAAAGGGCGAAGTTGTTTCACTTTAATACGAGGTGGGCGTGGGCCCTAAGCCACCACTAACCGCTTTGTTGTCACCGATTCGTTCCGAGTGGCCATAGAATCTAATAGGGTATGTGACATCGGGACGGTGGACTTCCCAAGGGTTTGCGTGATTAAGCCACGGATCTGGTGCTTCAACCTGGGAACCATCGGTGGAAATTTGCTGCCAGAACATTCCATAGTGGTAACGTAGACCGTATCCCCTGTGATGACGAAAGGGAGTGTTAAGGCACCTCCAATGATCCTAAGCTAAGCACGTACCACAGCGGCAGTTCACATGTGGCACCAGAATCAATGTAGCAGGCGGCAAGACGACCTAAGCCTACCGGGTTCGGTAGTTGAGGAGTGGGTCAGCACGACTGAACACTCAAGAATTCATCACCAGCAGTCTCAAGGTCTTACCCCCATTGCCAAGGGCGGCATCACGCTCGGACTCGATTAACTCCTCAAAGTCCTCAAATCCTAGCTTCTTCGCGGCTGTCTCGTAATCTTCCTTTAAACCAAGATTCAACAATGCCTGGAGCAGGGGTAGACGTTAAGCGTGAGTGCGTTATTAAGAAAGATCACGTTGAAACCTCTCACGTTGTCTAACGTCCGACCCATGAGGAATTCCAAAGAGAGGTAGTAAGCACGTTTAGGAGCCTTCCTTGTATACAGCATCTGGGTGTCGTTCCACTACGGCGGATATGAATCTCGTTCGTTCTGGTCACATTGGTGGGGGAACAGAGAGCGGGAGAGCTGCTTACGTTCACAATCAAGTCATCCCTGACAGAGTAAGCTATGGCTCGGTATGCCCCTTCCTGCAGTAATACTTTAGACCAGCGCTCTTGCAGGGACTTTCGAAGGACTTACTTCGTCGATATTGTACGCTTGTCGTGCAAGGGTGGTTTGCACGTGGCCGACGATTGACTTTGTAATATCTTCCACTCCTGCAAGTCATTTAATCAAACTGAGCATCGGTATGCCTTGTCCGAATGGGTTTATAGTGGACAACAGACGTACCGGTTTCCACTCCTCGAAGGCCAGACTTCCAAGCCGCCTCGTCGCCTTTCGGCCAGATCTATCGGAATAGAAACAGTAAAGCTCGACTTGATCCGATATGGGTTCGTCAGATCCTTGACGGACCTCTTTCCCATCTTCTGTCTTCTCAGGGAGGTAGCCTAGATAGGGATCCAAGTCGGCACGATCGTTCTCCGCTTCGCGCGGATCGGTAGCATTTTACATACCCGTAGCAGTTCGCTGGTGACGACGAGGTTGCTTCGGCGGTTCTGGTCGACCGATGGTAGAAGGATCGAGGGGTTTGTTCATGTCTACGACAAAATGATGGTGGGGGGCTCAGGCTATCGCGATGGGTGGGTAAGCTGAGCTCCGAGAAACCCTGGCTTATATATGGATGCTGAAATAGTTCCCACGAGGCCTTGCCTGAGCATTACGATCCCATCGACTCCATCGAACCCAGTGGACCGTCCCTATTCCCTTGCGTGTTGTTCTCATGCCGAAGGCTGGTTCGAAGAGACTCGGGACAACGGGCCGTCCTTATATCCCGACGATAGCAGTGCCAGTGTTCCCACACGACCTCATCCAGATCGATTGGCCAGAGTTTCCGTCTTTGGTTCAGTGATCGTTTCTCTGGCCACAATCTGGGTCTCCGTCGTCACAGGCTTGAATACCGCAAGTTTCGGAGGTGCCGCATGTCCCTTCGGGAAACAAGTCTAGCTCGTACATCTCGACACCTGTGAATTTAGAGTTTTGGGGATCTCGAAGGATGGGCGTTGGAGTAGTTGATGCGGTCTGGCGTTCCGATATCACGCAAACGGCACCGTGTTCGATCCCGCGACTCTTTCATTCTTTAATTTGCGGCGGGCTTGAGCACTATGTTAGAATCTGATAGTAAACTCCCGGGGAACGTCAAAATCTCGGTCACCAGCGCCCTCCCGGGGACGCATACCCCACATTCAGCCATGCAGCCGGGGTCTGTGGAGGGAACCCAATAAGCAGGCTCTCAATTACATGTCTCGTTCCATAACCAATAAAGATATAGAAGGCTTGACAGGTGAAAGAGTGGGGTAAGAAGGTATCGGATGGTCAATGTGTCCGGTACAATTGACTGCGGGACGCATCTTTCCCTCAATCTCTACCTCCATGCCTCAAGGCAGAGAATACAGCGAACCTACCCTACCTCGCATAAGTTGTATTAGTTTGCTTTCGGGAGACTAGGTCCGAAAGCTCGTGAGAAGCGTTCTTAGAGGCACTCTTCGGTATTTGTTTGTATAGTCGTGAGAGGAAGTAATAAGTCTTGGCTTGCATCAGAGAACAGAGTCTCCTCTGGCTGGCAGGGCGTTGAAGCGTAGGCAAGGGTATTAAGCATCAGAATAGGCCGTTCGTGCATTAGCTTTAGCTAAGCGACCCATTCGTCTAAGATTTGTTTTCGGGTGTGGTTGCCGAATCTGGGGTGGCGCGTGCGTGCGAAGATGTGAGGAATGGGCCGAATGAGAGCGTTTGTTTCATTCCTCGTCTGGCTGAATTCTCGACCTTTCGCTTTCGCCCATTTCCTGCTCGGCGTATAGGTGCTCACAAAACGTGTAGCGGGTCTGCTCGAGAAAAACAGCACCGCCTTCAAGAACACCTGTGGCTTCGGCCATCCCATCCTCCCATAAAACCATTGCTTTAGAGCAGAAGTTAGGCGTTAATACCGAGGGCGCTGACATCTCCTTCGCTGATTATGATCACACTGTGTTGGCACAAACAAACGAGCGAATGGTACCTGAGTATTACCCGTAGACTGGCGCATGGGCACATTGGTCAGTCCACCAATTGTAAACACCAAGCCTTGAGCTGTAGAGAGACTAATGGGAGTATGGATTGTTGGGTCTTTGTGCGGCTTCAGCCACACGCTACCGAGGGCCATCTGTTACAGAGCACTTACGAGAAAAAGAGGATATTTTCGCCATATTGGGACACATTTGAGCTCAGCTATGTGTAGAAAGTATAAGAAGGGGAGGAGTCCGCGACCGATATTAGGAGTGTGCGCTCCCAGGACTTCTGTCACTATGCTACCGATGATGATAAGCACCACATTTATATTACGTTGGCTTAAGGGAATGCCAATAAAGAAAGCCCATGAAATGCACCTGCCGAGGCTCGGAGGGGCCCGGTACGACTTGCGGGTGGGGTAGTCGCCAGCGAGAAGTAATACCCACCCGCAATGGGTCAGAGGGCCAAGATGAGATGAGGGACAGTGTCCGCGCCCATACTCGCTGGCGGAGAATGGTTTCCGCTACTCTACTAAACCTGATCCAGCTGAAAACCAATGCCATTAGGGGAGGTCAAAGCCGGCTCCTGGGCCCCGCTTCACGCGCGGCTTCAGGCAACGGCTTCAGTGGCAGCGCTTCACCTTCCTCGCGGTGAAGCAGCAGCCCGTGCTGAAGCAACTCGCACGCTGCTTCACGCCGTCCCTCGCGCTTCACATTTCTTGCTTCAACCCCCTGCCATCCTTTGTTCTCGACATGATTACCGATCAGATTAGAAAGAAATGTTGTTGATTTCATTTCACCTGTGTGCGGCACCATTCAAAACAGCCATCCATCATGCCGAAATCGGCATCTGCGGGTGCTCAGTAACCAGCTAAGCGTACCCGAAGCTCCCAGATTCGAGCTAGAGGAGGGTTGACCTAACGAATATAGAAGGAGCCACAGCTGGACAACATCTACGTAGCGAAGGGTGCAGCGATTAAATGAAGCGGGCGGTGAAGCGGGTGCGGTCAGAGGGAAGATGGCTTCTGGGAGAGTTTCAAGAGGTCGAAGCCGCTCGTGAAGCGGGGCTCAGAAGCCAGCTTTGACCTCCCCTATTCGTTAACTTCGCTGGGCCAACCTCGGAATTACCCCTTCAAAAGTTCAACCGGACCCCATATTCATTTCAGGTATTCGCAAGACGGGCCACCAATAATACTGTAGGGATAGTAGTGGCGCAAATCGATAGTGTACTTAGGGTTCGTGAATCTGAGGGAATGAAGTGTCGAGTGGCAGGAAGTAATATCACACCCTTAATCGATAGAAGCAGCTGTGTAGATTTCCCCTCCAGGAGATCCGGGGTTACCGATGAGCAACCGCCTCGCAGCTCTTCCGGCAACCTTACAGGTAGACTTGCCAGGGGGAGCGCCTACTAGCCGACTGTGCAAAAGAGTGGGACAATCGACCGTTCCCGAGTCGGGGGGAAATAGATGTAATCGGCGATACAGTTGTCGCACATCCATGATGATACCTAGTCTCAGAACCTCAGACTAGATGGTGTGTTAGTCGATCAAAGGTTATTTTAATACTCGATCATATGTTCATATATTTTGGACAAAAGGAATACGTTATATATATTATAAAGCTAGTACACCGAGGGGGGGAACGAAATGGCTGCCGAAGCAGATGGCGACGAAGGAACGAGATCGTACAGGGAAGAAGGATGACAGGCCGAGTAGTGAAAAAGAAGAAAATGATGAGTGCATTGGTCGAAGCAAGCGCACTAATCTGGTGAAACACACAAAAACAGGCCAAAAGTCAAAGCAACCACAGCTAGTAATGGAGGAGACTTCGAATGAGGAGAATTTAGACACTCACGAAAGGCACCAAACGCAGATGGCGGAAGGTGAGAACAGTGGAGGTACGTGGGAATTAAGGTTGAGACTGGCCTCGTAACGAAACAAAGACAATAAGAAAATAAACGGGGACGCACTGCGGCACAGCGCATGTGGGACGAACTTGCGCAATTCCACCGCGGAGGATTTTTTTTAGAACAATACCGAATACCCGTCTGGCCAGGCTCCTTGGCTTCTCGGTCGCGACCGGGTTCCTGCCACTTGAATCCTCTAACCCCCAGCCCCGTCGGTTCTCTCGGATCCAGGAGGGGTGCGAGTGACACATACTTGACATGGTCGACATAATGCTTGCACTGAGTGATCGTGGCGAAGTGAACCCAGTGTGAGGGAAGGGGTGTGTCGCACAGTCCAGTACAAAGGGAGGTCAGGGGCGATTCGGGAATTGTGCGTTTTGCACAAGTAACGGCCGGCCGGCCCATATAAACAAGCAGACCACCAACTCTTGCGAACACCCTTCTCCTCTCAGGCCACCATGTTCGACTTTGAAAACCAAGTTTCACTGTATGCAACTTTCGCGACGGCATTTCTCGGGTTGTACGCCTGGCTTTTAGCCAGAGACCGAACCCAACGTCACGACGAACCACCTTACTACCCGTATCTCATCCCAGGTACTGTCTCTAGATCTCTTCTCACGGCCCTTTCAGATTCCTTTTTAATCCCCATCACCAGGCCTAGGCCACGTCTTTCGGTACGCTGACAATCAGCGGTTTTATTTGAACGCCCGGTTCGTCCCCTCTTTGAGAGATATTCAGTCCGCCGCGGCTCTGACCCTCAGGATAGACGGTACTTTTCTACACGGCAGCCATATAGCCTTCGCTTTCCAGGCAATAAAGCATATGTCATAAGCGACCCAGCTGATGTTACGACGGTTTATCGCAACTCGACCGCGCTCAGCTTCGACACGTACATTGAACGGGGGATTGCTTTTGTCTATGGGGTGCGGCCGTTGGAATTGGGATCGCCTGCTGGCACTCCGACCCTTCGCGATGTGGTTGCAGGAGGAACGGCAGTAAACGGGACTGTGGTGGAGAACTCGCACGTATATTCAAGACGTCATCTCCTTCAAGAGTCGGCCTTGGAAGACCTAACACGAAGAACCGCGCTCGAAATTAGCCGTCTCCTTGATGCATATAAATCTGGAGAGGAGGCGATTGGTCTTCATAGGTGGTCTCGCACGATTCTTCCGACGGCAGTTACAAACGCTATTTACGGGCCTCGCTTGCTCAAAGCACACCCAGACCTCATCGACCAAATCTGGGAGTTTGACGACAGCTTCCACAAAATTCTTTCAAGGCCTCCATTCCTTCTCCGCGAGGTTTATCACACGAGACAGGAGTTATACCGAATCTTCTCTGACTATGTCAGGGATGATGATCAAGGCGAACGGATGAGGGAAGGTGCTTTAGGCTTGGCCACGGCGCGAGCCGAGAACCTCAAGGAAGCCGGTAGCAGTGTGCAGATGCGAGCTGGTTGCGAAATTCCTTTGTTTCATGCGTAAGTTCATATCAAAATGCGGGCACTCTTAGGCTGACCGATCGCTACCAGGCTCCATGCCAATGCAACTCCTACGGCCTTTTGGGTTTTGGCATACATTCTGGTTACGCCAGGACTCAAGGACCGCATCCTTCTCGAGATTAGCCCCGCCTTCAGGACGGGAACCACAGGGAATGATGAGCCCGACATCGATGTTACCTACCTTGTATCCCCTAATTCTTGTCCCCTCATCCATTCATGTCTCTACGAGGCGCTGAGACTGACCTCAGGCTCGCTCTCAACCCGCCTCGTCGAGAAGCCAACCTCGATCGGAGCGTACACTCTATACCCTCGAAACGCTGTCTTCGTGCCGAGTCGAGTGGCCCATCTTGCCGAAGACCATTGGGGCCCGGACGTTCTGGAATTTGATCCCGACCGTTTTATCAAGCGCCCGGAGGAGTTACGACCTGGCAACATGTGGCTTCGGCCTTTCGGAGGAGGAGCTACGATCTGTCCTGGTCGACGATATGCTGGGAATGAAGTGAAGTTATTTGTGGCTGGTGTATTGCGGAGATTCGAGGTCGAACTCCGACTTGGAGAAGGGGTTCCTCCAGTCGATAACAGCATTCCATCTGCAGGGATGATGAAACCTGCGCATGACCTGAACGTCAAGCTCATCCCTAGAGACTTACATGTCTAGATTCGGTTCGAAATGTACTTTCGACTTGGTAGATATTTAGCGACCAGGGTTCGGTTCATACCTCAGGGTGTGCTGAATGGCTTTCACCGAAGTTGCAAATTTTACGACGAGGGAAAGGATAAGCTTGTGAAATTTATTTCATTTTGTAGTGTCCGAGTGGAAGCACAAGACTGAAATCTTTGTCGGCGGTTAAAATGCGCAGCCCCGGCAAGGTGAGACCGGTTGGAAAAGGAGACGTTTCTTTGGCCACCATAGCCAATTGCAAGAACAATTCAAAACACATGAGCTGCATGGACATGTTTGTAAGCAGGAAGGTGTTCTCTTGGATTAAGGGACGTCATCGTCATGGGAAGAATGTCAACGGAACCCGGAGATCTAAATAAGTCACTGCGAGATTTCACCAAAAACGTATTCTCTGTATATTAGCGTTCGCCACCGCGTCCTATGTTTTACTCAGAGCCAGGGTCTGTCTTGGTCCACTCAACCCTAGGGCAGGCACTACCTGATGAGACTTTGCGGAAACGGCAGAGCAAAGATAGTGATATCGTTGAAAACCGTGACACCGTATGTGACTTTAGTGGGCTTCCTTTATTTATTATTTATTTATTTTATTTTGTGTACCAGGAGGGAAATCGGTTTATCGACGAACGGAGAGGTGGTTCTCTGAACAGTGTGGGGTTCACCTTAATCGTTCCCCATATAGAGGAACCGTGCATGCACGGATATTTTGATAGCACTACCCACTAAACCTCCTGTCGCCATAGTGCACCGTCAGGTTCTTGCGTCATCTCGTGACTTTAGTGGGCTTCGTTGGGAGTATCAAACTAAAGAACGGTGGGAAAAAGCGCTACTTGCGACGCGAATTGGTAATGAACTCGTATGCACACAGCCTCGACGCCACGCGATTTATGCCAGACAGCAGCGCGTGAAGCTCTCGGTTCCAGGAGCTAGGTTTAGTGCCTATACGCTGATGAAAGCAGGCAGAGCATTTCAACCCCATCCCCTAGCTATGGGCGAGCTGCAAATATGGGTCTCTCGCTTCGCTCTCGGAAGGCGCTTGAGACAGTTCAGATCAGATTAGGCTCAAGATGACATGATCCCGGTTTGAGATGATCATCTCGAAGGTTCCGGATTTTCTGAATCGAAACGTCTAGCAATGCTTTGCACCGCAGCGCGATTTATGCGGCTCCGCAAACGCTGACACACACAATGACTCTTAACTCCGCCGCGGTCCGAGCGGATATATATAAAGGACAAAGCCTCCACTTTTGCACGTATTTTCCCCCTCCGCACCAACTCTCAAACCCCCTGTGAACACCACCATTCTACGATTCTGAATCTTACTCCACCAATCATCACAATTTTACCGCCGTTGCATGCAACAACAGCCTATTGGCCCAGAACAGCAAGATTTCACAAATGTGGCTACCACGCACCAGACGGTGCCCTTCCAAACTTTGCAGTCAGTACTGAGCGCTTTCAGCATTTTTGGAAATATTCCTGATCCAGCTCCTACATTCAGTCTTGACAACCCGGAATTTGCTGTCGGAATGAGTTCGCCACTATCACCGGACCTAAATTCCGTCACCACGCAGTCGCCTTCGGGCGACTTGCATGGCTCCCCGGTGGCAGAGTGGAGAGACACTCCTCGAACCTTATACAAGAATAGTCCTGAAACTGAAGTTGGAGACAATGATGTCTTGTCCGACTTGGACGTAGAGGGGACTGAAGGGGAAGAAGACACATCTCGAAGTGAGCAAGATCGACGCAGTTCACAATTCAATACATATTCTCAACAGCCCATCATGTCTGAAGAACCCACATTCGCAGACTGCAACCTTTTGTCGGAGGTAGCACTCCAAACGTTCGCCCGCAGGCTGCATGCCGACATTCGATCCACTTCATCACTCTTCCCCGGCATATCCGTTGGATCATTGGCAAGATCCTCCGCACCCATCCATCAATTGGCATCATCCGAACGCCTGCGGACGAATGTAGTTTCCCAAGCCATCCCGGACGCCGCTGACGTCACTCGCATCGGCGAGTTTTCCCGACCACGATCCATCCCTCGAAGGCGGTCGATGCACCTTAAGCATCCTTCCAACCCTATCAACCCGTACCACCGTCCGATAGCAGGCGAGAAGCCTCCGGCACATCGCTATCCCGCTGCGGCTATCGATCGCACCTATCTCAAACGCTTCCGAAACTCGTCACCACCCCAACGTACCGTGTCCATGAAAGAGCTCCTGGTTCCTCATGCCGAGTTTCGCTTTGGATATGATCCTGAGGCGTTGGCACTGGAACTTGACACCTCCACTACACAAGGTTTCAAGAGTATCGACGATGGCATCGGTGATGGGGCAGCGGGTGATCATCTGGATACCTCGACACAAGATGCAAATACTGCGCCCCCGACTCCCGATATCACCCCCGCCGAACCTCCGACAGACGATATTGATTGCTGGGACATGCTCGACAGCGCAGACGATGGAACTTGGACCCCGGAGGCCTCCGGCGAGGGTCTGTATGAGCCACGGGCGAAACGACGCAGGACCAACACTGGAGCACCGTCAAGACCTGCTGGCGAATCTGGGATATCGGAAGACTCGAGAATCGCACAACAAGTCACAACGCGTAATCGGCGAGCTCATCACGATACTACCAAAGGACGGAAACGACACTTACAGCCCAATCTTGTCCGCACAAACGGCTGCCTTTACGGTTGTCCCCTTCTCTTCAGCACGGCATATGAGGCTCGGCGGCACCAGGAGGATACCCACGGGCGTGAGGAAGCGTACCAGTTTATCAGGGCCGCTTCCGGTGATTTACAGGGCCCCATTGTGGCTAAAGATTACCGGTTCCTCCTACAGATCGCGTTACACGCCTTGGGTGACAAATTGGAATCCCGAGCCCGGACTACCCTCGACGAAGCACTGGAACGAGATGGCGAGGAGCTTGACGCGAGCCTGGTTGACACCGTTGCAAGATTTGCCCGGGATTGGACGAAGAGATACGAATGCCCTCGTTGCGGTGCTAGCTTTTCCAGACTGGATTCGAAAAAACGGCATTACGAGAAACAGTGTCGATGAGCCAACCACGTACGTCCCTAATTGAACGATTGTTATAAGGATGGTGGATCGGTCCTGACAGTAATTTCTCCCGTCTAGCAGTCAGATATATTTGTTGATTCCGTTTGTTTGAGGGATTGGTGATTTGCCATTCATGACGGTACGCCATCGCAATGTCTCCCTGATACGGTGACGCTAATAGTGTTTAACGGCTTAGACAGTGCATCATCTACACCCGAATAGAATTGTTTTGCTATCTTGTTTTGTTGCGTTGTTGTAATTCTTCATTCCATATTACTTCACTCTGCACTTCTAGTCTTAGTACTCCTCTCGCCCTCCGTTGCTGTTTGTTCCCTCTTTTTCTGTTGTCATCACGCATTTTCTCAACTCTTTTCTCAAATGAGCATCGCTCCATGTACAGTAACTCACGATTGTATTATAATACTCGCCGTCTCGCAATGTCATGTCTCTCGTACTTCGCCCTCAAATATGCAACGTTCTGACTACATAACTGGAGTCACCCCTTCCTTTGCAGAAGTGAATTCATCTTCCGTGGTAGGGAAGCTTTAACTGGCTTTGATGCCTACAGCTTTCAACATGATCTAGTGTCACTTCGAACCCATCATCGGGCCGGATCCCGTTACAGGGCAAACTACGGCTGCGATCTGGAGACTTGCCTGGCCATGGGAATAGAGCCAAATGAACACCAATCTTACCCACAACTCGCTTTATATAGAGGATTACATGTACTGCTCTTAGGTGCAAGTGAGATGATTAGGAACGATGATGGTATATTGATTTCCCCCACGACGTGAAGTGTGCCACCGAATTTAGTTTTCTGTGTTGCTTCCCAATCGCGTCAAATTCGAGGTCCACTGCATGGAGAATCTACGATCGTTGACTGTCTGAGATTTAGTTCGAAAATAGGATGCTTTTGGGAGAGCGGCGTTGAACGCAACCCCGGAGGGAAGCTTATGATTGTCCTTTGTCCTTGGGGCCGATCTTCAAAAGTCCAAATGCCTTCTCACAGCTGTATACATATCCCGGGAGTTAAACGGAGGGGTTATGTAACTGAAGATAAAGGTATCTGAGCGGGGAAGATCAAGGAACTGGGTCTGATTTGGCTCTAGGACTGATCGAAATCCGAGTTGGAGTTGGTCTAAACAAGAGCGCTACCTAGTGGTTTTCAACGATTTCCTGTGACTTGCAATTTGCTGTAATGATCTGTGTCTCTCATCCTGTTTGGGATCACCTTGATGGAGTCGAGCTTATAGTGGTTCATTCATGATATCACACGGCTTCCAAGAAACCATTCGAGGAAGCCAAGTCTGTATTTTGTAAGAATCAGCGGTAGTACTGGAACATTTCAATATTCGCATTGGCCGTCGATCTTCAGTGATGGGCGGTTCGTCGAATAAACTGCTTTCTAACTGACAGCTGAGTCCTAGTTATAGTGAGTTGGCTCGACATCTATAGAAGCTCGAAGTGAAGCTCCTTCGATCGACGAACGCCACGGGAGGGCACATTGAGCATTAGATCTAGAGTCAATCGGTGTAACGGAGGATGGGAGAGCTTACTGCAACTTTCCAACCGCCCGGTTGGGTAGCTTTAGAATCGAAAAACTTGGCGTCTAAGCGGATCGACAAGTCGCTGGGTTTGATTACTACATCGGCGTGGTGTGCAGCTACGACATTGAAATCGGGTGAAGTGGGTTAGTTTCGAGAGAGGCGCTGGTTACGATGGGGCGGGATGGCCAGGCTGATCGGGTCGTACGGACCTCTTGAGGATATCCTGACCGACGTAAGGTCACAGCCTGGAGCGACTCTCCACGTGCTTCAATCTTGCCGGTTGAGTAGGTGTCAACGGCGACCAGAGGCGCAGACCTACAAATAAGACGCCACAAACTTTAAGAACGGAGAAGGAATCGGAATTCAAGACCAGCTTACGTTGGTTCCTTAATAGACGCTGACGGGCTCCAGCGGGCCACCAGGAAGTTCCAAACTCCCTAAGCTGAATAACACTTGAACGGTCGTCTAACCTTTGCTAAACAATCGCTACTACACTTGCATTTTAGGATGCTCATGACGGCATATGGTTTCTGCGACGGCGAGTACCCTAATAACAGAGTCTTTGCATTGGGGAAAGTGAGCTTGAGTTCACCATGATGGTGCTATCGAGTGGTTTGGCGATGTAGGCTTGGAACGAGGTGCATCTGGCGTGGAGCTGCCTTCAGATGGGATGGTAACTTTGACGAAGCCTTTGAAGAGGAACTTTTGAGTTTGGCCGCAGAAGGAGGCCTCGGCTTCCTTGGGGTCCGATGCAGGTAGTGGACCCAGGAATTTTGGCGGGGCTTGGGATGGAGGGGCGACGGCTGGCGCGGGCTCAGGGAATGATTGGGCGGTGGCGGAGGGTGGACTGCAGTCGAAAGCGACGGCGAAGTCAGTAGTCAAGCCAAAGTCTTACGCATGCTGAATCACGGAGGCAGAGTGGGGCAGGGTACTTCTTCAGGGGAGCCTTCCTGAGTTGCTTCCAGTCTCTTTTGACCGTGTCGTCGAGAGAGTTACGGCAAGACTCCGCAAAGGTGGCCGGCCAGTCATTATCGCGAATCTCGCCCTGTTCGAGGGCATGACAGCGGACACGGTTGATGAAGTCTTCGCATTCGGCTCCGTTGGTTCCATGGAAGGTTAAAACAGCTGTTCGATTTCTTCTGCTTCGTCGACAGGAATTGATGGGACTAAGAGCAAATCGTCAACACTTGGACCACGAGCTTTCCGAAAGCAGGAGCGAACCTTCGGCATCAACATTTACGTCTACCATGGCCGAGAAAGGCTCAAGCGAAGAGTGCTGAGGTCTTGGGCAAGCCTTTTAAAGAGAGAGCGTCCATTTCAGGAGGATGAGGGAGGCTGTGACCGTGCAATGCATCCGACATCCTCACACCTCTTGCACCCAAGGAACATCGGGATCCTCATGCCTTGTCCCTGGCCCCTCGATCGCAACGCGCGATGTACTGCAGCAACATTGCCCATCTTGGTCCCCATTCCCCGTCGACCAGGGTCCACGTCGTGTCGGTTCCGGCCGTTGAGTCAGATGGAAGTTTGTGATGCCACCGGGAGCGCGTTGTCGCTACCGCAGTCATAATGGTTGCGTGTTTTCAGAGAATGATTCCAGCCATGGCTAAGCCGCCCACATATAAATTCGTCTAGGCAGCGACGTTGAGGGAGTTTTCTGGTCACGGTGGGCAGTATCCAAATCCCAACATTTGGATCCATTCTACCACCAAATAGCCCCTGACCAAAACACGCGTCCACTTCTTCCATCTCCCTCCACCCGTCTTTCTTTTGGTTTTCACCACATATTGGCGGGCAGAAATGCAAACCGCTGCATCCTCCTCCTCTCATATCTTAGACGTCCGAAAGCCCGGTCATAATCTCTTATGGGCTATCCCACCAAGGCCAGAGGTTTCCATCAGGCATCTCTCCAACGCGATCCAGAACGACGCGCCAAGGGAAGAACCTCGAACCGATCTCCAAGAAGACGAAAGCGATGTTGAAATCGTGGAGATACCTCCTATCAAGGCAGGAAGAGGTTCCAAACGCGTCGCTGGTAGAAGGACCGCTTCGGCCCGACGGCCAGCCAAACGCGCCAGAGTCGTCAAGGATACGTCGGAACCAGAACACGAAATCCGAACTTTTCTCGCTCTGGAGCACGTCTTTGAAATCTCTCTGAGCAAAGGAAACTCGTATACCGACGACCAAGCTCGGGGCTTCGGTTGGCTCAAGGAAGAAACGGATTTCGAGAAAGTTGTTTCGGAGCATTTGGAGATTGGAGAGCAGATCGAACGCCGAGTATGGCTTCACACCTACAGAGGTGCCAACGGGGTGTACGTTGTTGATGGGCCGTCCCCGAACGCGAATCAACTGTTCATCGCCCCAAAACTCTTGCAAGACTCTTTCGACCCCGGTGATTACGATTTACCTGCCCGCTCTGCCGACGTCCTTGCCGCCGCCGTCGAATTGGAGCAAAACGGTCGTGTCCAGCTGGAGACTCATCTTCGAGTAGTTCCTCCCGGAACTGTGGCCGAATCCAGCTCCTCCGCTACCGCGAGACCCGACTTCCCATTCGCCTTTCTCCTTCACATTAAGCTCTTCCTCAAATCACCCTCCATCTTTCGACCCATCACCGACCTGGCCGACATCACCAACGAGACTCAACGACGCCTTCTCCTCTACATCTTCCAGGACCATCTCGAACTTCCAGTGGATATCGATATCGACTTGCCACACTTTTACGGTTGCTTGAAGTCGGCTCCTTGTACCTCAGCTCAACTCCAAACACAAATCCAACCAGATGGGCTAGAGAGCAAACTTTTGCCGTTCCAGAGGAACACCGTTCTGTGGATGCTTCAGCGCGAAGGCAAGACAATCTCTCCCGAGGACGGCAAAGTGGTCCCGTTGGCCGAGGGACAAATGCCCTCTCCGATGTTCTGGGTGTCTGTCCCACCACTCGGTGGGTCGTCCAAAGGAAAAGAGAAAGAGAGGGATGATTGGTGGTTTAATGTCATTACTGGGGAACTTTTGCCCACTCGGCCGCCGGACGATGAGGTCATGGGAGGACTACTAGCAGAGGAGCCTGGGTTAGGTGGGCCAGACTTTGTTTCTATGCTCAAAGATGAACCGTATCTGACTAAAGTTTCCGGCTCTTTAGGCAAGACTGTTGAAAGCATTGCTCTCGTCCTATATAACACTCCTCATCCATCAACTTTGCCACCTTCAGCTTGGGACGACGCAGCTGAATTGGAAGTTAGCCCCATCAAAGTGCGTTTCGCTATTTCAATTACGCATCATCTATCAAACGACGGCGCTTCTTACACTAACCTCTCGACTTTCTGGCAGGGCACACTCATCGTCACGCCAGCGACGCTTTGCAAACAATGGGCTGACGAACTGAAAACTCACGCACCTCATCTTCGCGTCTTACAATACGAAGGATGGACATCCCCTGCCGTGAAGAAGGTCCTTTCCCGCTCCACATCACAAGCCAAAACTCCAATTAAATCCAAGCGCACCACCAAGAAGAAGTCTCAAAACACGTCCTCAGCGACGGACGAGGACGATCCCGACCTGGAAAATGCAGACTGGCGTACCTTTGCAGGTCACTTCGACGTGGTCTTGACAACGTACAACGTCCTGATGAAGGAACTCAACGTTGCCAGAGTGCCGGTAAAGAGACCTCGCCGGGAAATTGCCGTGTATCAAGCTTCCGACGAGAGGTTTAGAAGCCCATTGGTCATGCTGGAGTGGCAGAGGGTGCTTATGGACGAAGTTCAGCAAGTTGGCGGCGGGAAGGCTGCGTAAGTTGTGGTGCCTTCTCTTCATTTGTGCTGAAATTTGCTGACAAGCGATCCGCATTGCTGAAACAGGGAGATGGTCTCCTTGATCCCCCGTCGTGCATCGTGGGCTGTTTCGGGAACACCTGCCAAAGCTCATGTCCAAGACTTGGTTGCTCCTCTTCGTTTCATGAGGATCCATCCTCTGCTCGTTGACGCTCCACAAGCGGTGTCCAACAAGCTTTGGAATCGACTTCTCAAGCCTGGCTCCTGGTCAGCTTTCACGGGCATATTCGATCGGTATGCTGTGCGAACCCCCAAGAGAGAAGCGGAAGGATTGGACATCCCCAAACAGACCCGATTCGTGGTGCCGATTTCTCTGGGAATGATCGAAAGACACGTACGTCGGCCTTTAACCTCAATCTCAGACCAACGTCACATCCTTACCTGAGATTATGGACTTAGTTCTACGATCAAACACTAGAAACCGCGCTTTTGGAACTTGGGCTGGACGCTCGTGGAGTTGCAAGGTGGGATGATTGGGAGTTGAACGGCGCTCTGCTTCGGTCGGCTATCAGGAAGTTGCGAATGGTGAGTCTATCCCGCTCTTCTCTTGGTTGCATTTCGGCTCACTATGGTGGAACGAACAAGGCTTGCATCCACCCTCAAGTTGGCGCTCTTGGTGGTCAAGCTGCAGGAGGTCAAAGGGCTCTAGGAGGTGGCGTTATCCGTCCCATTGGCGATGTCTTAATTGGGATGGTCGATGCGAATTGGCAAGCCTGGATGACAGATAAGAAGAACTTGGTAAGACTTTCGTTTGCTGTTCGTCTTTCTTCGAATGTCCTCACCTTCGGAACTTGCAGATCACCGCCCGTATCCATCGGTCCCTCCTTGAGCAAAAAGGTCCTGGCTCAGCAAAGCAGAAGAAGGCTTTGGAAGCGTTCCTTCCTTTACACCAAGACGCCCTCAACCTTATCGAAGAACTGAGAGAGACTTTGGCAAAGCATGATGAAAAGGGCAAACAGCTTATCAAAGATGCAAACGCACGAGCTGGTGAGGAGAACGCTGCCATCGGGACCAGCCAAATCGATGAAGGCCAACAAGGAGCCGCAAACGGTGATCTAAAAGGCAAGGGAAAAGCCACTAGCAGCGAGTCCGTTGATGATTCCTCTCCGAACCCTGAGCTCCTCCCAGCCAGCGCTGAAGGAGACGAACATCGACACGCTCGGCAAGGGTTGTTGGCTCGTATACGTGAGGCTCAAGTCGTGTTGCACCGGATTGAGTTTTCCTTGGGTGATCTTTACCATCAACTTGGTAAAGCGAAAGAGGAGGAGGAGAGCTATGGCAACGCGGAGGCCTTACGGAGGTCTTTGTTGAAGAGTGAGTGCACGTTCCGCTGATTCGAAAGGAAACCGGTACTCATCACCCATTTCCCTCATATCGCTTCGTTCTTCTAATTGGTCCTGTTCTCCAGCCACCGAAGAATCTGCCAACCGCGCAATTGCAAGGCTCACTCAAGAAGTTATTCGAGCTGGTGTCAGCAGCAAACAGCTCGTCCTTTCGCATGCGGCCAAGCCTGGAATCAAGACCGAGAACCTGTTCTTCGAGGCTAACCAAATTATGGATGTTCTTGACCTCCAACGCAAGTTGATCTTTGAGTGGAGGGGCAAGATCTGCGAGCTGCTTACACAGAAGATCGTTTCCGAGGGGGAGTCGGCTGATGGGAATGAGTACCAGAGGGCCCTTGATGTGCAAGGGGAGGTGGAAGCGCACTTGGTTGCGTATGGTGCTTTGTTGGCGGACCGAAGAGAGGTCCTTAACCAAGAGGTAAGGAGGACTGGCTTTGCTTAGTGGGATGTGGCTTATGAACTGTTCTGTTATCTTCAGCGAACCGCGCTTGCCGCTCACGACGACCGAGAGAGACGTCTGAGACACACCAAGGCAGCTGCCCGCGCGGCCGCAGCATTCGATGACGGTGTCGAGTTAGAGAATGTAGTCGACGTTGACAATGGCGAGGATCAAGAGCTGGCTAAGCTGCTGAAACAGCAACGACAGGAGTGCAAGGAGGATTTACCTGCTAACCGGGCACTACGAGTAGGCACATGCGCAGCTAATGGAGGCCGAAACTGCCCTGAACTTTGATTCCCTGTCCTTCAGTCCGTCATGATCGACCTGGGAAAAATTATCGGGGGCGATATGGAACAGCAGATTGCCAAGGACGAGGCAAAACGACTTCGTCGCATACTCCAGGAACAAAGTGCGGCGCAGAACCTTTTTTTTTGTTGTCATGTGCTGACTTCCTATCTATCTAGCCGGACTTGTCGATCGAATGCTAAACGAGATGGCGCCTCTTCGGGCCGCCTTCAATGGACGAATCGCGTATTTCAGGCAACTGCAGGAGTTGAGCGACAGTGTTGCAGAAATCGTGTTGGAAGACCAAACTATCCAAGAGGCCTTGGAGGAAAATGAGGAACAAATCCGGAGGCTCGAAGATTCCGTCCGTACCAAAGGCGCTCGGCAACGGTTCCTTCAATACATCGCCCAAAAGTCAGAAGACATGAGAGAAGAAGATAAGGAATGTGGTATCTGCAACTGCGACTTTGAGACGGGCTACCTCCTTGTGTGCGGCCATATTTACTGCGATGAGTGCCTCCAACTCTGGCGGAAGAAGCACTACGGAGCGGCCTTCCCTTGTCCTAGTAAGTAGTGGAAATGTGTTTCCGCAGCTTCAAAGTCGAGTTTGATCCTGGGATTTCTGTTAGACTGCCGAGCTGACAACCAGGGTGGCGAGACTCATCGTATAACCTTCGGGAGGTCGACAGAGGAACAAGTTGAACACCTACGGAAGGAGGAAGCCGATCTCAAGAGTGGAGCTGGCCTCAAGGCTATCAAGTACAACACCATCTCTTCCGAGTCTTTGGAAGCGCTCACCAAGGTCGAAAGTTTCGGCCACCCGGGTCGATACGGCGCAAAGATCCAAACCCTCGTTCGCCATCTCTTGCTGATCGAAGAAACAGACCCTGGAGCAAAATCCATCGTGTTCAGTGCCTGGGCTGATAGCTTGCATAGTGAGTCCTTCGGATTAAGCGTTCGATCGTCCCCCATTGATACTCTGTGTCCGCCGTTTCTTCATGCTAGTCATCGAGCATGCGCTAGCAGCAAACGGGATCGGCTGTATCAGGATTGATGCGAACGCGGGAAAGCGGACGGCCGCGCACCAGTTCCGGACTAATGCCGGGATTCGGGTACTCTTGCTTCACGGTGAAAGGGAAAATAGTGGGTTGAACTTGACCTGCGCCAAACGGATCATGCTCGTGGAGGTAAGAACAACGTTCGGCGAGGTACTTATTTCTCTAACGTGACCCCTTTTAGCCCACTGTCAACATCTCGTTCGAGATTCAGGCCATAGCTCGTGTTGACCGTCTGGGGTAGGCTCACCTCAGGTACCCCCCTTCGGACTTCACGTCTAACGAAATTCATTTCCAGGCAAAAAGAAGAGACAGAAGTTTATTGCTACTATGCCATAGGTTGCTTTTGTTGCTGACAGGACTGCGAATTGCTGGGTTGACGGTTCCTTCTCTCCTCAATAGACACTGTCGAGGAGAATATCCTCGATATTGCAGCACGAAAAGGGACATCATTGTATACAACATCCAATGCTACGACCGCCGTTGATCTGGCTGCTGCCGCAGTGATTGAACACCAGAAAGTTGAGGCGCCAACAAAAGACAAGAAGCTCCTGAAGGGCGACTTTGTACGTGCTTCTTGGTCCAAACTCTTCTCGGGTGGAGCTAACTTCCGCGAACGGCAGATTCCTGGTGCAGAGCAGATGCTTGAAGTACTCTTCCCAGACCTCTTTGTTGATATTGCCGACATTGTGATGGAAGACGTGGTTCAAGAGCCAACCGTGACCTCGCAGCGCAACCCAGTCGCTGGGTCGTCGGGATCATGACCCTACATGAGCCGGAGATTGAAGACTTTAATACCATGTAAATGAATAATAGACTCGTGTGTCTACGTGTCTGTCAAGCCTTGTGAGCCGAATACGGTGAGAACGTAGTGGCCACTCGAAATGAATAGCCGCTTCAACCTCGACACCAAACTCCCACTTACGGTCGACGGATCGTCCGCGGCTGAATTCGCTTCGCGTGGCTCACCCCTCGACCACGTCACCTTCCCACATCCCCCGCGACTACAATACACCGAAACTCGCATAGAGATACAAAGTAGCGCAAAAATTGGGGGGGGGGGGGGGCCAAAAACATGAAAATCGAATATAAATGTCCGGTATTGCCGATAAACCCCGCGTGCCAACCCTCGAGCGGCAGAGTTCCTGATACAATAGGTAGATAGTATCTTGTAGATTTGGATATGGTCAATTGAGCACACGTGAATCCTGCGATATTGATCGTAAATATTGTACAGAATGATCCGAAACTGCGCCAAATTTGCATCTTCTGAGAGATGAAACTCTCCAGGTCCGGCACGCGGGGTTATATCGGACATCCTTTTCCGCTTTTTTTTTTTGCCTCCCCCCCATTTTGCGCTATTTTGTATCTAAAAAGGGACGCGAGTTTGGGTGTATTGTAGTCGCGGGGGATATGGGAAGGCGACGTGGTCGAGGGGTGAGCCGCGCGTGAATTCAACCGCGGATGATCCGTCTACCGTACCCACTAGAAGCTTGCTCGTATCACCACTGGGAAACATTCATAGGTAGGAGTCCCTGTGGCCAGCTGTGATCTGGATGATGCCCAAAGGTATTCGCTGAGAAGAGAAGCTGTGGTAAGTCAGGCTTGAAGCTGTGGTTGATCGTCCTATCGCCTAGGAAGAAGCATTCGAACGCCTGAAGCAATATCACGTCGAGCGCGGAAGAATCGTGTTTATTTGGGACCCGTATAGACGCGCGGGAGGATAGGACATTGTGCAAAAGGCCGAGCTATATGAGTTCGCCTATCTTCCAGCATACTTGGCGCGGCATCTCAATGGCCCACCTTAGATAGTCGCCGTCAAGCAGATACGAATTTCGGCTGCTGATGATCCTTTCGAGACCAAGAGGGTGGATCTGCACACCTTCCTACCTATGTCTGGTAGAAGTAGTTGCTAACGGCAGCGGTGACCTTTGGCAGGCCTTCACGAAAGAGCTGCTTGTTTGGTCAGGCCTCGAAGAACACAAAGGCATTGCTAAATTCATCGGATTTTACGCCGACTTTGAACGTGCGGAAGCTTGGCTCTTTTCACCATGGGAGCCGCACGGCAATATAAAGGACTCCGTAAAGCGGCGCCAGTTGGAAGTACCGGAACAGTTGTCACTTGTGAGTCTATCCAGCATGTTCGTGACGGATGGCGGACAATTGTCGCTCCAGATTCACGACAGTATCGATGCTTTGACACGTCAAGTCTGTAAGCGGTGCCGTCTATTCATGTGCGACCATCTGTTCTCAAACAACCCACAAAATAGCCAATGTCCTTGTTAATGCTAACTGTAGGGCCATCTTCTGCGATTTCGGCCTAGCGCGTATTTCTGAAGATAGTGGACTCGGACGACTCGAGATGTCAACGGGCTTCAAAGGGTCGATCCGTTGGTGTAGCCCGGAATTGCTTGATGGAGGGCCCCCTGAGTCCAAGTAGCGATGAATATGCGTGGGCCTGTTTGGTTCAACCTTCGTCATGGCGTTTGACTGTAATCTGAAAAGCAGCCCTAAACCAGATAATGACAGGTGAAATGCCATATCAGGATACAGTTGCCGACTACGCCATCATCCGCAAGATCTTCGAAAGCCCAAGTCCACAAGTTGACGGGGCCTCCCGTCTCGGCGATTGTTTGCAGCTATGGGAGTTGATGACGAGATGCTGGTCCACCTTGTCTGAACAGCGACACACAAGTTGCATGTGCCGGACTACTGTCACGTCCCTCGTGAGTTCATACTCTCTATAAATTGCAATCATTGAACGTGGTTGACATGTTTTTGTATAGATGACCTTGGCGTCGCTGATGCCGGATACTGGACCGGCCACAGCCTTGCGATGCAGTCCCGGGAAGATGAGGCTTTGCCACTTTGGAAACTTTTCGCATCCACGAGAACGACGTCGGCGTTGTGCGGTGCCCTGATAGAATCGGGGAGATTCACAGACGGGAACGTCGCAATGACCAAGCTTTATTTGCCTTGGAGGACGCTCTCGTTGAAAAGCGGTGACAAGTTGGGCGAGGTCAACGTCACACAAGCCATCGGATACCTTCTCTGGGAGGTCGCGGACATTTCCAAAGCCACGACCGTCCTCACTACGTCTCGCGAGACTGCACGCAAAATTGGATACGATACGGTAGTCTGCGAAGGTCTCTATGCCCTGGACACTATTAAGTTTGGCCAGGGGAGTTATGGAAAGGCAGAGGATATATTAAAAGACTCGATTGCATTCGCCCGAAGGACGATTCAAACCTTTGTGCTGGCCAAGAGTTTTATCGGCTTGGCTAAATTTCAGCAGCGACGCGGAGAGCTTTCAGAAGCCGTGGTTTCCTTGGAGGAGTCCTGGTCTTCGTTTCAGACCATCTCGTTGGACGTGTGGCATGCCTCTCTTCTTGCCCAAATCAAAGCGGAACAAGGCGATCTTCCTTCTAGTATGAGCAGGCTATAAACGAGTCTCGCAACTCCAATGATATGAAAGAGCTCTGATACTGGTTGGCGGTGAGGGGGAGCGTTGTGCGGGATGCGAAAGATAAGAAGAAGAAGCGTTGTCCTTCGTAGCATCGTTAGTCCTGGACGAAGAACGGGAGGATGTTGGCGGTGTTCATTGGTGTATCCGGGGACTGGCATCTATCCCTAAAACATCGCTGCGAAGGACATAGCAGGTAGTAGAAACCTGCTAGCCTCGCGAATACATCTTTCTGAAACCTGTAGCTCTCGCTGGAGCAGCCGACAGTCGCAAGATAGCGGAGGAACTGTAAAGTAGTATTAATGCATGTTCATTTTCGAGGGTAAAGGCCTACAGAAGCTGCTGGCGGACTTTGTATGTATTGCATTGAGGTGTTGGCAAGCACTTGATGGAGTAGTCGCTGGTCAAACTGTCATGGTCATCTGGGCACAGATGTTCTTTGATCGAAGCGGGGCTTGGACTAAGGGCTATTTTCGCAGCTGGCCTGAACCCTCATTTGAGAGCCTTAGACGTCCCCCGGCTATGGCCGTTGGGCAAAGGCCAAAAGAAGAAGCGTCGTCTGGGACGCAGCTAAGGCACGAGGAGGCATGTGCATGCGTGCGAAAACGATGGATGAAGAAGTGTTTGCAATGCCCTAAGCGACATTGGACATAGCCGAAAGAAATGTTTACGAGAAGAAGCGGGAGAAAAATCCGGAGAGCGTCTGAAAAAGAGAGCCATTAGCCTTTTGAAGCGTGCTTCAGGCTACAGGCCTACCTCATCACAGGAGGTGGGCCGCTATGGCTGGAAACGACCCGCTAGCATGGACTCGAGTGTTGGTCCAAACCCTCGAGGAGTTCTCAAATCATTTTACACATCTGACTTATCAGCCACCCCATTTGCGCGTATATTTCGCGGGCTTTCACCTCGCATCGACAAATTTGCGTTGCAGAGCGTACGCTCCTGTCAGTCCATCCAAGACCTTGGCTTCACCATCCGCGTCTCCAATCCTAGCATATGTATGCTACACTCGCGTCGGCGAAACGCTCCTCCGCTTTCTCCTGTCAATCCTGGTGGCCGTACAACACTCTAAGGCTAAGCAACTCAGTTGCTTCACCGCGAACGTCGTCCATGCTCGAGAATATAGCTTGGGCAAGGCGGTAACACCGCTCGGCCTCGTCAAACGTTTCCTGCGCGAGGTGGACATCTTCGAACTGGTCCGATGTCGTAGCATGAGATACGCCATGACCGAGTCCGGCACATATAACTTCAGCCTGAATGAGAGCATCCTCTTCTTCGTCGTCCCTTGATTGAGACTTGAAGGTGCCTTTCGAAGGCAGCAAAGCGCCCACTTGACCTTCCTCATTGCCAATGCTGATCCAGATGGCAAGGGCTTTGGTTACGGCCTCTTCGGCCTCGCGGTATCTCCGCTGGGTATGATGGTCTCCCCCGGCTGGCAGTGTTCGAGCTTTGCTGTCACCGTCCTCAGTATGATTGTCAGAAGCGGCTGCTAGGCCTCGTCGTAATCTGCCCTGGTCACTATAAAGCATTGCGAGACTCCGTAACGTGTCCCCGGTGCCAAGGTCGTCTCAAATGCGAGAGTAGATGTTGTAGGCATCTTAAAAGCCTGTTCGGCCTGCTGGTCCTTGACTGAGCGCGATGGGTGTTCCCTAAGCCGACTAACGCGCTCGCAGCACCGTTGTTATTGCCAATGCAAGAGTGGATCTTGTACAATTGTGCACTTCCGTAACAGCCTTCTCTGCCTCCCGATACCTAGACTGGTCGCGATATATTTGTTCCAGACCGTGCAACGCATTTGGGGCACCCTGGTCATTGCCGATGCGAGAGTGGATCTCGTGCGCTTCCTTGAAACCTGGACTCCGAGCCCACTTGAGTACCGGGGTTTGGTAAAAGCTTCGGTTCGGTAGAGAATAAATAACCCGTCGCCATAGTCGCCAGAATCGTTCTAAAATACGTCGCTCTAGCGGGGCATGCAGCCCAGAAGTGGGAGATCCGATCCTGTAGAAAGCAATGACACTGGTAGGTAAACTATCAAATTACAGATGAGTCATGCAGAGTGAGGTACTGTCAAAGTGGATTAGATGCTGTTCTGGACGTCGTCGTCTATACAAAAATAACTAGCCGGAAGAGAGGGGATAGAACACGGTATCAAAATAGTTTACAGCTTGAAGGCGGAGAGTACGAATAAGCGAGCTATTGCTGGGATGGGATTATGAACGGGATATTGAGGTGGACGGATGCACGAGCTCAGGGCGTCGACAGGTTCTGTCTAGTGACACAATCGTGAGCCAACGGGCGGCATCCACCTCATTTCTAGTTCTTCCAATCTGAGCAAATAAATCTTTTGCCTCCGCATAGTGTAACACCGCCCCAGCGTTTCGACCTTGCTCCTGGTACAGGTGACCAAGACCACATAGAACGTTCGCTCGACCCAGGTCATTACCGGTACGAGCGTACATTTCTTGCGCTCGGGTGTACGACTCTTCTGCCTGGGTGTATTTCGATTGATCGCGGTAGACGTCTCCCAGCCTATCCAACGTGTGCGCTTGACCATTGTCATTACCGAGGCGAGCGTAGATTTCTTGCGCTCGGGTGTACAACTCTTCTGCCTGGGTGTATTTGGACTGACCGCGGTAGACGTCTCCCAGCCCATCCAACGTGTTCGCTCGACCCAGGTCATCATCGACGCGAGCGTAGATTTCTCGCGCTCGGGCGTACGACTCTTCTGCCTGGGTGTATTTCGATTGAAGTCGGTAAAGCTCTCCCAGCTTTTCTAACGTGTGCGCTTGACCGACGTCATTACCGAGGCGAGCGTACATTTCTTGCGCTCGAGTGTACGACTCTTCTGCCTGAGTGTATTTGTATTGAGCACGGTAGGCGACTCCTAGCCCAAGCAACGTGTTCGCTTGACCCAGGCCGTTACCGAAACGAGCGTAGATTTCTTGCGCTCGGGTGTACACCTCTTCTGCCTGGGTGTATTTGGATTGATCGCGGTAGAGGTCTCCCAGCCCAAGCAACGTATTCGCTTGACGAAGGTCGTTGCCGAAACGAGCGTACATTTCTTGCGCTCGGGTGTACGACTCTTCTGCCTGGGTGTATTTAGATTGACCACGGTAGAGGTCTCCCAGCCCAAGCAACGTATTCGCTTGACCCAGGTCGTTACCGAAACGAGCGTAAATTTCGTGCGCTCGGGTGTATGACTCTTCTGCCTGGGTGTTTTTGGATTGATCGCGGTAGAGGTCTCCCAGCCCAAATAACGTGTGCGCTTGACTGTGGTCATTACCGAGACGAGCGTCGATTTCTTGCGCTCGGATGTACGACTCTTCTGCCTGGGTGTATTTTGACTGAAGTCGGTAGACGTCTCCCAGCCCATCCAATGTGTTTGCTCGACCCAGGTCATCACTAACACGAGCGTAGATCTCTTGTGCTTGGGTGTATGAGTCCTCTGCCTGGGTGCATTTCGATTGAGAGTGGTAGACACCTCCTAGGAGCTCCAATGCCTTTGCGGCTGCGCTTTGGTTCCCTTCAGACCTCGCGCGAGAGAGTGCTTCCTGGAACAGCGAGGTAGCCTTTTCAAGCCTAGCCTGATCGGAATGCAGCCTTCCAGTCTGCAGCAACAGCTCAGTCGATGGAACTCCGTGGTTTGGTCCCTTTCCACTGGATGGGGGAATTGACGGCTGAAACGGGACGCATGTTAAGATCGTCACGGTCCATA